>JARQOC010000010.1:38249553-38802485 GCA_033576535.1 Allobates femoralis
AACTGGACAGAAATCATCAGACATTCTGCCAGACCCAAGTGAGCAGATGTAAACTTTAGTGCCATCCAGACATACTATGGCGCGTTATCAATGGCCGATAAACGACCACTGATTGAGTAAAGAGAAGCAGATTGGCAGTGATTTCTATAACCTGTTTAGATAGAACAACCCTTGTAGACAGAGCAATTGATAATAGCAAGACCATCATGTTCGAGTCAGTGCCTGTACTGTTACAAAGGACAATGTGCTAGACGAGAATTCTTAAGTAAGCTTAAAAATAATTTCATTCAAAACAAAATTTTGCTTAATGTCAGGTGACTCTCTGGGTTACTTATCCTGCCCGATTATTGGGAAATATGCTTTACAAAAAGTGATAATCGGCCAGTGTAAATTCACACACTAAGGGTTCCTTCACACGCAGCACGATCCGGTCCGGGGCTGTCCGGGATGAGCCTGACAGCTGCGGACTGGATCAGCACACAGGACCGGAGGGCTAATATGCCCTCCGTCCGGTGTGCAGCCGCACACAGCTGCAGCCACGGACAGGTCAGGACCGCGGCGCCGCGGTCCTGACTTAGCAGTGGGAAATGCATGCGGCTGCAGAGTGATGGCTTCATATATTGCTATGAAACGGTTACACTTAATTGGGAGACCACTCCCGGTCTATGCATTGCAGGCAAATTTATATGTCCACCTGAATGCACCCAGTAAGCCAACAAAGAGGTGGCATTAGGGAGGGATAAGTGTCATGTAGGATGAGCCAATGTAAAAAACCCTCCTCCCCTGTAAGGCAGGTAAAAATTGTTCAGAGATAGTGGGAATGGTTGATCACATCTGCTGATGGGACTCAGCAGCTGATCTCTTACCTTCTTTCAGTCCCAAGAGCTGGACATCCCCAAAATAAATCCTAAAGAACAAAAAAAAAAGAAAAAAACGATTTCTCAGCACTGGCATGCTGGATTACCACAAGACATGTACCAATTTTATTGTTGTACTAGAATATATAAATTAACCACAACACTTGTTTTTAGTAGTAAAATCATTCTGACAAGTTCCTTTAAAGCACCACCCCAGCATGTTTTTTCTTAATTGCACCACTGTAGTGGAGCTTTAAATGCACGTCCCTTGACCTCTGACACTCACCTTCCGGCAGCTTCACATGCTATCACTATCATTCCGTCAAGCTCCTGACGGCACCTAAGGTGTTTCATGGAGGTACTAGAGGTCATTTTTCAATACGTCTCTATAAGGGCCCCATTCTGGGCTCTGTGACCTAAATTGACCTCTTGTGACGCAACTACTGACTTCCGGCCAGCCAGAGTTATGGGCACAAGATGGCACCACATCGGTAAAAGGTGAAGATGCCAGAAGGTGAGTAGATGATGGGGGAAGGGGGTGATGGGTATGGAGGCTTACAGCTTAGATTTAAAGTGCTGCTCCGGTGGTAAATAAAAAAAAACAAAAACCTGTTGGAGTGATGCTTTAAGAGTAAGAATATTATTTCAAGCATTCAAAAAAAAAAAAAAAAAAAAAAAAAATCTAATATCTAATAGGCTAATGGATCTGCAGTACGGACCTGTAGAGAATGACATATTCATGTCCTTGCTTCCTGGACAACCTGTAAGCTGGGGTCACTCGAGTGACAGCGAGTAAGGACTTCAGTAGTAACGACAGCCGATTATATACAGTATAGGAGACTTTGATGTCCCGGTCACACCTACAAGTCAGATACAAAATAAATAATATATATACATTACAAATTAAAGCAAGACAGATCACAGTCTAGAAAGTGGTGGTCACAGCTGGAGCTTAGTCTATTTATCTGCTGAGAATTTAATGCTTCAATGACTGTGTGCACATCTGCTTCACAGCTACACTACAATTGCTCACCTTCCCCCATAATGCTACATATAGTCAGGATATGAAACACTGAGGCTTACTGAGTCATCTAATAATGCTGCACATGTTAATTTCATTTCTCAATACTTTGTCACAGGGTTCAGAGAAACATTTTTCTCCCCCTAACAAAGAGCTCCAAATCCTTTGCACATACACCGAACTTAATGATACAAATCCAGAACATGTGAAATAAAATTAAAAAAATAAATAAAATTCGCAAATGATTCAAACATTTTCTCAAAAAAAGAAAAGAAAAAAAGTTGCACTAACTTTTCGTTCATTTCCAGACACCAAACTTCCAGCTCCATTGAGTCTCCCTGTAAAATAAAAGTCAAGATTGAGTACAGAAAAGGGAGAGGACGGCGGCACTTGTGGTGCTTGGAGCCTTCACTGCAGCTATATCCAGGCTTGACAGTGTGGACTACAGGCTGATACATTGTGACAAATCCTCAGAACAACTGTTGCTGTGTCATTCTTTACTGGATGCAAAGTAGCGAGTGTTGAGTTATTAGTATGTTGCTCACCCTAGTACTCCGGTAAAGACGATTATCATCCATCCATAACATACAGCGCCCTGTGAAAGTATTTGGCCCCCTTGAACGTATCAACCTTTTGCCACATTTCAGCTTCAAACAAAGATATAAATTCTAATATTTTTGTGAAGAATCAACAACAAGTGGGACACAATCGTGATGTGGAACGAAATTTATTGGGTATTTTAAACTTTTTAACAAATAAACTGAACAGTGGGGCGTGTAACATTATTCGGCCCCTTGAGTTAATAGCGCCCCCTTTTGCTGCGATTACAGCTGCAGTCTATTGGGGTATGTCTCTATCAGTTTTGCACATCGAGAGTGAAATTCTTGCCTATTCTTCCTTGCAGAACAGCTGGAGCTCAGTGAGGTTGGATTGAGGCGTTTGTGAACAGCAGTTTTCAGCTCTTTCCACAGATTCTCCATTGGATTCAGGTCTGGATGTGACTTGGCCATTCTAACACCTGGATACGTTTATTTTTGAACCATTCCATTGTAGATTTTGCTTTATGTTTGGGATCATTGTCTTGTTGGAGGATAAATCTCCGTCCCAGTCTCAGGTCTTTCTTCCAGAATGGTCCTGTATTTAGCTCCGTCCATCTTCCCATCAATTTTAACCATCTTCCCTGTCCCTGCTGAAGAACAGCAGGCCCAAACCATAATGCTGCCACCACCATGTGTGACAGTGGGGATGGTGTTTTGAGGGTGATGATCTGTGTTGCTTTTACACCAAACATATCATTTTGCATTGTGGCCAGAAAGTTTGAAGTTGGTTTCATCTAAGCAGAGCCCCTTATTCCACATGTTTGGTGTCTCCCAGGCTGGCTTGTGGCGAACTTCAAATGACACTTTTTATCGATATCTTTGAGAAATGGCTTCTTCTTGCCATTCTTCCATAAAGGCCAGATTTGTGCAGTGTAGGACTGATTGTTGTCCTATGGACAGAATCTCCCACCTCAGCTGTAGATCTCTGCGGTTCATCCAGAGATATCATGGGCATTTTGGCTGCATCTCTGATCAGTTTTCTCCTTGTTCGAGATGAAAGTTTAGACGGACGGCCGGGTCTTGGTAGATTCGCAGTTGTCTGATACTCCTTCCATTTCAATATAATCACTTGCACAGTGCTCCTTGAGATGTTTAAAACTTGGGAAATCTTTTTGTATCCAAAGCCGGCTTTAAAACTTCACCACAACAGTATCTCGGACCTGCCTGGTGTGTTCTTGGTCTATACGATGCTACCTGCACTTGAAAACAGAACCCTGAGACTATCACAGAGCAGGTGCATTTATACGGAGACTTTATTACACACAGGTGGATTCTATTTATCATTACCACTCATTTAGGACAACATTGGATCATTCAGTGATCCTCACTGAACTTCTGGACTGAGTTGCTGCACTGTAAGTAAAGGGGCCGAGTAATATTGCACGCCCCACTTTTCAGTTTTTAATTTGTTAAAAAAAAGTTTAAAATACCCAATAAATTTCATTCCACTTCACGATTGTGTCCCACTTGTTGTTGATTCTTCACAAAAATATTAGAATTTATATCTTTATGTTTGAAGTCTTAAATGTGGCAAAAGATTGAAGAGTTCAGAGGGGCCAAATACTTTCACAAGGCTCTGTAGATACTACGTTTTAGATGGGGGGGCCCAACCTTCGAGATCTCCACAGATTGTCCCAGGAGAATGGAGCAGGTTGGTGGGGGGTGCAGACACTCCAATCATTCTCTATGGTGCTGCAGGAGATGTCCAAGGACATGTATGACCTCTGCTCCATGTTTGGGGGGGGTAGGGGGGCTAAGCGGTCAGTTCCCTGCCGATCTAGAAGTCATCATCTGTACTGTGAATAGGTGATAACGTTTACCAAAATACCCTGTTGTGTAAAAGTCGAGTGAATAGTAAGGTAGTAATGTGTTTTTTCACTCCTCCTCAAAACATCTGGTTACTATAGAACTCAGATGAGAGATTTGGAAATATAATTAAAGAGGTTTTCCTATCTCAGACACAATTGTCTATAAATGCCATAAACTAAACCATATGGAAAAAAGTATATACATATGTGAAAATACCCTGCAATAAATAAAAAGCAAGTGCTATAAAAATACAGGGTACTTAGTACATACCTTTTTGCAAAAAGGCAAGAAGCCATCCCACCACATCAAGGTGTATGGGCAGTCTGTGTGAACATGCTCTGACAGGCATGTTCCCTAATATCTGCTTCAACTCAGTTTTTGTGTATGTTCTATTTAGCTCCTGGTTATATTACAAGTTGGGAGAACCTCACCCCTCCTTTACTGAGCGGAGCATTTATATTGCCTCCCATTACTGTGTGTCCATTCTGGGATCCGGGTCACACTTTGCATCCTGCTTTTACTGAGGTCAGTAGACACGAGCGCAGGTTTTAAAACAGTTAAGAGTAGGGACCGTCCCGGACTCGTAGGAAGGTTTCCTACCTTTTTGCAAAAACATATGCGCTAAGTACCCTCTGTTTTTATAGCACTTGCTTTGTATTTATTTATTGCAGAGCATTTTCACATGTTTATGTATATACTTTTTTCCTTAAGGTTTAGTATGTCTGGTGGTCAAAGTGTATTGGGGGCTCTTGTGTCACCTGATAATACAAGCAGCCACAGTGGCGGCTCTCAGAGGTGGGATCTGCACCTCGTAACACATTTATGGCATATATTGAAGATTTGCCATCAGATTGTAAAGTCAATTAAAAGGCTAAAAGTGAATTCTCGGTTTTATTAATTTTTGTTCAGAGGAAGCCATCTCTTGTGCTTCATCCTTCTCCTACCTCCGAGGTCTTCAGAGAGATCTCCACACACATGGAGCGCCCCACGGCCGGCAGCTGGCCGGATAGAGCTTTCTTGGCTTCTTGTGTCACCTCGGGGATGTCTTTTATTGCTAAATTGAACTGCAAAAAATTAGGAAAGTTAATGCACGTCCACCTATAAAATATGTACGTGGCAAGATGCCGTGGTAAAAATCACTTACCCAGTCAGAACCTGTCGGAGAGGAAGACGAGCGAGTGCAAATCTTATCTCCAAGCCGGGCTTGTACGATGACCTGCACCGCCTGTCAAAGGAAGATATATGTAATATAGGTTTTGAGCAAGAAAAAAGTGAAGACAATCATCCCCATCATGTGACAAACGAATAAAAACATCCCTCTCATTATTATTTCTATTTACGATCAGATCCAAAAAGACCTGGAAAACAACGGTGACAATCTGCAGCTGGAACGATGAGATATGAGGAGTCACATGATGGTGTTCACACAGAAAAGATCTGATGGGGATTGTCTAAGTGCACGGTGGGGCTCAGTTGTCGGCACTGTATTGTGGCTCAGTGATTAGCACTGCAGCCTTGCAGCGCTGGGATCCAGGATTCATATCCCACCAAGGATGACATCTGCAAGACATTTTTATGTTCTCCCCATGTTTTGGGGGTTTTCTCCAGGTTCTCTGATTGGCTTCCACACTCCAAAGACTGATAGGGAATGTATATTGTGAGCCCCAATGGGGACAGTGTTGCTGATGTATGTAAAGCGCTGTAGAATTAATAGCGCTATAAGTGAATAAATATATTATTATTATGTGCACGGTGTATCCACAAGATTCCAGAAATATTGATTCTTTAGCACCTTCAATCCCTTCCTAAACCCCCTGTCAGCACTGTCTTTGTATTCAAATGAATACCAGCCTGTGCTCAGACTTTGTACAAGATTATTAATTTCGCCATATACTGCAATAAATACTGATGTATATACATGACATGTCATGGGGAGACTACAAATTGAGTACAAAACGTTAAATACTAAAAAAGAAAAAACATAATAAAACTTCGAATCCCCTGCTTTTTCCCAATCCAAAAATGAAAAAAAAAAAAAAAAAAAAAAAAAAAAAGAAAAGCACATTTGGTAAAAGCTTGATCTACCAAAGTATCAAATGAATCAATACTGTGAACGCCATGAAGTAAAAGAACAGAAACGCAAACATTTTTGTTTTTCTGCCACATCACATACCAAAAAATGAAATTGATCAAAAGATTGTATCCAAAGTTGTGATCAATAGAAATGAAAGCTTGATGCACAAGAATACACCCACAGGTGTGCGGCACCGCTGCTGAACAATTACAATGGCAACAACAGGAGACAATCTACAGGTGCACCAAAAACACCACAATGAGAAATGCTGGATGACGTACGTAGTGCATCGCTACACCGTCCACTTTACACTGGCCGATAATCAGGAAACAAGTAGTGCAAGAAAAGGAGATTTTTGTGTACTCACCGTAAAATCCTTTTCTCTTAGCCTCTAATTGGGGGACACAGACCGTGGGTGTTATGCTGCTGTCCACTAGGAGGCGACACTAGGCAGAATCTGCAAAAGAGTTAAGAAAACTCCTCCTCTGCAGCATTACACCCCTGAAGCAGGAAGTGATTCTCCAGTTTTGTGCTAAAGCAGTAGGAGAGTTAACAGATAATAACAGTGACACAGGAAGTCTACACAGGCAACCTGTGTAAACAAATATAGTCAACAAGATAATAACAGTGTAACAAGGCCTGAACCAAACAGGCACGTGTGTAAACAGTTAATAGTTAGAGTAATACTAGTACCACAAGGCCTGTAACTAAGCAGGCGCATGTGGAAAACAGTGAAGAGTTAACAAAGCAATAATCGTACAACAGGCCTGTAACTAAACAGGCTCACAGTACTACAAGGCCTGGAGCTAAACAGGCACAAGTTTAAACAATCAACAGAGTGATAATAGGCAACCCTGTGTAAACATGTTAACCATGTAACAGCTGAGAAGCTATGTGATAACTGTAGAAAAAAAGGCCCACCAGGGCAATAGGGTGGGTGCTGTGTCCCCCAATTAGAGGCTAAGAGAAAAGGATTTTACGGTGAGTACACAAAAATCTCCTTTTCTCCTTCGCCTCATTGGGGGACACAGACCGTGGGACGTCCCAAAGCAGTCCCTGGGTGGGAAAGAACAATGGAACTAGTGACACCGAGCATGGTCAGTGAAGAACTATGCCCCGACAGGCAGACCCGCTGCCGCCTGGAGGGCACGTCAAGCCCTATAGTGGCTTGAGTATGTGTGTAGACTGACCCCTTTTGGCTGTCTACACACTTGTCGGACTGAGACCTGGTGCCAAATGGACCAGGAAGTCCTCACGGCCGTAGTAGAATGTGCCGTGCCGCTGCCGTAAGGGATGAGATTTTGACGGTATAAGCGTCTTGGATGGTTAGACGAATCCACCTGGTTAGAGGAGCCTTAGAGGCTGATATGTCATTAATTCTGCCTTCTGGAAGAAGGGAGAAAGAGAATCCGACCTGTGGAGAGGCACTGGTTGTGGGTACTCAGATGCGTAGGGACCTGATAAGGTCCTGCATATGTAGGTCCTTTACGACCAGACAGACTGGAGTCGGTCACAGCGATGACAGAGAAACGTCTTTAGTGAGGTGGAAGAAGTATACTGCCTAAGAAGGATGGAACCAGCCGTAGAACAGTCTTGTTCAGGTAGAAGACCAGAAAAAATGGTTTACATGAGAGCGCTGAAAGTACCGATACCTCTGCAGAGAAAAATAATTTGCCACCAAAACACATTACTGTTTGGATGAGAATGCTAAGGATAAACCTATAGACGCTCAAAAGGTGGATCTTGTAGAGCCATGAGGACGAAGATCAGGTCCCGCAGGAGTAGACCCGTGGTATGGAGACCTTAAATGGGAGACCCTTTGAAGGGAGGATTTTCCTAGAGACCTGGTGGCAACACATTAATTTATTTATTTATTTTTTATTTATTTATTTATTTTATTTTTTTTTTTTTTTGGAAGGTGAAACAGGCTGAAACCCTGCTGTGGGAGAGACCCCAAGGACAGACCTGAGTCTAGGTCTGAGTGGAAGGAGCGAAAGATCCTTGCGTGAAATAGGGCAAGGGGAATGACCCCTAGAGGTGCTCGGAGATAAAGAAAAACAAAACGATTACACTCATGGTATATCGTCGATAAGGCTGGTTTACTCGCTGCGACCATGGTCGCTACACCATCCAGGGAAAAAACCCATGGGTAAATTCCAGGTCTCAAGGGCTACGCCACTATTGTCAGAGAGAGGAATTCCGAGGGAGAGCAGGCCTGAACTGTCTTTTTAGTTGTCCTGGTACTGCTGGTATGAGTTGGACGAAATTTTCGTCCAAGCGCATCTGGGCCAGTCTGAAAATACAGGGAGGTCTGGCAACCGTCTTGTTTGACCTTCCGCACTATCCTGTTAGTGTGAAAGAATATAGGGAGACGGAGACAGGTCCCATCTAGGACTGGTATGTCTGTCCTATTGACTGTAGGGTCTAGGACCTGGCCAGAAAGGATGGAACCTTAGCATTGGACACGTGAGGCCGTCAGGTCCACATCTGTAGTCTCCTGGCGCTGGCAGTCTTGACAGAAGACATCTGGATGAAGGGGCCGCTTCCCTGAGTCCGTCCCTTGGCGGGTTAGCCTGGTATGAGAACAGCTGACAGTACAGCGTTCAAGGATTCCACCCGGGGAAGGATGTGGCGAACGTCTGTCATCACTTGGAGACTGTGGGTTCCACCCTGGTGGTTGACATATGCCACGGCTGTGGCATTGTCTGACTATATCCTAACAAGACCGACTGCCAGAAGATCACTGAATGATTCCAGTACTAGAAATACTGCCCGAATCTTCGTAGATTGGGGAGCATCCTCGTGTGTGGGCGGGACTATTGGCACGTGCATTGTGATGGGAGTACATTGCACCACATCCTGTTTCTGGGCCATGTCTAAGCATGGATAGTTGAAGAGGCCGTAGGTGCAGCTGAGGCTATGGAACTGCCTCCCATGCTGCCACTATCCTGTCTAGGACTCTTATAGCCGTCGTGAAAGATTGAGGAGACCGCTGAAGCGAATTCCCAGACGAAGAATCCGTGCCTTGTCTGGGAAAAACAAATATGGCTGATACGCCATATGTGATGCTGCAGCATGTGTCCATCAGGAAGACATATAGGACTCCCTGAGTTTGTGTTCTGTGTTGGAACATGTGCTCTGGCATTGTGGTAGACCCATGGAGGGTGATCCGCCAACCGAGTCTTCTTAACGTGTCCAGTGAAATCGACAGCGTTCGCAGACTCCGAAAATCATGCATTGATGAATAAGTCGTCCTGATATGGGAGACTCCTGAGATGCAGTATAGACATTTCCAACTTCAGGCTGCATTTATGAGCTTTAGGTCTCACGGTAGTCACTTTTAACTCCTGAGACGAGAAGGGACTGACTGCGTGGAAGAAGGTTCAGGCCACAGCCACACGGGAGACCGGAGGGGCCCATCCATTGGGTTAATGCATTTGCGAGTCTGCGAGGTCCTGCTTCGAAACGGACTGAGCAGAGGGCATTACGCGTGTTATCTCCACCCAAGTACCCAACATGGGTACAGTGAGGAGATTGGCCGCTGGGCCCGTGTTCCACGTCCTGCAACATAAAGTTTCGTTTTAATAGTCCGGGGATGGAGGCCGGGTAGACCCTGTGCGGTCCCAACTTCAACCCGAGTCCCCAACAGTGGGGAGGCGAGGAAGGAGTATGCTATGGGTCGCAGGTTCCCGAGACCCTTAGCTCAGTTCCCCGTGCCACTGCGGATCACGGTGTTTCAGCCTGTGTCTTTTGAGACTTGGCTGTCGTCACCGCCAACCGGAGCTCCAGCTATGGGGTCTGGAGAGAATTGGTGAACAGTCCTGGGACGCCTTACTGTTGTCGGGTAACTGCAGGTTATATCAGCTTCAACTGGGCTCTCCAACAGTGGGGGGCCTAGGAAGAAACCTGTCAGTTAAACCTGAAGGAAGTCCGCCACTAAAAAAGGTCCCTGCGTGGCGACCGATCCCTTGTCAGACTTAGCCTAAGCTCCGACCAACCCTAACGGTTCCGAAGAACCGGAATCAGTTATGCCAACGGCGGATAAAAAACCGTCCTGATGTGTTCTGGGGGTGGAAAACGATCTTTGCCTCCTTAGCGCCTGAGGTGTACAGAAATTCTCCAAACAGGTGTCTAGTGAGGCATAGGAGACCTGTGATGGCCTCCTTACGACCACTTCCGCCTCCCATCCACGTAACCCGATGCCACGTCTACTGGCGATGGCAGTAGACGCTGTTATTGCAGAGCAATTGCCAGCGTCCAGGACTTATGTATCAGATAGTCCTGAGGTAACGACTCGAGCCGTTCGGGCCACAGAGTATGATCGGTGGGCAGGAAACAATAGTGCCTGACGGAATTGAATCCGTATCTGGAGTACCTTACAGTTATTAAACCTGTTATCGGGACGAAATCAATGATTTTTGGAGAATGCCATAAAAACGACCTACGTGCTGTCTGTGCGTCAATATAGAAAGCAGAAGCATGAAGTGCCTGACGGAATTGAATCCGTATCTTAATTACCTTACAGTTATTAAACCTGTTATCGGGACGAAATCAATGATTTTTGGAGAATGTCAAAAACGACCTACGTGCTGTCTGTGCGTCAATATAGAAAACAGAAGCATGCGTAATGTCTGGCCAGTAGGTGTTGTGATAGGTGTACTGTCAGGTAACTTTAATACTGTAGGACAGGGCAGTAACTGATCACCCGACGTATTTACACTGCCCCTTATTATGACATCGTTCCTTGCATGTGTGGCGTGAGCAGGGGCGTAACTACAATAGGTGCAGGGGAACTAAAGATTTGCAATAATTGGGGGCCTCGTTGGAGCTCTCGCATCGGGGTCCCGAGGCCTGAAGTTACGCCACTGGGCGTGAGGACTAAATGCAGCAGGACATCATTGTTGGTTGTCCTGCCGTCGCTATTGGGAACTGGCACAGAGCGAGGCTCTGTAGTCCTTTTCCGGAACCCCAGGAAGCGGCCTTAGAGATGTTTTGCCGCAGGCAGGGAGCCCTGCTGGGTTCCTTGACCCCTGGCTCCAGCTGCCCGTCCTGAGGGCTGCCGCAGGTGGGCTGCCCTGAACTCCCTGACCTTTGGCAGCAGTGTCCTAAGGGCTGAGGCAGGCAGGAAGCTCAGCTGAGCTCCTTATCTGGTCCTGCACCGCACGTATTCGCTGGCCCAAGTTCACTTTCAGCCCTGCAGCAGGGATGAAGCCCTGTCATGGCCGCAGTACTAGGTACCATTGAGGAGCTGTGGCCAAACCACACAGTCTGGCACTAAGGGTTGTGCACACTGTGCTATCAACCCTGCCTCTACTGTGCCCTGTGGATAATGGCCGCCGCTGCTAACAGCAGGGCGGGACCAGAATCCTAAGGCGTGCCATAGGCTTCGCGCCAGCTATCCTCCGTCCCGCCCCCTGCTATTGCTATGCAGCTCCGGCCCGCCCTCTGTTATGACGCTGTCCGCGTCATTCTCGTCATCCGGGGGCGGGCCGGGGGGCGGTGATAAGGCGGCGGCTTCGCGCTAGGCCGAAGCCGCGGCCTCAAGTAAACAGCGAAGCCGCAAATGACGGCAGGCCGGCGCGGAGGTCCGGTCCGGGACCGAAACAGATCTGGACCCGGCCGGACCCCAGGAGCTGTGGCCACATGCGCGCTTGCCCAGCGCAGCCCCCAGCAGGAGAACCCAGGGGACTGGGTCTCCTGGATTCAGGGGTAGGGTGGCTGCTCCCATCAGGAGATCCCAGAAAACTGGGTCTCCCGGCATCCAGGGACTGTGGGGACCCTGCAAGGAGCCCAGAAAAACCGGTGCTCCCACTTGCAGTATGGGCTCCCTTCCCTCTCAGGAGAGAGCAGCAAAAGCTGATCTCCTGGATTACACGGACGTTTGCTGCAGCCTTTAGGGGACCCCCAGGGAACAGTCTCGTGGCGGCAGGACTGGGGCTCTTGGGGAGTAGTCATCCAGCCTGAGGTCTCCTGCGTGTGCTGCGCAATGCAGCTGACCCTTTAGCCTTGTCCCCTGAGCCCTTTAGCTGCACTTAGCAGAGCTGTGGCTCCTGGTGCTGCAGTCTGGCACAGTGCTGCAGCCCGTGCCCATCAGAAGCATTCAGCAGCACCGATGCGTCTGGATTGCGACCACGCGGCACGTTAGTGCCCTACCTGCGGTGTCTCAACCTATCAGCCCCATGAGGGGTGGTTAGGGAGGGATGCTGCAGTCCATCATCCAAGGGCTTCTGTGTAGCCTCGACCTCAACCCAGGGTCCCCAACAGTGGGGAGCTGGAGAAGGAAGACCATCATCTCAACCTCAACCAGGCACCCCCAACAGTGGTGGGCCGAGGAGGGAGCGGCATGTGGGGGGAAAAGTCAACCTCAACCAGGCGCCCCAACAGTGGGTGGCCGAGGAGGGACCATGCCGGGAGTCTCGTTAGAGACCCACTTTTCTTCTTCTTGAAGTAAAAAATCCAAAAAGTAAAAAATTTTAGGAGCAATAAAATTTGTGTGTGCCTCCTACAAGACACTAAGCAAAAACTGGAGAATCACTTCCTGCTTCAGGGGTGTAATGCTGCAGAGGAGGAGTTTTCTTAACTCTTTTGCAGATTCTGCCTAGTGTCGCCTCCTAGTGGACAGCAGCATAACACCCACGGTCTGTGTCCCCCAATGAGGCGAAGGAGAAATGCTCCTTTCCTGATAATCCGGCAGTCTCAAAAACGCTTCTTTGTCCGTTGAAATGATTATTATTCTGGTTTAAAAATCAACTTTCTCGGCAGCACATCGCTTTGTGATGATAGTATGTGCTGCCGAGCACAATGGGATTTTACTTGCACAGACAGAATTGTATTAGCGATCATTTTGTGGAAAAGCACCCGGCCTTTTTATAAAGGCAATTACACAACCGGGCAGCATGTACATTAGGTGACGTCTCCATCACCTATTGGCTTTCTCTGCACTATAAATTTGTGACAATATAAAGCCATCATATTATAAGCCTTTTAACTGCTTGTGGAGCAAATAAAAACTAAAAAACATATATTCAAAACACTTCATAAATGTTGGGCAAGGAAAGTAAGATTTGTTTGTTGTTTTTTAACTCCAAAACTTTAAGACATTCAACACAGAAAACCTCCCCTAATGCGTTTTATTTTTACCTTTAGCGCAAAGAATTTGACAAACTTGTCCAAGTCCTTCCGGTCCTGAGGACTGAGGTCAGACTCCATGGTGTCTGGAGACCTGAAGAAACAAGAATGGATGATCAATAGTGCGAAGAATGAAGGCGGCCGAGCCACCGACAAATGCCGGGTCTGACCATGATCACAATCAAATTGCAAAAACTCCAATTCTCTGGTTGCCCACAAATTTGTCATGGTGTGTGTGTGTGTGTGTGTGTGTGTGCGTGTGTACACCGTGTGTATATGTAGTGTGTGTATACAGTGTGTTTGTATATAGTGTGTGTAAAGATTTTCTCATATTCAGCACTTTATCACCTATCTACAGGGAAGATGAGAAATGCCTGAGCAGTGGAGACCCCTCGAATCACTACAAGGGCGTCACAAGCACTTATTTTTTTCCGTAAGTACAAAAAAATTAAAAATAAAGTATCAGTAAGACCCTCACTCAGTGCTATCAGTCCTTTATCCATAATCCGGGAAAAATGGTAATTATGAATAAACCTCTCAGGACCACATCCCCATGTGCAACAACTTGGCTTTTTCCTGCTCCATTTTTTATCTCCAATCTGCTCTGATTGTTGCATTTTATCCTTTTTTGAAGCATATTTGACGCACCTTTTCTAATTAAGGAAACTATGAAACTTTCATCTTCAGGCTATATTCACACTGTGCGTTTTGCATTTGTTTTTGCAGTGAAAATGAAGTGAATGCATCACTTAAATGGAATCCCAGCAAAGTCAACGGGTTTTCAGTCTGTGCTTTTTTAACCTGATCCGTTTTTTAGGTAGAAAAGAGATCCTGAAAATGAATGAGCGTTCAATTATGGCTGCATTTTTCAGATCCGCTTTTCCCATTTAAATCATTGTCTATGGGCAAAAAAAAAAAACGCACCAGAAAAAACAATTGAAAAACGTACAGTGTGAATGTAGCCTTAAAGTTTCTATGTTTTACACGTTTCCAGCTCACACACCGTTCAGATTAAGAAGCTGCAGAAGCTGGACATTGTTTTTTCATGGCTTCTTCGATCAATACCTGGGTGCCGGCCCTGAGGACGTGTCCGAGCACCACAATCATTAATAAAAATCCTTCCGTATCGGGTGAGCAGATATTTTCTTTTTTCGACATATCAGTCTTCTATGATGCCTATCTTAGTGCAGAAGCGCTGGCAGAGCAATTGAGTTTATTACGTGAATTTTTTTCAGGTTGTATGGAAAAAAACTCCACAGTTAAACAGCGTCCTTAAACCCACAGAGGCCAGGAGTTTTCATGAAATCACATCCACTTTGCTTGAACTTTCAAAACATATTTGCGCTACACGAGAACATGGCCTTAATGTCCTGATTGAACTTTTTTCTCATCCTTAACACTGATGATCAAAGGGTAAAGGCAGAGACACACTATGGAAAAGTATCGCATGCATCTCACATGACTCGCCCAGCCCGGCTCGGGTCTCTTTGAACGGGAGTGCATAGAAACACAATCAGCTCCTCGCTCTCGTTCAGAGAGGCAGGGGCCGGGCGAGGCATGCGAGATGCATACGAGACAGTCGCTTAGTGTGTCTCTGCCCGTAATCATACTCTCAGTAGGAGGAAAATGTTAAGTATAAAGATTATCAGCTCCACAAGCCAGCCGGACCCTTCTTGCAGGCAGAGAACTAATCAAATAGGCAGGTCCAGCTAGGATTTTGTTATTTTTCTTTCCCATTTAGATTGGATACACAGAACTGACATTGAGGGAGTAAAGTGACCTAACCTCCCAGCTGGCTGCAGTAAGTCAGGAGGACAAGGTGGTCTACTCCCCTGCAACCCACCATCTATAGGGCACCCATCAGTAAACCTAGGACAGCCCCACCACCAACTGATGGGAGGCAAGAAACAAAAGGCCAGAAGTCACCATATCCCTACCCAATTCCAGGTAAACCTACCACCCTGCTATAAAGTAGGGGAGCCCATAGCTGTTCCAGGTGATCAAAACCTAGTAAAAAAAAAAAAAAAAAAAAGAGGAGTTACTGGTGTTCATATCAGAATGGGAGGTTGATAGAAAAGACTCAGGGGTAGAGGGTGTCTAATCACTAATTAAAGCTAAGCGGCACCTAAGGGTCACTTATCAGAACCCGCACTAACTAGAGCATCGCACAGAGTGACGGATAATAACAAGACCTCAGCTCCGGGGCAGATAGGATGCCAGGCTCAGCTTTTTTGAAGCCAACTGTGCCATCCTCAGCACTTTCAGACAGTTCCCCCTGGCGCGCAGCAGAATCTGAATATTCAGTTATATAAGCTCATCTCCTGGAAGGCACCTGAGGAATTAATCAATTCCCTGAACTTAAAACTTCCCCTATATCCGCAGGCCGTACAGACCGCGCTCACAGAGGAGCAGCTCTGCAACAACTTTACTATTTGAAATTAATTTCTTTCTGCATCTAGGGCAGATTCAGCTCTAAAATCAGCTTCAAGAACCACTTCAGATGCTCTTTAATGTCTATTGATCTCAATGGGAAATCTCCCTATAGTGCCCAAGGTGCTGTTTTTATCTTCCCCACTTTTCAAGCAATTCCCATTTAAAATCAATAGGAAGCAAATTTAAAGGTTTTTATCCAAAATCCTCATAAAACCCCTATGTATGAACATTCCCTGATCAGTACAGAGTGCGAGGTGTGAAGAGGTGCGGTATGGACCTTAGTGGAAGACGTAGCAGGTGTCACATTTAGATTCTTGCATGTGCATCGGAGACCAAGATTATGTGATTAATTTCTCATCCATGTTTAGATTTATGAAGTGAAGGATGTATTCCCATCCTAGACTACTATGGGTACATGTTCTAACCACAATAACACAGATAACTATAGCAATCAGGCAGGACAAAGACCATCCGGGGAGGACCCGGAGCACAACGACAGGGAAGGCCCGCGGCCATCCGGGGAGGAGCACGACGACAGGGGAGGCCCGCGGCCATCCGGGGAGGAGCACGACGACAGGGGAGGCCCGCGGCCATCCGGGGAGGAGCACGACGACAGGGGAGGCCCGCGGCCATCCGGGGAGGAGCACGACGACAGGGGAGGCCCGCGGCCATCCGGGGAGGAGCACGACGACAGGGGAGGCCCGCGGCCATCCGGGGAGGAGCACGACGACAGGGGAGGCCCGCGGCCATCCGGGGAGGAGCACGACGACAGGGGAGGCCCGCGGCCATCCGGGGAGGAGCACGACGACAGGGGAGGCCCGCGGCCATCCGGGGAGGAGCACGACAACAGGGGAGGCCCGCGGCCATCCGGGGAGGAGCACGACGACAGGGGAGGCCCGCGGCCATCCGGGGAGGAGCACGACGACAGGGGAGGCCCGCGGCCATCCGGGGAGGAGCACGACGACAGGGGAGGCCCGCGGCCATCCGGGGAGGAGCACGACGACAGGGGAGGCCCGCGGCCATCCGGGGAGGAGCACGACGACAGGGGAGGCCGCGGCCATCCGGGGAGGAGCACGACGACAGGGAAGGCCCGCGGCCATCCGGAGAGGAGCACGACGACAGGGAAGGCCCGCGGCCATCCGGAGAGGAGCACGACAATAGGGAACAATGATGCACCTGCTCCTCGATCTCAAGATCACTGTGGGCCCCAGTGCTCAACCCCCCAACAATTAGCAAGTTATCCTCTACTCAAAACGTAGAATTTTTAAGGGTCCTGAAATGGCGATACATGAATAAAAGGAGATTTTTTTTATTTGTGTACTCATCAGAAAATCTCTTTCCTGGAGACTTCATTGAGGAACACAGGATACTATGAGTTTTAAGCTTTAGTGTCTGTAGGAGGCAGACATGGGTTGCTCTCAGCAACGTTCCTGAATAAGTTTGTATTGTTGTGTTTTTAGCTTAAGCCCCAGTCACACATAACGATATCGTTAGAGAGATCGTTGTAACTGTGACGTTACAACGATCTCTCCAGCGATATCGTTATGTGTGACACTTTGCAGCGATCAGGCCCCTGCTGTGAGGTCACTGATCGCTGCAAAGTGCTGTGGGTCATTTTTAGATCGTTGGTTTCCCGCTGGTCAGCACGCATCGCTGCGTGTGACTGCAAGAAACCAGCGATCTGTGACCTCACAGGGCTGGTTACTATGGTAAACACCGGGTATCCAGGCAGCGCGTGCTGTCTAGATATCCGGCGTTTACCATGGTTACCAGCGTCCTCCCTGCTTAGCACTGCCTGTAAGCAGGAAGAACGCTGGTAACTATGATAAACAGCGGGTATCTAGGCAGCGCGCGTTGCTTGGATACCCGGTGTTTATGATAGTTACCAGCGTTCTCCCTGCTTACAGGCAGCTCTAAGCAGGGAGAACGCTGGTAACTATGATAAACAGTGGGTATCCAGGCAGCGCGCGCATAGTTACCAGCATTCTCCCTGCTTAGCACTGCCTATAAGGCAGCGCTAAGCAGGGAGCGATGTCGGAGGTGGCTCCCATGGCATGATCGCTGGGGAGATCTGCCTGTTTGACAGCTCCCCAGCGATCAGGTAACGACGCTCCAGCGATCCCGGCAGGTCGTTATCGCTGTTGGGATCGTTGGAGCAATCGTTATGTGTGACAGCACCTTCAGACCAGGACCTGCGGCCGCAACCATGTGACTAAAGGTGCTGTCACACATAACGATTGCTCCAACGATCCCAACAGCGATAACGACCTGCCGGGATCGCTGGAGCAATCGTTATGTGTGACAGCACCTTTAGTCACACGGTTGCGGCCGCAGGTCCTGGTCTGACTGTGGGTCACAAGAGATAATAAATATTTTACGTTATGGATCATTTAGGTGACGGGATGGGAACTGGCGCCATAATTGAGAGGAGATCCATTACAGGTGAAGGATCCTATAAATGCCATTATACAGTGGCTTAACTTCAGGCACATGGGACCCGATGCAAAAGCTCCAACGGGGCCCCTAATTATTGCAAATCTGTAATAGTTTTAGTCTTTTTCTATAGGCCAAAAGGACTTTTGGGGCCCCCAGGGCTGCAGGGCCCGGGTGCGATCGCAGCCCCTGCACCTATAGTAGTTACACCCTTTGCCATTATAGGCAACAATAATGTATCAACCAGCACAATTGTGTACTAATATCTGTAATGTGACACTTTGTATCTTCCTGGGCAGCAAATCTCCCCCTTACCTGCAGATGACGCTGTTTATATGAGGACAGCTCCAGGCTTCTCCCCGGGTCCCGGCTCTCCTCTCCCCGGGTCCTGGCTCTCCCTCCTCGGTTCTCCTCTCCCCGGGTCCCTCCTCTCTCCGCTTCTCTCCTCACGTCCCGGTTCCGCCGCTCGGAGCCGCCATTGCTGTTTGTGTTTTGGTGTCTGTCTGCAGTAAAGCTCATCTGTTATTTCCTGGCCGCACATTCCACACACAGAAAAATCACCTCCCCACCCCCCGGCCCCCTCCTCCCGCAGCTCCGCCCTTGTGATCCCTCATCTCTCCAGAAGGGAGGATGTTTTTTTTTTTTTTTTTCCTGGCGGCGTCCCGCTCGGGTGTGTGGAATCTGCGGCCGCCAACAACAAGACTGGACGGCGGAGTCTGCGCTGAGGGACGGAGAGCCCGAAATGAGGTAAATGTGTGATTATGTGGGGACCGGGCGGACACCACAGCAGGGGGCTGAGCACAGACTGGGGGAATACTAAACCAGTGGATGGAGAAGGAATAAGCCATAGCAACCAATTAGAATCCAGCTTTCAGAGGAGTAAGCCATAGCAACCAATCAGAATCCTGCTTTCATTTTCAGAGGAATTAGCCATAGCAACCAATCAGAATCCAACTTTCAGAGAAAAAGCCATAGCAACCAACCAGAATCCTGCTTTCAGGAATTCATACACCATATCAACCAATCAGAATCCAGCTCCCAGAGGAACAAGCCATAGCAACCAATCGGAATCCTGCTTTCAGAGGAGTAAGCCATTATAACCAATCAGAATCCAGCTCTCAGAGGAACAAGCCATAGCAACCAATCAGAATCCTGCTTTCATTTTCAGAGGAATTAGCCATAGCAACCAATCAGAATCCTGCTTTCAGAGGAGTAAGCCATTATAACCAATCGAATCCTACTTTCAGAGGAGTAAGCCATTATAACCAATCAGAATCCAGCTCTCAGAGGAACAAGCCATAGCAACCAATCAGAATCCTGCTTTCATTTTCAGAGGAATTAGCCATAGCAACCAATCAGAATCCAGCTTGCAGAGGAAAAAGCCATAGCAACCAATCAGAATCCTGCTTTCAGGAATACACCATAGCAACCAATCAGAATCCAGCTTTCAGAGGAACAAGCTGCTCCCGGGCTGCACATAGTGTCTGTGGATGTCCTAGTGAATAGTGCACGACAGTCGCCATTCACGCCTGTGCCATCATCAGTGTCACTTTTGCTTTGAGGGCTTGAGGTCCCCGATGACGTTGCTTGCCCTGTAGCTGCCCTGGAGTGCGCAGGACACCACATGTTTGTGGGGATGTGACCTCATCGGAGCACCAACTCCTCAATATAACATGTACCTACATGTATGCCTGGTGCACTCTTCATTAAACCCCTTCACGACCAAGGGCATATATGTACATCCTTAGCCGTGTTCACTCCCTTGATGTGAGATCACAAGCTGAGCTTGCATCATCCTCCCCCCTATACTTCAGATGATCTGATCGTGCTGTTAACTCTTTGAATCGCACTGTAGTCACTGACAGCGTGATGTAAAGCACCGCGGCGGAGATCGCGCTATACCCTGTGATGCCATCCTGAGGACTTGATGCGTTTCCATGACAGCGAGGGGTCAGCTGATGACCCCGGATGATGTCATGATTCACTTCCTGGCTGCGATGCCCGAGTGATATCCCCGGCAGAAAGTGAGCATTTGTGCTGTGCAAGAGGGATGCTGAAGCATCTCTGCATAACACAATTGATCGCACTGTGCAGTGCTGAGGCGCCCTAAGAGGCAGTGTAAAATGAAGGAAAACTGCTAAAAAAAAACAAAACAAAAAAAACAAAGTTCAAATCATCCCCTTTTGCCCCATGGAAAATAAAAGTATTTAAAAAAAACCACTCCTATTTGGTATCGCCACATTAATAAATGCCCGATCTATCAAAATATGAAACCAGTTAATCAGATCTGTAAACCGCGGGACGGAAAAAAAGATTCAAATACCAAAATTATGTTTTTTTGGTTGCATCAACATTGCAATAAAATGCAATAACGGGCGATCAGAACATCACATCTACCTAAAAATGGCATAATTAGAAACGTCAGCTCAAGACACAAAAAATAGGCTGTCACACAGCCCCCGATCCCGAAAAAATGAGGGCACTACGGGGCTCGGAAAATGGCACAAAAGAGCAATTATTTTTCTTTAAAAAATTCCGAGTTTTTTTCACCATCACAGCCGCACTAGAACAGTCTTCACCTCTGTGCTCAGCAGCCGCACTAGGACAGTCTTCACCTCTGTGCTCAGCAGCCGCACTAGAACAGTCTTCACCTCTGTGCTCAGCAGCCGCACTAGAACAGGCTTCACCTCTGTGCTCAGCAGCTGCACTAGGACAGTCTTCACCTCTGTGCTCAGCAGCCGCACTAGAACAGGCTTCACCTCTGTGCTCAGCAGCTGCACTAGGACAGTCTTCACCTCTGTGCTCAGCAGCCGCACTAGGACAGTCTTCACCTCTGTGCTCATCATCTGTACTAGGACAGTCTTCACCTCTGTGCTCAGCAGCCGCACTAGAACAGGCTTCACCTCTGTGCTCAGCAGCTGCACTAGGACAGTCTTCACCTCTGTGCTCAGCAGCTGCACTAGGACAGTCTTCACCTCTGTGCTCAGCAGCTGCACTAGGACAGTCTTCACCTCTGTGCTCAGCATCTGTACTAGGACAGTCTTAGTCTCTGTACTGGGCAGCCACACTAGAACAGTCTTCACCTCTGTGCTCAGCAGCTGCCCTAGGACAGTCTTCACCTCTGTGCTCAACAGCTGTACTAGGACAGTCTTCACCTCTGTGCTCAGCAGCTGCACTAGGACTAGGACAGTCTTCACCTCTGTGCTCAGCAGCTGCACTAGGACAGTCTTCACCTCTGTGCTCGGCAGTGCACTAGGACAGTCTTCACCTCTGTGCTCAGCAGCTGTACTAGGACAGTCTTCACCTCTGTGCTCAGCAGCCGCACTAGGACAGTCTTCACCTCTGTGCTCAGCAGCCGCACTAGGACAGTCTTCACCTCTGTGCTCAGCAGCCGCACTAGGACAGTCTTCACCTCTGTGCTGAGCAGCCGTACTAGGACAGTCTTCACCTCTGTGCTCAGCAGCTGCACTAGGACAGTCTTCACCTCTGTGCTCAGCAGCCGTACTAGGACAGTCTTCACCTCTGTGCTCAGCAGCTGCCCTAGGACAGTCTTCACCTCTGTGCTCAGCAGCTACACTAGGACAGTCTTCACCTTTGTGCTCAGCAGCTGCAACAGTCTTCGTCTCTGTGCTCAGCAGCTGCCCTAGGACAGTCTTCGTCTCTGTGCTCTGCAGTCTGCACTAGGACAGTCTTCACCTCTGTGCTCAGCATCTGTACTAGGACAGTCTTCACCTCTGTGCTCTGCAGCTGCACTAGGACAGTCTTCACCTCTGTGCTCAGCAGCCGCACTAGGACAGTCTTCGTCTCTGTGCTGAGCAACTGCACTAGGACAGTCTTCGTCTCTGTGCTCAGCAGCTGCACTAGGACAGTCTTCGTCCTCTGTGCTCAGCAGCTTCACTAGGACAGTCTCGTCTCTGTGATCAGCAGCTGCACTAGGACTGTCTTCACCTCTGTGCTCAGCAGCTGTACTAGGACAGTCTTCGTCTCTGCTCAGCACTGTACTAGGACAGTCTTCGTCTCTGTGCTCAGCAGCTGCACTAGGACAGTCTTCACCTCTGTGCTCAGCAGCTGTACTAGGACAGTCTTCACCTCTGCGCTCAGCAGCTGCACTAGGACAGTCTTCACCTCTGCGCTCAGCAGCTGCACTAGGACAGTCTTCACCTCTGTGCTCAGCAGCTGCACTAGGACAGTCTTCGTCTTGCTCAGCAGCTAAACTAGGACAGTCTTCACCTCTGTGCTCAGCAGCCGCACTAGGACAGTCTTCACCTCTGTGCTCAGCAGCTGCACTAGGACAGTCTTCGTCTCTGTGCTCAGCAGCTTCACTAGGACAGTCTTCGTCTCTGTGATCAGCAGCTGCACTAGGACTGTCTTCACCTCTGTGCTCAGCAGCTGTACTAGGACAGTCTTCGTCTCTGCTCAGCAGCTGTACTAGGACAGTCTTCACCTCTGTGCTCAGCAGCCGCACTAGGACAGTCTTCACCTCTGTGCTCAGCAGCTGCACTAGGACAGTCTTCACCTCTGCGCTCAGCAGCTGCACTAGGACAGTCTTCACCTCTGTGCTCAGCAGCTGCACTAGGACAGTCTTCGTCTCTGCTCAGCAGCTGCACTAGGACAGTCTTCACCTCTGTGCTCAGCAGCCGCACTAGGACAGTCTTCACCTCTGTGCTCAGCAGCTGCACTAGGACAGTCTTCACCTCTGTGCTCAGCATCTGTACTAGGACAGTCTTCAGCTTTGTGCTCAGCAGCTGCACTAGGACAGTCTTCACCTCTGTGCTCAGCAGCCGTACTAGGACAGTCTTCAGCTTTGTGCTCAGCAGCCGCACTAGGACAGTCTTCGTCTCTGTGCTCTGCAGCCACAATGGAACAGTCTTCACCTCTGTGCTCAGCAGTTGCACTAGAACAGTCTTCACCTCTGTACATGGCAGCTTCACTAGGACAGTCTTCACCTCTGTGCTCTGCAGCCTCAATGGGACAGTCTTCACCTCTGTGCTCAGCAGCCTCAATGGGACAGTCTTCACCTCTGTGCTCAGCAGTTGCACTAGGACAGTCTTCACCTCTGTGCTCAGCAGTTGCACTAGGACAGTCTTCACCTCTGTGCTCAGCAGTTGCACTAGGACAGTCTTTGTCTTTGTGCTCGGCATCCTTGACCCCTTTTTTGCTTCCTAGAATATGCAACTTCGTAACATCACGGGATCTAGAGACACCCAGGACGTCTGGTCCAGAAGTGTAGACTGCCCTAGTCCAGCTGTCTTTATATGCACACTAAGGGGAAGAAATAGCACAAATAGGGTCTTATCTGTGTTACAAGGAAATCCTACGGATGTATTGTGCCCAACTTTGTCGGTTGTGCCAAGTCACAACACCCAGAAAGCATATAGCGGCTGTAGCACCTCCTGTTGAATCAATTGGAAAAAACGGGGGAAATAGGAGTCTTAAAACTCCTATCCCCCCCGTTTTTTCCAACTAGTCCAGCTGTGTAAGAAGGAGCAGACTGGACTCTGGACAAAGGTAATGCCTATTTCTGTTGCTCAATTACAACTTAAAGGGAACCTGTCGCCTACAAATGCCGGTGTATAGTGTTTAAACCGTGCCTGCCGGTCTCACTGGAAGACCAGCTGCAGGGAGAAAATGAAGTTTTATTCTACCTTCAGCCACACACTACTGAACATCGGGGTGATTAAACAGTTAGCACTCATCAGTACACAGAACGAGCAGTCACTCAGTGTGTCGAGAAGTGATCACAGCGCTCAGTGTACAGCGATTGGTAACCTCTCCCTGCATCGCCTCAATGACCAGAAGCGAGCGGTCGCAGGAAGAGTAGAACTTTTGTGTTACCTCCCTGTAGCTCTAACGTATACAGAAGCATCTGGTGCCAAAAAGAGAAAGGACATGACCCCTGTGCAGGGACAATATTTGGTTATGGAGGTAATATCTCCCACTTACCGCCTGGGGAGGGATCGTGGACCTGGCTGTGTGTGCTATGGTTTTGGTGCAGACTCTCGTTGTATCTTGCAGGCTGCTGGCCATATTTCAGCCATGGAAATAGTAATTGGATTTCCGCCCGTCGGCGATTGGTTATGTTGCCCTCAGATCTGCCTCTCCATAACTCTTGCCTTAATTTATATGTCAATAATTGGCGCTGAGGGGAAAAAAAGATATAAAGGCGTCTGCTGTGATCGACTTGTGATCACAAAGATCAATCAGAGTTAATCTATCAAGTGCAAAGTGTCTGTGGATACAAAACGAGCAGAAGTGGAACTGACCGTATTCTCCGGCTTCATTATTACAGTGTCTAACACGCCATTACACGACTAACACGGCTCAGTGACTCGGTTCACACAACATCAAGGTACAAAACCCAATGTCTGCAATTTGGTTGCGGGTACAGCAACCTAAACAGCCGAGTCGTAATCTTGCTGTCACTTAACATCACAGGTTGGCAGAAGTTGCATTGCGTCTCGTGCTGCGACATTGACCATCATTGGATGCAGGTTTCTGGGTTATGACTTCTATCTTTCGCTTCTTCTTTTTAGATAATCGATGGTGTAGCCCAGGATCCTGGTGGCATCTGCCGGTGTTTGCAGCCTGACGATGGCGATTCCGATAACGGTCCTGGATTGTGACCTCCTGCTCTACGGCCGCGGACACCGCACTCTGGACCGCTTCCGCTTGGATGACGTTTCTGATGAGTATTTGGTTACTACATACGGTTTTCCCCGACCATTCATTGACTACCTAGTGGAACTTTTGGGTGCCAGCCTATCGCGGCCGACTCAGCGCTCCCGCGCCATCAGCCCTGAGACTCAGATCATGGCGGCTCTCGGCTTTTACACCTCGGGGTCTTTCCAGACACGTATGGGAGACACGATTGGGATCAGCCAGGCCTCCATGAGTCGGTGTGTGACCAATGTCACGGACGCCCTGGTGGAGAGAGCTTCGCAGTTCATCTGTTTTCCGCAGGAGGAAGCGTCGGTGCAGAAGCTGAAGGACGAATTTTACAGCCTGGCGGGGGTCCCGGGCGTGCTGGGAGTGGTAGACTGTACACATGTAACCATCAAGGCTCCCAATGCAGAGGACTTGTCTTACATAAACAGGAAGGGCTTGCACTCTTTAAATTGCCTTCTGGTGTGTGACGTTCAAGGGGTCCTTCTCTGGGCCGAAACCCAACAACCCGGAAGCACCCAGGACGATGCGGTGCTCCACCAGTCCAACCTCTCCTGTCTGTTTGAGACGAAAATGCACAAAGAGGGTTGGATGCTGGGTATGTTCACATTACGTGTCTGCAGTTATACATTACATATTCCAGGAGGGGTTAGGTGATGGCGGGTTGTCCTTACTCCTTCCTATGCCGCAGAATGGGCACACAGCGACCATCGACCCATAGCTTCCCATGTGGACCCTTTTGTGCACCCTGATGAAACAGTACATCACAGTGAAGGGTGCGTGTGTAGAGAGATAGGTTAGGCTGAGTTCACATGTCCAGTAATAATACGTTAGATCGGAGTCCCGTTGGAAAATGCTGTGCAAATACAACTTTTTTGTCCATTATTAAATAAAGAATTTCTGCAGGTCTTTTTTTTTTTTAAATATTGGAGTGTATGGAGAACGGATCCGGTAACTGATCGCTATTGAGCTCTGTTTTTATCTTACTGATTACTTTACAAATGGAACATAATGGATTTCTTTTTAACGGATCCGTTTTTTCACACCCTCCAAGGTTAAAAAAAACGGATCATGGACAACTTTTTTCCAACAGATCTCTGCAGGATCCATTCTAACAGTTTCTAACAGGACGTGAATGCAGCCTAATGCAGCCGGCAACCTCAAGTAACAGCAGCGACCTGATCTAGCTCGATCACTTCTGATCAACCATATAAATGCCTCTATCAATCCTTAAATGTCTCTATTAAGCAATACTGGTACCGACGGGTTACAATGGCAGCCGGGAGCCTGCTGAACGTCAGATAGCCGATATGCTGGTTATTCTGTGAAGTCCAGACAGTAGCTGTAAGTCATAGGAAGACGTTAATTCAACTATATACAGTAAGTTTAATTTAAGCGCTTAGAAAACTGCAGGTTCAGGAAACCTGGATAAAGGCATTAGGTATACGCCTTGATGTTGGCTGCTGGGCTCATATTAAACTGGGCCCGGTCTCACTTTTTCAATGTCTTTCCTTAGCAGTGATGTCTGTCCACATTCCTATCTTTGATGCTTGTATACCTTAGGGTTTCAGACTGCAGCTGTTTATTTGCTAGAGTCTATTTCATGTTCAGTTTTGCACCTGTTCACATTGTTTGTTAGGAAGTACCATCAGTTTTTCCATTGCAAAGAACTGTCCGTCCACAGCCGATACTTCTGTATAAATAACTGAGGCTGCAATATCTTATACTGCAGGAGATAATGGATTTAACATTCTTCTGGTGTTTTTTCTTACTTAGGGGACAGCTCGTTCCACCTCCGTCCGTGGCTGATGACCCCAGTGCAGATCCCCGAAACCCACAGGAGTACAGATACAACATGGCGCACTCCGCCACGCACAACATAATGGAGCGCGCTCAGCAGGTGCTGCGTCACCGTTTCCGCTGTCTGGATGGATCGCGCGCCACCTTGCAATATTCCCCTGAGAAGTCGGCACAGATCGTCCTGGCCTGCTGCATCCTGCACAACATCGCGCTCCAGCACGGCCTGGATATCTGGTGTGATCCTGGACCGTCCTGCGCAGAGACCGATGAGGACTGTAATAACATGGAAGCGGTGGAGACGGAGGCTTATCGTATGAGACATGAACTAGTCCTGAATCATTTCACCTAGAGGAGCGGGAACAATTAACATTAAAGGGGAAATATCAGCAAAATACCTGTGACTCCGCTGCTTTATTGTCCCTGTCAATACCCACTTCCTCAGCACGTGACTTGGGATTGCACCTGCAAGGGTCAGTCAATCTTATCTCACTCAGTCCAGCACTCTCGACCTCTGTCCCATGTGAAAGGGAGCATAAATCACACCCCAACACAGACTGCAGCACCCCGATCCACACACACTGCACCACTGACCGGATTTGGGGTAAAGAGTCCCCTAAACTAAGACTATTAGACATCAACAAGATCTCACCCTCTCTAGGGTTATGGGTTCTTTAGAGCATACGAGGTTTAAACTTATTAAAGTTTTAATCTTTAATATAAAAGGTAGAGTGCTTACAATAAAAGATATAAAAAGTGACATACAAATATGCAAGAAGCAGTTATAAAATAAAAAGGGAGAAACTTACAGAAATCCCTAAACTTTGCAGCTTGATTCTGTATTCCCAATGGGGAGTGAAGAAAATTGATGTGGTTCACAGCAGTGTTTCAGGTGCCCCAAAATCTGTGACCCAAGAACTTACTGGCTTGCCTGAGTTCTTAGAAATTCGGCTCACTCCATATTTATGCACAACCCTGGATCTCAATATTCTAATTCTGGGTTATAATTGGACCCTCTCACTAGTTCAGACCACGCACACATTATTTTTAAAATGGTCTTTGTCTTATTCATTCTCTTTCCCACAGTAAATACAAATGGTCAGGCTGTACTAGGTCCTATTTGGTGGAGTCTTTGCTCTCCTTTCTCTTGGTCTGTTTGAAGCTCGCTGGAGGTTGAACTGTTGTTTTATTGCCCTGCTGGCAGGATGCCCCCTGGTGAGATTGGAGTCTCAATCCAGGAAGCTAGCTGGATAACATAGGTTGTGACCTTTGTGTAGTGTTGTAGCGTTTAACCCCTAACTGCTGGGTTTCCATTTCCCTCAGATACATATTTCACTACAGTCCCTATGACAATGCATCACCCTCAGGGCCGTGGGTTACTCGGGACCGGTCCCTGCTGTCTGTTCACAGGGGGATGTCACTGTAATGGCCGTGGACTGGTTCCGTGGCCATGGAGGGACCGTAAATAAAAAGGGGAAATATTAAAAATGAATGTCACTGTGACGCCACCTGTGGCATGCGGCAGATGTGACCGCCACTGGTTGCTTCAGCTCCAGGGGATGATTATGGCATGCAGCAAGGTGATAAGCTCTCCACAGGTAGGGCTAGCTTGATCCCTGGGCGGGTGGTAATAGTTGTTATGGTGAAGTTGTTGTGAGGTGATGATGGGGATGCACTTTATACTGACCGGTGTCCTTTAGATCTCCCAGGCTCGACCTCTCCTCAGATGCTGGTCTCCACAGCCATGGACCTTCAATAAATGCTTTCACACTTGTTTCAGGTTTAACCGGGTACTTTACTCACTGCCTTTAGTTCACACAGTCACGGTTTCTTTTACAGTGAGCGTACCGGTAGCCGGTCAGCAGCTGGTCTGGTTCACCAAAGCTCCCCCTTTCTTTAGCTTTTCTGGGTCTCTCTCCTCAGGACCACTCACTACCTTAGGGCAAGCAGTCGCGGACTTCTTAAGGGGTCCTCTCCCCCAAGTCCTATCTGAGGCCTTTCCTTCGGTGTGACGGTCTGTTTGGTTCCGGCATAGAGACCCTTCACCTCACCGGTTAATCTGTGGCCGGGGCTTGAAGCTGCCAACCACTTTTACAGGGCCGGAGCCCTGTCCGTTGACCCAGTCCCTCGGTGTCACTTTGAGGTAAACCACTGTATCTCCTCCCCCTCTCGCAGGGCCACCTAAGCTCCACCCACCACTCCCCTGCCTGGCATAAAGTCCTAGGTATAGGTACATTGGGATGTGTTGGGTGCTTTTGGTTTGGGGTGAATGGCTTACCGTCCAAGCTGTTGCACTTCTCTGTGTCCACCAGTCCGCAGGGGTACAACAACGACACTTCCTCTCCTGTGGTCATTATTCTACATCGCCATTGATGGACAGATATTGATCTGAAGACACACAATACACTCACACTTGTCATAGTGCAAAGAAAAAGTGCAGCACTTATCCACGGCCACCAATCAGATTGCTGTTTTAGTTTTGCAAAAGGTGGAATCTGATTGGTTGCAATAGGTAACTGCTCAGCTATTTTTTCTTTTTGTACATTTTCTACATTTTCCTATGGGTGTGTGCACACAGGACATTTCCGCTGCAGATTTCTGTAAAGGGGCGGTTGGCACAGAATGACCATTCACACCAAGTCGAGGCATTCGGTTTATCTTCCCTATTGCTGGATTCCCTCTATCTCACTCACTTCTTTGATTGACAGCTCTGAAGAGGACTGAAAAAGAAAAAATAAGCAAGTGGGATGTAATGGCTGCATTGTGATGTTTGGCCATAATACACTGAGCGTCTGTGCGAAGTCTTTTTATAAGAGGGGTTTTGAGATAATTAAAGGGCTGTACACAAATCTATATTGTAAGGTCCGGTTTATACAACACATCAATGGTTAGCCACACTGATGTACGGCTGAACTGAAGGGTAAATATATTTTGTGAGTTTATCTCAGACGACTTTAAGCCGCACACTTCATTATTTTTTGCATTGCAAAGTATGAAAATAGGTGATATCACAGCTCACCTCCTCCTGTACAATGACTGATAACACCTCTATATACAGTAGATAACACAGGATCCACCATTCACAATAGATGTCACAGCTCACTTCCTCCTCCTGTACAATGACTGATAACACCTCTATATACAGTAGATAACACAGGATCCACCATTCACAATAGATGTCACAGCTCACTTCCTCCTCCTGTACAATGACTGATAACACCTCTATATACAGTAGATAACACAGGATCCACCATTCACAATAGGTGATGTCACAGCTCACCTCCTCCTCCTGTACAATGACTGATAACACCTCTATATACAGTAGATAACACAGGATCCACCATTCACAATAGGTGATGTCACAGCTCACCTCCTCCTCCTGTACAATGACTGATAACACCTCTATATACAGTAGATAACACAGGATCCACCATTCACAATAGATGATGTCACAGCTCTCCTCCTCCTGTACAATGACTGATAACACCTCTATATACAGTAGATAACACAGGATCCACTATTCACAATAGATGATGTCACAGCTCACCTCCCTCCTGTACAATGACTGATAACACCTCTATATACAGTAGATATTACAGTATCCACCATTCACAATAGATGATGTCACTGCTCACCTCCTCCTGTACAATGACTGATAACACCTCTATATACAGTAGATAACACAGGATCCACCATTCACAATAGATGATGTCACAGCTCACCTCCTCCTGTACAATGACTGATAATACCTCTATATACAGTAGATAACACAGGATCCACCATTCACAATAGATGTCACAGCTCACCTCCTCCTGTACAATGACTGATAACACCTCTATATACAGTAGATAACACAGGATCCACCATTCACAATAGGTGATATCACAGCTCACCTCCTCCTCCTGTACAATGACTGATAACACCTCTATATACAGTAGATAACACAGGATCCACCATTCACAATAGGTGATGTCACAGCTCACCTCCTCCTGTACAATGACTGATAACACCTCTATATACAGTAGATAACACAGGATCCACCATTCACAATAGGTGATATCACAGCTCACCTCCTCCTTCTGTACAATGACTGATAACACCACTATATACAGTAGATAATACAGGATCCACAATTCACAATAGGTGATATCACAGCTCACCTCCTCCTGTACAATGACTGATAACACCTCTATATACAGTAGATAACACAGGATCCACCATTCACAATAGGTGATATCACAGCTCTCCTCCTCCTCCTGTACAATGACTGATAACATCTCTATATACAGTAGATAACACAGGATCCACCATTCACAATAGGTGATATCACAGCTCACCTCCTCCTGTACAATGACTGATAACCCCTCTATATACAGTAGATAACACAGGATCCACCATTCACAATAGATGATATCACAGCTCACCTCCTCCTCCTGTACAATGACTGATAACACCTCTATATACAGTAGATAACACTGGATCCACCATTCACAATAGATTATATCACAGCTCACCTCCTCCTGTACAATGACTGATAACACCTCTATATACAGTAGATAACACAGGATCCACCATTCACAATAGATGATATCACAGCTCACCTCCTCCTGTACAATGACTGATAATACCTCTATATACAGTAGATAACACAGGATCCACCATTCACAATAGATGATATCACAGCTCACCTCCTCCTCCTGTACAATGACTGATAACACCTCTATATACAGTAGATAACACAGGATCCACCATTCACAATAGATGATATCACAGCTCCCTCCTCCTCCTGTACAATGACTGATAACACTTCTATATACAGTAGATAACACAGGATCCACCATTCACAATAGATGATATCACAGCTCCCTCCTCCTCCCATTACAATGACCTTTGTACATGCTAATTAGATTCTTGAATACATCACATAGGGCACAGTTTGTTCATTGTGACTAATATATATGAGGATTTACTGAAACTTCAGGAAGTTTAGGGCCATAAAGCCCCGGTGACCGGTATGAGAATTGCAGAATATATATACATCTTTTTGATACAGATCCTGATATGGAAAAAAAACACAGAAACCTGATGAAAACAATATGTTGGCTTTTCTGATGGAAGATTTTCTTTATAAGGTAATTTCCATCTTGAGAAGTTATCACTGATTAGTTGCTGATTGCAGGAGTCGAACCTCATAGTGTCACGAGTCTGTGACAGGTTTGGGTCCTGTGTCTAATTCCTGTGTTGAGACTTCGTATTAGACCGTTTCACACATCCGTGTCACCGCAGACGTGTGGAACAAGGCTGTTTGGGGGCGGGGCATAGACTCGTGTCACAATGGGTGCTGTCCGTGGATCGACGGATAGCGCAAGGACAGCCTGTCACCGCATACTCACCTCGCTCCAGCGCTGACAGTTCCTCTCACTTCCGGTCCGCTCTTGGGCTCAGTGAAGTGAATATTCATGAACCTAATGAGCAGCATCGGAAGTGAGAGGAGCTATCTGCGCTGGAGTGAGGTGAGTATAAAATCTTTATTTTTAGGGTTGTCACTTTCATCCGTGTTCCGTGCACACGGATGACATACATGTGCATGGACGTTTCACGGCAAAAGCGGTCCATGTGAACGCAAAAAAAACGGACTTGTTGCCGTATGGAGCACACAGACATGTATGTGCTCCACACGGAGACACAGTCCATGCAGAAAAACGGAAGAGTGAATTTGCCTATAGGGGAACATGTGTCCCCGTATGTCCGTGCCTCCGGCATGTGTCGGCATGGACCGCACACATGCCGGAGGCATGGATGTGTGAAACCGGCCTTAAATGTCTTTCTTTCCTTTGGCAGTGTAGGAGTTAATGTCAGTTAGCAAGACTCCCTAGTTCTCTTCCCAGGTGTAGCTACTTTGTGATTACTCCCATCTCCTTTATATGGTCACATGATCCAGAAGTCCTTGTGATTGAATTCCATTCCCGGCCAGGCTACCTGAGGTGAAGAAACTATTCTTGAAAGCTGATCGTTACCAGGCTGTCTGCTGCCTAGGAGTGTGGCAGCAGGCGTGAAGTTGTCTTGTCTTTTACCTGTCTGTCTCCCCTTCCACTTGTTGTTATTAGTGCAGCGGTTGGGACTATTGCTCTCGCTGGCCATCTCACTAATTAGGGTTAACGTCAGGGCCAGTGAGGGACTAGGTATCCTGCTGGGTGACTGGGTGAAAAAACCTGTATAGGGACGAAGGGAGATCAGGGCACAGCCATAGGTGAGTGCAGGAGGTGTTCTTTACCCCGCTTCCTACGAGCAGGGCCCTCCCTTGTATTTGCCCCCCCCCCCAGTGTTTCCTCTGTCTGCTTTGTGCAGTGCACCATTGTCACACACTGTATCTGGACACTCCCTAGTCCGTGACGTGACACCCTGACCCCAAGAATCGGACTCTGTAGAGTCAATCTGTGTGGAGCATGTGCACCCCCACTCCATTCATTGTCTAAGGTACGGCCAATGTGAATATCTTGGAGCCGTTCTATTCATTGTCTATTGTACTGATGATGTCCATGTCCAGCCTTCACTCCTTTTATTGTCTATGGTACTGGACGATGTGAATGTCTTGGAGCTGCTCTATTCATGGTCTATGGTACTGCTGAATGTCCATGTGCAGACATTGGTCCTTTCATTACCTTGGTGCTGCCAATGTGCATGTCTAGGAGCCACTCTACTCATTGTCTATGGTACTGCTGATTTGCATGTCTGGCCACCATGCCATTAATTTTTTAATTAACAGAGAATAAACAGAGCAGGGCGCTCATACAATTATACCTGGTGGTCTATAGGGTTACTATTAGAGCAGGGATCCACTCACCTATCCGGGTTGTGCACCCTTGCACAACCTCAGGAGAAGCCTGTGGTTAGTGAGGAGCGGGCCGTCAGGCTCAGGGACGTGGATTCCAAGCTGTCATGCGACTGGAAACACATCACCAAATGTCCTACAGGTCTCCTAGTATTGATGCCTGTGCTGCTCCATCCGCAGCCTCAAGAGAGGGGTAGTGCGGTCATGTATATTCCCCCACCACCTGATAAAGGCGGTATTCAGCCGGCGAAACGTGTTGTGTGTGTGTGTAGCATTCAAAACAAAGGTCTGTATATTTACATTAACCTTTTGCCCTCTTCCGTGTGCCCAGCGCTCTGCCTGACCGCACTTTTCTCATTAACTTTTTAATTGTCCATGAGTACTACCGTTATCTGAATTGTCCTGCACCATTGTTGTATAGGACTTCAGTTGCCCATGTCTAGCCACAGCTCTATTCATTGTCTATGGGACTGCTGAGGTACATGCCTGGCCACCATTTTATTTATTATCTATGGTAATGCTGGTGCATATGTCCAGCTGCCTGTCCATTCATTGTCTATAAGTACTGCAAATGCACATGTCCGTCTGCCGCTCCATTCAGACAGGGCATTTGAGAGCCCCATCCTCTGGATTGCTGGATCTCCTAGATGTCAGACACCATGGTGCTCAGTGTCATTACTACTATTCTAAAGATGGTAAATAACACATTAATTCCTGTCCTCCCAGAGACTCTCCTCACCCGTCCATGGACCAGCTGCATTTTATGTAAAATCTACCCCATTATGGGCAGAAATTGGGTACAGACCTGGAGAGTTAGGTGAATGCGACACAATGACAGCAAGTTTCTGATAGGTGGTACGACCACAGATTCAGTCGGCTGTGGTGGGGGTCCAGGCTGTAGTGAGGGTATGGGCTATGGCTGTAGTCTGGGCTGAGGTGGGGATATGGGCTGCGGATGTGCTGGTCTAGGTGTGGCGGGGTCGGGCTGCGGATGTGGCAGGGATTCTAGGCTTTGGTGTGGCAGGGGTCGGTGTGGCTGTGGGTGGGTTCAGGCTGTGGCTGGGATCTAGGCTGCGGTTGTAGCGGGGGTCTGGGCTAAAGCGGGGATCTGCCCTGTGGCTGTGGCGGGGGTCCGGGCTGCGGATGTGGCAGGGATCTAGGCTGCGGATGTGGCAGGGGGTCCAATGTGGCTGTGGTGGGGTTCCATGCTTTGGCTGGATCTAGGCGCGTTGTGCGGGTTGGTAAGCGGGATCTCTGTGGCTGTGGTGGGGTCGGTGCGGATGTGCAGGGATCTAGGCTGCGGTTAAAGCGGGGGTCTTGGCTAAGGCGGGGATCTGCCCTGTGGCTGTGGCGGGGTCCGGGCTGCAGATGTGGCAGGGGGTCCAGGCTGTGGCGGGGGTCCAGGCTGTGGATGTGGCAAGGATCTGGGCTGCGGTTGTGGTGGGGGTCTGGCTATGGCAGGGATCTGGGCTGCGGTTGTGGTGGGGTTCTGGGCTATGGCAGAGATCTGGGCTGGGATGTGGTGGGTGTCGGGGTATGGCTGGGAATCTGGGCTGCGGATGTGGCTGGGGTCCGGGCTATGGCAGGGATCTGGGTTGCGGATGTGTGCGGAGGTTCGGGTATGGCAGGGATCTGGGTTGCGGATGTGTGCGGGGTTGGCTAGCAGGATTGGTTGGGATGTGTGCGGGAGGTTCGGGCTATGGCAGGATCTGGTTGCGGTGTTGCGGAGTTGGGCTATGGCAGGGACTGGGTTGCGGATGTGTGCGGGGTTCGGGTATGGCAGGGATCTGGGTTGCGGATGTGTGCGGAGGTTTGGGCTATGGCAGGATCTGGGTTGCGGATGTGTGCGGTGTCCGGGCTATGGTGGGATCTGGGCTGCGGATGTGGCTGGGGTCCGGGCTATGGCAGGGATCTGGGCTGCGGATGTGGCGGAGTTGGGCTATGGCAGGATCTGGGTTGCGGATGGTGTGCGGAGGTCCGGCTATGGTGGGATCTGGCTGCGGATGTGTGCGGAGGTTTGGGCTATGGCAGGGATCTGGGTGCGGATGTGGTGGGGTCTGGGCTACAGTGGGACTGATGAGACTGAGTCCGGTTTGGACCCTGTGGACAGTGAGAACATACCCGGCACTCAGCTTGTTTCCAGTGAAAAGGTGTTTTTATTTTGCAGATGACAAGTACCGTATATGTACAGATGTTTCAGTCTGAAGACCTTCATCAGTATCTACACAAAATAAAGAAAGAAAATAAAATGAAGTAAATTCCTGTCACTATAATATAATAAACAAATAAAAGGAAACAAAACTTGACATTTCATCTACTATATAATCGTCTAATTCTGTCTGTCTGTGTAACGGAAATCCAGCGTCGCTGATTGGTCCAGTCAGCCGGGTGCGACCAATCAGTGACAGGCGCAGGCCGGTTGCGAATTGGCGCGGGATTTGAACCACACACACCACCGCCACCGTTGGAGATGGTAGCCATGGCCAGCGAGCTCGCTCAGCTGTGACACGCAGCAGCGACTAGGCCCCCGCTGTGAGATCACTGATCGTGTCAGAATGGCCTGGAGCATTTTTTGATCGTTGGGACCCCGCTGGGCAGCATGCATCGTGTGTATGACAGGGACAACGACCAACACCTCAATACTATGCCCTAGAGTGACAGGGTCCCCAAGACCGCCATATCGTTGCTGCATCGCTGGTGAGATCTGACTGTTTGACATCTCACCAGTGATCCCCATCAGGTCGTATCGTTGTCGGGATCTCGCTGGAGTGTCGCCAAGTGTGACGGTACCTTACTGATCGCTCATTGCATTATTCTTAAATCTACATACTTATTCTAGAATACCCGATGTGTTAGCATCAGGCCACCATCTAGTGTTATATAATCAGCATTAGGGCATACATACTTTATACTTTAGTATATATCTTAAAGTCTGTGAATGCACTGAGGACTAAGGCTACATTCAGACTGTGTGTTTTGATCCGTTTCTCCAGTGCACTGCAGATAACCGATCACTCAAATGACACCCAGCAAAGTCTATGGGTTTTCATTTTTGCCATTCAGACTTTGCTCTTTAAAGTGATCCCTTTTGTCACTTTAGGAGAGCTCCGTTCCTGAAAATGACATGTCAATTTCTGCAGCGTTTTTACCATAGCAGCCCCTCAAAATGAGGAACAAACGCAGCCATCAAAAAACACATCCGTTTTTTGGGTGTTTTTTTTTTTTGACAGCTCCTGTTTTGCAGAAGAAACTGAATCACAAAATACAGTAAAACAAATGTATAACAACACATCAGCCGGGGACGGCTCTGACATGGGTTACCTTGACGATTGGTAGAGCGGCTTACGTTACTTTTTTTTTATCAGCACTTGCTCCTTACTTTATTACAACAGAGTATTTTTTTATACATTTGTTTTACTGTTTTTTGTGATTCAGTTTCTTGGTGGTGTGAACACGGTCTTACAGACTTGCTCACTGTGTGCTTGGCTCATTATGTTGTGTCTAGCTCCTGTTTTGCAGCTAAAAATACAGCAAAACAAAAGAGAAAAAAACTGCACAGTCTGAATGTAGCCTTATCCAGACTTCTGTGGTATTCTGCTCTGATGTGACTGCGGACTGCGGCTCCACAGCACAGCAGGTAGGTCACTGACCCTCAAAACAACATGTTATAGTGTGTCACGGACCTCTCCTCAGTCCTCCCCCCTGTCAGGATCTGTCCTCGGTCCCCCCCCCCTGTCAGGATCTATCCTCGGTCCTCCCCCTGTCAGGATCTGTCCTCGGTCCTCCCCCCCCCTGTCAGGATCTATCCTCGGGTTCTCCCCCCCCTGTCAGGATCTATCCTCGGTCCTCCCCCCTGTCAGGATCTCTCTTCGTCCTCCCCCCCTGTCAGGATGTCTTCCTCGGTCCTCCCCCCCTGTCAGAATCTCTTCTCGGTCCTCCCCCCTGTCAGGATCTATCCTCGGTCCTCCCCCCCTGTCAGGATCTCTCTTCGTCCTCCCCCCTGTCAGGATTTCTTCTCGGTCCTCCCCCCCTGTCAGGATCTCTTCTCGGTCCTCCCCCCCCCCCGTCAGGATCTCTCTCTCGGTCCTCCCCCCCCTGTCAGGATCTCTTCTCGGTCCTCCCCCCCTGTCAGGATCTCTCCTCAGTCCTCCCCCCTATGGGATCTCTCCTCAGTCCTCCCCCCTGTCAGGATCTCTCCTCGGTCCTCCCCCCTGTCAGGATCTCTCCTCGGTCCTCCCCCCTGTCAGGATCTCTTCTCGGTCCTCCCTCCTGTCAGGATCTCTCCTCGGTCCTCCCCCTGTCAGGATCTCTCCTCTCCTCCCCCCTGTCAGGATCTGTCCTCGGTCCTCCCCCTGTCAGGATCTGTCCTCGGTCCTCCCCTCCTGTCAGGATCTCTCCTCGGTCCTCCCTCCTGTCAGGATCTCTTCTCGGTCCTCCCTCCTGTCAGGATCTCTTCCTCGGTCCTCCCCTCCTGTCAGGATCTCTCCTCGGTCCTCCCCCTGTCAGGATCTCTCCTCGGTCCTCCCCCCTGTCAGGATCTCTCCTCGGTCCTCCCCCCTGTCAGGATCTCTCCTCGGTCCTCCCCCCTGTCAGGATCTCTCCTCGGTCCTCCCCCCTGTCAGGATCTCTCCTCGGTCCTCCCCCCTGTCAGGATCTCTCCTCGGTCCTCCCCCCTGTCAGGACTCTCCTCGGTCCTCCCCCCTGTCAGGACTTCCTCGGTCCTCCCCCTGTCAGTATCTGTCCTCGGTCCTCCCCCTGTCAGGATCTGTCCTCGGTCCTCCCTCCTGTCAGGATCTCTCCTCGGTCCTCCCCCTGTCAGGATCTTCCTCGGTCCTCCCCCTGTCAGATCTGTCCTCGGTCCTCCTCCTGTCAGGATCGTCTCCTCGGTCCTCCCTCCTGTCAGGATCTTCCTCGGTCCTCCCCCTGTCAGGATCTCTCCTCGGTCCTCCCTCCTGTCAGGATCTCTCTCGGTCCTCCCCCCTGTCAGGATCTCTCCTCGGTCCTCCCTCCTGTCAGGATCTCTCCTCGGTACCTCCCCTCCTGTCAGCATCTCTCCTCGGTCCTCCCCCTGTCAGGATCTCTCCTCGTCCTCCCTCCTGTCAGGATCTCTCCTCGGTCCTTCCCTCCTCGTCAGGATCTCTCCTCGGTCCTCCCCCCTGTCAGGATCTTCCTTCGGTCCTCCCCCCTGTCAGGATCTCTCCTCGGTCCTCCCCCCTGTCAGGATCTCTCCTCGGTCCTCCCCCTGTCAGGATCTGTCCTCGGTCCTCCCCCCCTGTCAGGATCTGTCCTCGGTCCTCTCTCTCTGTCAGGATCTGTCCTCGGTCCTCCCTCCTGTCAGGATCTGTCTCTCCTCTCGTGTCTCCTCGTCCTCCCCTGTCAGGATTCCCTCGGTCCTCCCTCCTGTCAGGATCTCTGGTGGGAAACTTGAACTTCCGCTCCACAATTCGCACATTGGCTTGCTCCTCCCGCTCTGCGCTCTATTAATCAGCCTACAACTGCTGACAGCTTGTCCGCGCTCGATTACTCCTGCCTGCAGGAGACGCCGCCCTGTGATTGGCTCAGTTCGATGCTAGTTGGCTTTTCCCCATCGATCTGCTCGGGCATCCTGTGATCTCGGCGGGCGGTTGCTCCGGTCTGGCGGCCGCCATTGTCCCGGATGGTCGCTGATCGCCGGACCTGTCTGTTGATAACGGTTTTCTGTCGCGCTCCGCGGTACAAGTGTAGGAAGAGCCCCCCACAGAGCCGGCGGATCTCCTAGTAGCTGTAGGCCCGGGGTTTGAGAGAGATGGCGGGGCCAGGATAGACAGCACGCAGGGCCGGAGCAGCGAGCTGGCGCCGAGAGGTGACTAATCGCCGGGGTGAGGAGTGATGACGTATGTATGAGGGTATACAGGGGTGTACAGAGCTGGGGGTGAGGAGTGATGACGTATGTATGAGGGTATACAGGGGTGTACAGAGCTGGGGGTGAGGAGTGATGACGTATGTATGAGGGTATACAGGGGTGTACAGAGCTGGGGTGAGGAGTGATGACGTATGTATGAGGGTGTACAGCGGGTGAAGTACGATAGGGGTGGGTGTACGAGTGAGGTACAGGTACAGCAGGGGTGATATTGAGGTCAGGGTGAAGCGGTAGATGACATATAGTATTGCAGGTGAGGTATCATAGTCGGTACATCGGTGAGAGTGAGAGTAGTAGAGTAACAGGGGTACATGGGTAGGATGTACGTTAGATCGGGTGTACAGCAGGTGAGAGAAGATGTATAGGTACGGTTACAGCGGGTAGATGGAGTATAGGGATAGGTGTCGGGGGAGATATGATAGAGGTACAGGGTAATGGGGGGTGAGAGATTTGAGGTATCAGGGTGTCACGGGGGAGAGGGGGGGGGGGGGGGGGGGGGGGGGGGGGGGGGGGGGGGGGGGGGGGGGGGGGGGGGGGGGGGGGGGGGGGGGGGGGGGGGGGGGGGGGGGGGGGGGGGGGGGGGGGGGGGATGACGTATGTATGAGGGTATACAGGGGTGTACATTGCAGGTGGGTGAGGAGTGATGACGTTGTATGAGGGTATACAGGGGGTGTACATGCAGGGGTGAGGAGTGATGATGTATGTATGAGGGTATAACAGGGGTGTACATGCAGGGGGTGAGGAGTGATGACGTATGTATGAGGGTATACAGGGGGTGTACATGCAGGGGGTGAGGAGTGATGACGTATGTATAGGGTATACAGGGGTGTACAGAGCTGGGGTGAGGAGTGATGACGTATGTATGAGGGTATACAGGGGGTGTACAGCCCAGGGGTGAGGAGTGATGACGTATGTATGAGGGTATACAGGGGGTGTACAGCCCCGGGGTGAGGAGTGATGACGTATGTATGAGGGTATACAGGGGTGTACAGCCCGGGGTGAGAGTGATGACGTATGTATGAGGGTATACAGGGGGTGTACAGCCGGGGGTGAGGAGTGATGACGTATGTATGAGGGTATACAGGGGGTGTACAGCCCGGGGTGAGGAGTGATGACGTATGTATGAGGGTATACAGGGGGTGTACAATGCAGGGGTGAGGAGTGATGACATGTATGAGGGTATACAGGGGGTGTACAGTCCCGGGGTGAGGAGTGATGACGTATGTATGAGGTTATACAGGGGGTGTACAGCACTGGGGGTGAGGAGTGATGGCGTATGTATGAGGGTATACAGGGGGTGTACAGCGTCGGAGGTGAGAAGTGATGATGTATGTATGAGGGTATACAGGGGGTGTACATTCCCGGGGGTGAGGAGTGATGACGTATGTATGAGGGTATACAGGGGTGTACAGCGTCGGAGGTGAGAAGTGATGACTTATGTATGAGGGTATTCAGGAGGTGTACAGCGTCGGGGTGAGGAGTGATGATGTATGTATGAGGGTATACAGGGGTGTACATTGCCGGGGTGAGGCGTGATGATTTATGCATGAGGGTATACAGGGCCGTTACAGAGCTGGGGCTGAGGAGTGATGACATATGTATGACGGTATACAGGGGGTGTACATTGCCGGGGTGAGGCGTGATGATTTATGCATGAGGGTATACAGGGGGTGTACAGCCCCGGAGGTGAGGAGTGATGACGTATGTATGAGGGTATACAGGGGGGTGTACAGAGCTGGGTATGAGGAGTGATTGACTATGTATGAGGGTATACAGGGGGTGTACAGAGCTGGGGTGGAGAGTGATGACTTATGTATGAGGGTGTACATTGCAGGGGGTGAGGAGTGATGACTTATGTATGAGGGTATACAGGGGGTTACATTGCGGGGTGATGAGTGACGATGTATGTATAGGTATACAGGGGGTGTACATTGCAGGGGGTGAGGAGTGATGACTTATGTATGAGGGTATACAGGGGGTGTACATTGCCGGGGTGAGGAGTGATGATGTATGTATGAGGGTATACAGGCGGTGTACATTGCCGGGGTGAGGAGTGAGTATGTATGTATGAGGGTATACAGGTGGTGTACAGCGCCGGGGTGAGGAGTGATGACATATGTATGAAGGTATACAGGCGGTGTACATTGCCGGTGGTGAGGAGTGAGTATGTATGTAATATTATGAGGGTATACAGGTGGTGTACAGCGCCGAGGGTGAGGAGTGATGACGTATGTATGAGCAAAACCAATGGACGGTGCTCCGATGATCCGCAATGCTGTAGGGAAACCAGGACCACAGTGAGGTCTGATGCAATGATGTATTTTTTTATCTATGCCTTTCGGAGCTCACTTTGCTCCTTCCTGATTATATCCCTGAATAAGGAGCAAAGCGAGCTCCGAAATGCATTGATAAAATAATATTTAATAATATAATATTTATTCATTTATATAGAGCTATTAATTCCATAGCACTTTACATACATCAGTAATATGTCTCTCTTGGAGCTCACAATCTAAATATCCTATCAGTATGTCTTTACAATGTGGGAGGAAACCGGAGTGCCCGGAGGAAACCCACGCAAACACGGGGAGAACATACAAACTCCTTGGAGATGTTTGTCCTTAGTGTCCTTGGTGGGATGAACCCAGACTTCAGACCCAGTGCTGCAAAGGCTGCAGTGCTAATCACTGAGCATCATGCTGCCCCGAAAGAATACATCATTGCAACAGACCTCGCTGTGGTCCTGCTTTCCCTACAAATTAATCAGAAATACTCCATGTAGTTTTTCCAAATTGCGTGTCAGGGAAGACCATGCTGCCCTATAGACCCAAACCCCTCCACATCATGACTATAATCAATGAACCAGGACACAGTGGAGTTCATGTGCAATTAAAAATGTATAACTTATTACAGTAGAAACCGGTACACCTTAAAGGCATCCAGGTTCTGGCAGTCAAGTCCAAGTTCTGATACTGCAGATGGATAATACACAACCACAGGGCAATAATCAAACTTAATGTGCAAGATGCTATGAATCACAATAGCTATGTCTGTATGACATGTGAGCATCTATTGCTCTTCTTCCCATAGTGAAATGGGATAACATCAGGCTTCACACCAAGTACATGAAACATATAACAAGTTACAGGATACAAATACAAGTGTACAAAGTATACAGACACATATTACCAGGTGCGGAAATCCAAAACCAGTGGGTAGAGCAACAGGGACCCCCCCCTCTCCCCCCAATACTCAAGGCTAACCCCTATGCGCATTTTGTGTGGCAGTATTTGGATGCTTAATCATGAGGACTGCCAGAATCTGGATTCCTTTAAGGGTACGGTCACACGAGGCCATATCGCCGCTGATTACATAGGCGACGCCCCTGCGCTCCTATCGCTGGAGACAGCGCCGCTGCGTCGCCTAATGTAAAGGGGTGATGTTGGCGCTAAATATCGCCTTTGAGTGGTCCCTGGTTTCTCAGCACAGCTCTGAAACCAGGCGAGCACTCTGGGGCAATGTGTACACATCGCCCCATGTAACATGCCGGTCGGCAATGTTACAGGCGATGGGAGCCATAGGCTCCAAAGTTACAGCATCGGCGCTGGGGTTTGTAGACACCCCAGCGCGATGTCGCCTGTAACGTACTGGTGTGTCGCCGGAGGTATCGCCGCGTGTAAACACCGACGGCGACACTGGCGGGGCGCCAAAAACGTGCACGCCCCCGCGTCGCGTGATATCACCGGCGATGTCACCAGGTGTGACGGTACCCTTAGGTGTACCAGTTTCTATCTGTAATAAGTTATACTTTTTTAATTGCACATGAACTCCGCTGTTTCTCTGGTTTACTGGTTTCGCTACATCAGCGCGGATCATCAGAGCACCGTCCATGTTTTTTTTGTTTTTTTTTTTTTTTTTTTTATGCGCCGCGTTGCATTTTGAAGTGTGGATCCAGCGGCAGCTGTACTACTGTATATACTGGTGGTGGGTTTACAAAACCAGCTCAGGTGAGCACCTACAATCATTACTATCCCCTTTCATTGAGATAAGACCCTATACGCCTTTTGTCTCTTGCATCTCTAGATTTATTGATGTACAATACAGACCAAAAGTTTGGACACACCTTCCCATTCAAAGAGTTTTCTTTATTTTCATGACTATGAAAATTGTAGATTCACACTGAAGGCATCAAAACTATGAATTAGCACATGTGGAATTATATACTTAACAAAAAAGTGTGAAACAACTGAAAATATGTCTTATATTCTTGGTTCCCACTCTACATGCCTGGTTCCCACTGTGAAGCTTGGCGGAGGAGGTGTGATGGTGATGGGGTGCTACGCCAGATGTCCTGGCCTCCACAGTCACCAGACCTGAACCCAACCGAGATGGTTTGGGGTGAAGGCAAAAGGGCCAACAAGTGCTAAAGAACTCCTTCAAGACTGTTGGAAGACCATTTCCGGTGACTACCTCTTGAAGCTCATCAAGAGAATGCCAAGAGTGTGCAAAGCAGTAATCAAAGCAAAAGGTGGCTACTTTGAAGAACCAAGAATATAAGACATATTTTCAGTTGTTTCACACTTTTTTATTAAGTATATAATTCCACATGTGTCAATTCATAGTTGTGATGCCTTCAGTGTGAATCTACAATTTTCATAGTCATGAAAATAAAGAAAACTCTTTGAATGAGAAGGTGTGTCCAAACTTTTGGTCTGTACTATATGTATGAGGGTATACAGGCGGTGTACAGCCTCAGGGGTGAGGAGTGATGATGTATGTATGAGGGTATACAGGCGGTGTACAGCCCCAGGGGTGAGGAGTGATGATGTATGTATGAGTGTATATAGCCAGTGTACAGCATCGGGGGTGAGGAGTGATGATTTATGTATGAGTGTATATAGCTGGTGTACCGCATCAGGGGTGAGGAATGATGTATGTATCAGCAGACACCCATCCTCACTACCAGCACCGCCTGCGTCTCTGTGGTAAATGTCTCCTCCGCCATCCGCGACTGTCAAGGTGACCGTGTCCCCTTCTCGCGGTCCGCAGAGCGACTATCCTGGCGGACTAGTTCACCCCGCACAGATCCTCCATCAGAGCTTATATACCGAAAAATGTAACGACGGTGAAGACAACGCGTACATTTCCAACATAATCTATGAGACGCAGAGAATACGCCGCAGATTATACATCGTCAATACAAGAGAACAAAAAGTACTATGCAAGAAGTCAAATTTTATTGGAAAACATCATTAAAAATAGTAAGGTGACAGGAAAGGCATATACAACAAGTCCATCAAGTTAAAGCGAGGGCTGTAGTATTTCATGATACATCATAGGGTAAACACATAGATATGAAAATACAAAATTCCACAAGTACAAAGGTAAAAGAACCCAGTCAAAAGTTCAGTACCTTGTGAATGACAAAAGGCATGATTGCAGTGAACATGATTACATCAAAAGTAAAGTGCAAGTGCTCCAATGTCTAGATTATACATAAATCCCTACAATAATCATGCTCAAGTGCTTTTTGTCCAGATCATATACAAAGGGGGGTCACAACAATAAAGACCTATGCGTACCCATATTTGATCAAAGTATAATGCCCTCCACAGCCAACCTGATGGGCTAGGACCCCGACGCGGCGTTTCGCTGCATAAGCCTGGTAGCTGCAGCTTCCTCAAGGGGGAGTATTGTGTGCTCTGTGTCGGCCCTCAATCGTCCCCTTATATGTGTGATCATGACGAGCGAAGCTCGTACAACACCTGTGTACGCGCATCATCCTCAGTCGCCGCGCGCCGGAAGTGACGCTCCAGTCAAAGTGACGGCCGGCCATGACGCGCACACGGCACCATGGGACGCGTCACCATGGCACCCGCGCATGCGCGTCAGGCTCGGCCGTCCTGGAAACCGTCACCCCGCGCGCTGGCGTGAGGAGAGCGGAGTTAATTGAGAGCTCCGAAACCCGATGGTAACTTTTACTTAGATATGGGGGATCGTTGAGGAAACCCAGAACAACACATCAGTGGAAAAGAGAATTAAAACAGACATATTGCACCTCAATAACTGTAATGAAGAAGATGAACAGCCCTTAATCCTCAAAAAAGTACATAATCTTCCCAAGGGGAGGAAAAAGGTATTATGACATCAATTCAAAAAAATCACATGAATCTAGGGAGTCCCAAATTAGGAACACAGGGCCAGATCCCATGACTTAAAGATGATCCAAGGTACGGTATAGTCCATTTTATATCAAAATTGGTGCCAATGTGGATGAGAGTGTTCAACGTCCATAATTCAAGAACAAGAGGTGACTAGAATAATAAAAAATTAAAACTTAATTAAAATCTTTCCCATAAGAATGGAAAGAGTATATGCACAAAATTAAACACAGATGCAATAATATAAGCAGAATGATGACCAGTCTCACAGGTATGGCTTGAAAGACAAGGACTCATTAATCCCCATGGGGCTGAGGGTGTCTAAGGTGACTATCCATTTCGCTTCCATTTGAGCGAGGCTTTTTTTAAGATTACCCCCTCGATTTCCTGCCCTCACCATGTCTATTCCCCTAAATTTCAAACTGGATGAATCACAATTATGGACCTGCCAAAAATGTCGTGGCAAGGTCCGCAATTTGCTGCCATCCTGTGAATTTCGGGCCCCTTCTATGTCACTAAGATGTTCACGTATTCTCTTACGGAATTCGCGGGAAGTCAAGCCAACGTATATCTTCCGGCACCCACACGTCGCATAATAAATGACGTGTGTGGAGCCACAAGACACACGCTGCCTGATGGTATATTGCCTCTTCCCGTCCGAGGATTCGAAGGTACGAATCCTCTGGACATTGGGGCACGCTACGCAATGGCCACAGGGGAAAGAGCCAGTGGTGGGGCCTGAACTCCCAAAGGTGTTAATTTTAGGTGGTATATAGTGGCTGTGAACTAGCCAATCTCTCAAATTTTTAGATCTCCTAGCTGTCATTAACGGGCGTTCAGAGATGCATTGAGAGAGGATGTTATCACTTTTCAGGATGGCCCAGTGGCGTTGGAAAATCGCCTGCATCGAGGTCCATTCCTGATTATAGGTTCCAATGAACCTTACAGGTGGATCTCCTCCCTCCCTTTTTGGGTTGTATCTCAACAACGCATCTCTGGAAGTGTTCTTTGCCCTCCGGTACCCAACCTTTACACTCCGCTTACTGTATCCCCTGACGTCGAACCGCTGTTTAAGATCACTAGCCTGCCGCTCAAAATCAGAGTCCGTCGAGCAGATGCGCCTCATACGGAGGAACTGACCAGTCGGGATGGCGCGTATTGTTGAAGGATGATGTCCGGAGGCTGCGTGAAGCAGCGCATTCACCGATGTCTCCTTACGGAAGACATCAGTCCGTACACGACCCATATCATCTAGGGAGATCTCAATATCAAGGAAGTCTATTTTCTCCTTACTCACCTTATGGGTCAGCCTGATATTCATATCATTCTGATTCAACCGATCCACAAAAGAGGAGAACTGCTCCGCCGAGCCCTGCCACACAATAAGGACGTCGTCTATATACCTAATCCAAGCTTGCGCTTGGGCGCAGCCCGATACGCCCTCATCGCCAAAGATGTTACGCTCCCAAAAACCAAGGAAGAGGTTAGCGTATGAGGGCGCACAGGCCGCACCCATCGCGGTTCCCCTCTTTTGGAGGTAGACGACGTCCTTAAAAATAAAGAAATTGTGTGTCAGGGCGAAGCGGAGCAGCTCCAAGATGAGATCTCCCGTAGCGCCACCCCGACCGCCAGCCTCCATAAAGAAGCGCACCGCTCTAAGGCCATCCTCATGGCTGATGCAGGTGTACAGCGATTCGACGTCAATGGTTGCCAACAGGGTCCCCTGGTCCACAAAAATGCCATCAATCCGGTTCAGGACGCCCGTAGTGTCTCTGGCATATGACGGGAGTAATTCCACAAGTGGCTTGAGGTAATAGTCAATAAATTTGCAGATGGGCTCGCATAAACCGTCAATGCCAGACACTATGGGGCGCCCCGGAGGACTGAGGGCATTTTTGTGGACTTTGGGTAGCAAGTAAAAGGTGGGTACTTTTGGGCAAAGGACCAACAACCCTTCCAACTCCCTCTTAGAAAGGATACCTTGATCCCGAGCCCTGTTTAGAATCATCTTCAACTCCCCGAGAAAGGACGCTGAAGGATTACTATCCAGTTTTTGATAGGTTAGTTTGTCTCTCAATTGTCGCAGGGCTTCCCTTTCATACATTGCGACCGGCCAGACCACAATGTTCCCCCCTTTATCTGCTGGTTTAAAAACCACCCCTTCTAGTTTATTTAATTCTTCCAGGGCTTCCCTTTCCTTCCTAGTCAGATTATCGAATCTCCTCCTGCCTGAAATCTTCCTGAGTTCGTCAGCTACCAACCTCAGGAAGACTGCAACGGCAGGGCATAGGGAGAGAGAGGGGAATTTTGTGGACCGTGGTAATAAATGTTTTGGGAACGCACCTGCGAAATCGGATGTTTGCTCCTCAATGAGTTCCTCCAAAGCTTCCAAAGTTTCTTTTTCAACCGTGAGATCAAGAGTTATGTCTGAACTTTTGAAATGCAGTCGCTTCAGGACTATCTTTCTTAGAAAGAGGTGAAGATCTTTTAAAGCTGAAAAATAATTGTAAGGATTAGTAGGACAAAAAGTTAAACCTCTGGAGAGTAGAGACAGCTGCGAGTCGGTTAGGGTATGCGTGGACAAATTAATTACCTGTAGCTGGTGTCTGTTACGTTTAGCATTCGGTGGTGGAGAGCGGCCGCCCATCTGGCCCCGTGGTTTTCCGCTCCTGGTGGACATCCCACAACCTGGTTCCCAGTCACTGGCTCCCGCCGACTCGGCAGCTGAACTCTCGTCCCCAGACGTTTGGGATTGATTAGAAGGGGACCTAGGGGGAGGGAGGTCTGAGGGTCCTGGTGCATCTCTAGGCACCTTTGGTTTTGGTTGTTCAGGTTTGGGATCATCTGGTTTTTTCGGGTATTTTGGTGGTCTACCCCTTGGTGGCTTGTTCTTCCATCTATATACCCTATTGTTGATAAAATCCTGATGGTCCCTGATTAGCTTCTTCGTTTTGAACTCTCTGACCTCTTTCTCCCACTTGATGGTGTCCCTTTCTACCTCCTCATTGAATTTTTTCCATTGGTCCGCTGTGCTCTTTACTTTAATCAGCTCTTCCAAACCCTCAAGATCCTTCTCCATCTGAACTAAAGAAGTCGCATTCTGATCTCTCAATAGTTGTATGAAGCCTTTGGAGCACTCATTGCAGAACGACTCCCACTGGGATTTAAAATCCTCATCTGGGATCTCATAAGAGGGAAAAACTTGTACCCTCAAACCTCGGGGGATCAGGTCCTTCTCTAAGTACTTGGCTAGGAAAGCTTTATTCCACCATGTACGAGTTCTCTTGCGTAAAAGATCCTTGTATCTCACAGTCAAAGAGCTGAGAAGCTGGTCACCATCTGCTGCACCTGTGTTTGTGCCCTCCTTTTGAAGGACGTCGTCCAATAATCTCATCCACGCTTGGTCACGTGCTCTGAAAGTCATGGATGCCCTGGGTGTAGCTGTGTGGAACACAGAAAAGACAATAATTAGAAACAGCGCCCAAATGGGCTTATATAAATGAGGCAATACCCACCACATGCCAGTGCGAGTGGAGAAGGGTTTTGCCATATGCATAGAGGTACTTAAACAAACATTTTCAATACAAGAGAACAAAAAGTACTATGCAAGAAGTCAAATTTTATTGGAAAACATCATTAAAAATAGTAAGGTGACAGGAAAGGCATATACAACAAGTCCATCAAGTTAAAGCGAGGGCTGTAGTATTTCATGATACATCATAGGGTAAACACATAGATATGAAAATACAAAATTCCACAAGTACAAAGGTAAAAGAACCCAGTCAAAAGTTCAGTACCTTGTGAATGACAAAAGGCATGATTGCAGTGAACATGATTACATCAAAAGTAAAGTGCAAGTGCTCCAATGTCTAGATTATACATAAATCCCTACAATAATCATGCTCAAGTGCTTTTTGTCCAGATCATATACAAAGGGGGGTCACAACAATAAAGACCTATGCGTACCCATATTTGATCAAAGTATAATGCCCTCCACAGCCAACCTGATGGGCTAGGACCCCGACGCGGCGTTTCGCTGCATAAGCCTGGTAGCTGCAGCTTCCTCAAGGGGGAGTATTGTGTGCTCTGTGTCGGCCCTCAATCGTCCCCTTATATGTGTGATCATGACGAGCGAAGCTCGTACAATTATACATCGGTAGAGCAAAACCACAGACCCCAGCAGCACACTGACTGTGAAACTACAACTCCCAGCGTGCCCCAACAGGCCGCAGCACGCTGAGCGCAAAACTATAACTCCCAGCATGCAGCAACAAACTGTAGTACACCAGACATAAGACTACAACTCCCAGCGTGCCCTGACAGACTCCGGCACACCAGATCTGAGACTACAACTCTTATCGTGCTCTGAAAGACTTTAGCAAGCTGATTGTGCGACTTCAACTCCCAGTGTGACCCAACAGATCTCAGCACACCAGACGTGAGACTGCAACTCCCAGTGTACCCCGACACACTGCGGCACACCAGACATGAGACTACAACTCCCAGCCTCTTTCTGTGAATGACATGGGGGCACAGTGCTGCCTCCCTGTCTTTCTGTGAATGACATGGAGGCACAGTGCTGCCTCCCTGTCTTTCTGTGAATGACATGGGGGCACAGTGCTGCCTCCCTGTCTCTCTCTGTGAATGACATGGGGGCACAGTGCTGCCTCCCTGTCTCTCTCTGTGAATGACATGGGGGCACAGTGCTGCCTCCCTGTCTCTCTCTGTGAATGACATGGGGGCACAGTGCTGCCTCCCTGTCTCTCTCTGTGAATGACATGGGGGCACAGTGCTGCCTCCCTGTCTCTCTCTGTGAATGACATGGGGGCACAGTGCTGCCTCCCTGTCTCTCTCTGTGAATGACATGGGGGCACAGTGCTGCCTCCTGTCTCTCTCTGTGAATGACATGGGGGCACAGTGCTGCCTCCCTGTCTCTCTCTGTGAATGACATGGGGGCACAGTGCTGCCTCCCTGTCTCTCTCTGTGAATGACATGGGGGCACAGTGCTGCCTCCCTGTCTCTTTCTGGGAATGACATGGGGGCACAGTGCTGCCTCCCTGTCTCTTTCTGGGAATGACATGGGGGCACAGTGCTGCCTCCCTGTCTCTTTCTGTGAATGACATGGGGGCACAGTGCTGACTCGCCTGTCTTTCTGTGAATGACATGGGGGCACAGTGCTGACTCGCCTGTCTTTCTGTGAATGACATGGGGACACAGTGCAGACTCACCTGTCTCTTTCTGTGAATGATTTGGGGGGCACAGATAGTGCTGCCTCCCTGTTTTCTGTGAATGACATGGGGGCACAGTGCTGACTCACCTGTCTCTTTCTGTGAATGATTTGGGGGGCACAGATAGTGCTGCCTCCCTGTTTTCTGTGAATGATTTGGGGGGCACAGTGCTGACTCACCTGTCTTTCTGTGAATGACATGGGGGCACAGTGCTGGCTCACCTGTCTTTCTGTGAATGATTTGGGGGGCACAGATAGTGCTGCCTCCCTGTTTTCTGTGAATGACATGGGGGCACAGTGCTGCCTCCCTGTCTCTTTTTGTGAATGACATGGGGGTACAGTGCTGCCTCCCTGTCTCTTTTTGTGAATGACATGGGGGCACAGTGCTACCTCCCTGTCTCTTTCTGTGAATGACATGGGGCACAGTGCTGCCTCCCTGTCTCTTTCTGTGAATGACATGGGGGCACAGTGCTGACTCGCCTGTCTTTCTGTGAATGATTTGGGGGGCACAGATAGTGCTGCCTCCCTGTTTTCTGTGAATGACATGGGGGCACAGTGCTGCCTCCCTGTCTCTTTTTGTGAATGACATGGGGGTACAGTGCTGCCTCCCTGTCTCTTTCTGTGAATGACATGGGGGCACAGTGCTGACTCACCTGTCTCTTTCTGTGAATGACATGGGGGCACAGTGCTGACTCACCTGTCTCTTCCTTTTTGAATGATATGGGGACACAGATAGTGCTGCCTCCTGGTCTCGCTTGGTTTATCACATAGGGGCTGTTACCAGTTGTCCTTTCTTGCTGTGTTCGCACCAGTCAGGCGGTGTCTTTCCATGACTTGTGTGTTGGTACTTACCAGATTTTTGTTTTTTTTAACAATGTAGAAGTCGCGCAATGTAACGTATTTTCCTGCCAGTGTTGGTTGCAGTGTTGTTTGTTGTGATTTTTCTCCATAACTTGTAGTGATCGTAGCTTTGTCCACGGCTGCACATAGTGACCTATTTCTTGGCTCGTTCCTCTGGCCCTGTACACCTTAGCTGCTGTTAGCCGGACTGTCGTTTGCTCGGCGCTGTGTTGCCCATCTCTCCGTCTTCAGGAGTCCCCCTGTGTTCTCTATGAGAACCGATACCAGATAGGAACATTTCAGGGAGAACATAAGGTAAAAACATTTGTACCGTGTTAGCCTGCAGATAGAAAATATTACAATCTGAGCGTCCTCAGGAGTTGATGCCTTTTAATTGCGAACTGAAAAGATAGTAAATAATAGCAAGCTTCCAAGACAGCTCAGGTCTCTTCTTTAGTCTTAATAATGACACATTCTGAACACACACATATATACACATATACAGGGTTGAATAAGCAGACCATAGTGATGTGTGTTGGGAGTGGGAAAAGCATCTGGGCAGTAAATACCAGAATTCAGAGATAAGACGTGTGATAAATTATTGTCCTTTGATGAGTGGTCCTAGATTTGAAGTTTCCTTAATTGATGTAAAAAGACATAAATCCATGTGACACATTAATTCCTGCTCTGAATGTGTCAAAGGTGTTCATAGGTTTATATTCCAAGACTTTTCTGATTCTTTGGGATGTGAAATTACCTTTCAAGACTATTATTTTCATATCCATTATGGTGTGATCAGGGCTACAGGAGTGTTTAGGCACAGGCAGATCTGTCCTTCTTTGTTTTATTGTGAGGCAATGAGAGTTCATTGTATTTCTGAGTTGTTTCCCTGTCTTCCCTACATACAGGCTCCACTCGCACATTTGGTACATATAATTAAATACACCACATTGCTTGTGGTGCAGCTGAAGTTACCTGGGATCTTGTAGTCCTGATCTGTCCCAGGAATCTTTATCTTGTCCGTTGTCTTTATAAATGGAGGCTTTGCACCTGTTCTGGTTGCAGGGAAAGGTTCCTGTTCAGAGAGGACGGGGCGCTTCGGACAATGATGTTTTTTAGATTCGGGGGCTTCCTAAAACCCAGAAGTGGGGGGGGTACTGGAAATATTGATTTTAGTCTGACAACTTTCTGTAGGAGTTGTTGTAGTTTCCGTCCAGCTCCTCCTAACACCACCAGACTTGGATTGTAGGTGACAAGAAGAACACCGTTGTTTTCGTCTCCAGTTTTGTAACATAGGAGATGATTCCTTGATAATCTGGTGGCTCTTGTAATCTGGTTCTCGATTGTTCTTGGATGGTAGCTCTGGTTAAAAAAAAAAGTCTTTCTGAGGTTCTCAAGGTGATTGTCTCTATCTGTAGGGTTGGAACATATCCGATTGTATCTGATGGCCTGGCTGTACATAATAGAGGTTTTGGTTTTTTTTTGTTTAGAATGTGTTTTGGATGAAAACTGTAGCCATTGAAGATATGTTGGACAGTCAATTGGTTTCTGGTACAGGGATGTCTCTACTTCATTGTTCGGTAGCTTGATGATGGTGTCCAGAAAGCTGATTTCAGTGCAGGAGTAGTTGAGTGTTATGGTGGGGTTACACATAGCGATATCGTCCCGATATAGCTATACAACGGCGCGGGAGCGCGCATTTTTAGTGCGCTTTTCCCTATATCGCATCGGCGGTTTACACGTTGCGATATCGGGAAACAACGTTCCTCCGATGTATACACCCACCAACCCAGTAACGAGCATTTAACATGGGAGTTAATGGGTAGCGTCGGCGTACACATCGGAGTTGGATGTTTACACGCAACGATCCAGCTCCAACAGGCATCCGATATCGGGCGGTTGAATAGCACGCTCATTCGACCCCCGATATCGGATTACCATCGTTCCTGCATCGTATTGTACCTTCAAACAGTACGATGCAGGAACGATATCGGGTCCAACTCACGAACCACGTGACTTTTTGTCGGAGTTGGACGCCGATATCGCGGCGTGTAAACCCACCATTAAGTTGATGGTGGGATGAAACTGATTAAAGTGTTCATGGAAGAACGTCTTCAGCTGTTGCTCAGACCCCGTCCAGATGATTAAAATATTGTCAATGTACCTGTAATAGTCCAGAGGCCTGATAGGACAAGAGGATAAAAAGTCACTTTCGAGGGAGAATATAAGGATCTACTGTCCGAAATCGAACATGCCGGATCCCAGTCTCCCCCAACAATCATCCGTCCAGGCCCCGTACACATAATTGATATCGGTGGGTTCATCCTACGTCGGTGGTGCTCAAAAGAAGAAAGTTGTGATAAATTAGAGAGGCACTCGCTTCATGACTCTGGCGCCTCTTACTCCACCGCTCCTTTTATTACAGGGAACCTGTCACCTGCATCCAAGCCCCTACACTATCACTACCTGTCCCTGCACCTTCCTAGCTGCTCCCTATCTATCCCTCTCTGCGCTAAATCCGCCCTATAAAACAGCAGAAAAAGAACTTATAACTTATAGCAGTTCCTGAGGCTGGGGACTGAGAAGGCGGCCCAGGCTCCATTCTGCCCCTCCTCAATGCAGCAGCACACGCCCCGCTGGCCTGCATTATTCGTTCTTCATTACCGCCTCCTCCATTTGGAATCTCCCTCCCTCTGTACACCTAATATGCACCGCCTGCTACGTCACATCTAGCGCGGTGCATTATGGGCCAGATCACGTGATCGGCCCCAGTGCATTATGGGCTTGATTGTGTGATTGGCCCAGCTCCGCGCATGCGCAATGCGCTTATTGAAGCTGGGCCGATCACGTGATCAAGCCCATAATGCACTGGGGCCGATCACGTGATCGGCCCCATAATGCACCGCGCCAGATGTGACGTAGCGGCCGGGGCATGATAGGTGTAAAGAGGGCGGGAGATTCAAATGGAGGAGGCAGCGATGAAGAAAGAATAATGCCACCCAGTGGGGCGTGCGCTGCTGCATCGAGGAGGGCAGAATGGAGCCTGGCCGCCTTCTCATCCCCAGCCTCAAGGACTGCTGTAAGTTAGTTCTTTTTCTGCTCTTTTATAGGGCGGATTTAGCTCAGAGAGGGATAGATAAAGAGCAGCTAGGAAGGTGCAGGGACAGGTAGTGATGGTGTAGGGGCTTAGATCCAGGTGACAGGTTCCCTTTAAGACTGGACCTTTCTATTCCGTTCGGACGCTGAGCTGAGCGACTCTGCTACTTCTATTTACAGAATGATGTGGGACATAGAATATTTTTTTTAAAGTCAAAGTTTTCTAAAAAGATCAGTTACCCTTCGAGGGGGTCCCCAAACCCACCAAGCCCCTGCCTACCACTATCTGGTCACTATCTACACCTAGGATCCCGTGTGATTCCTGCTAGGCAGAGCCATAATAAAGATGTACGGTGCCGATCGGGGTTCTCGGCACATTACTAAAACCTGTTCCTAAATGGACAGAGGCCAATTGGAGCCCAAAGGTCACCATCCCATCACCTTAAAGGCTTCCTTCCCTTCCTCCCTAGACAATATTGCAAAACATTCACCTGCAAAATAAATGTTCTCAGACGAACGCTGCCTGATGTTTGATGGAGCAAAAGTCCAGAGTTATGTCAGAAGTCATCGTGGTGTAACCGACCTGCTGCAATGTGACATATCTATAAGCCGGACCAATCAGATTAAAGGTCTTTGTGGGTTAGAAAAGGAATCCAGACCTCTGATTGGGTGGTGAGATCCCCCCAGCGACTTGTGTCCCCAATGTACAGGATCGACACAGACAATCGAAGTCACAATGACATAGTGTGCACATTGTGGGTCATTGTGGAGAGGTGATCATGATTAATGGAAAGGTCTGGTAAATCCCTGGATCCCAGGTGTGTATGCTAGACTCAGACATGTCCCTGTAGGACCCAAGTGCAGTGCAGCCCCCATTAAATAGAGTTACCTAGCGATGATCCCACAATCAACTGGCAGCTTATCCTCCACTCTACTCTCTTTTTTAAAATACTTTTTGGATGCAAAACCTTGACCAGGAGTGGGGCGTCCAGTTCCCCCTGCACTCCATTGAAGACTGACCTACAAATGCCCAAGGATAGCCGGTGAGAACCAGTGACACAAGCCCCCTGCCTGGTGATCGATGTGGGTGGGCATCCATGCAGGGTATTACTGATGTCTAATGTCGGCTGGGATACCCCCCCTGTCTCGCCTGGATGAATATTGTCTTTTTCCATGGAGGAGACACTGAGCACAAAACCCCCAGAGGAAATTGTGTGCTGCGAACCCTCAGCTGTGGATATGTCCGACACGGACATAGATTCTGTATTATTAGGGTGGTCTCTCTGTAAGGCAGGCTTGTAATGTGTGTACTTACTGCAGATCTGTAGGCGGCTGTACCACATCACTCACAATTACTGTCCCACACTTCTGCTGTGTATTTAACTGAAGCTCTTTAAAGGGGTCATCATTTTTTTTCAATTGCTTAAAAAAATATGTAAAAATGGCAAAAACATACTATCCTTCCAGCCCAACACCGGCTGTGCATGTTGTGCCGCAAGCTTCACGACCACGACTGCTCCAGTTACATTAATGATCTATTAATTATGTGCCAGGCAGTTGCACGGTCATGGATGATCATGTGTAGGATTCATGTGCTTCGTGGCTGCATCATCCCGGCTTATTACTCTAAGACTGGGTGCAGACAGATGTATCTCACGGTCCATACAAGGACCTCTGTGCATGGACCGTAGACTGAGCACTATCGGCGTTTATGAGGCTGTATGTTCAGATCAGGACCCCTGCAGTCAGTCTGTGCATCCGGTGTCCTTGTACGGAGCATGAAATGTGTCCCGTCTTCATGTGCACGCTCCTGTGCTTTCCCCCATCTTCATGCAGGCACGCTCCTGCGCTTCCTCCATCTTCATGCGGCACGCTCCTGCGCTTCCTCCGTCTTCATGCGGCACGCTCCTGCGCTTCCTCCGTCTTCAGGGGGCACGCTCCTGCGCTTCCTCGTCTTCAGGCGGCACGCTCCTGCGCTTCCTCCGTCTTCAGGCGGCACGCTCCTGCGCTTCCTCCGTCTTCAGGCGGCACGCTCCTGCGCTTCCTCCGTCTTCAGGCGGCACGCTCCTGCGCTTCCTCCGTCTTCAGGCGGCACGCTCCTGCGCTTCCTCCGTCTTCAGGCGGCACGCTCCTGCGCTTCCTCCGTCTTCAGGCGGCACGCTCCTGCGCTTCCTCCGTCTTCAGGCGGCACGCTCCTGCGCTTCCTCCGTCTTCAGGCGGCACGCTCCTGCGCTTCCTCCGTCTTCAGGCGGCACGCTCCTGCGCTTCCCTCCGTCTTCAGGCGGCACGCTCCTGCGCTTCCTCCGTCTTCAGGCGGCGCGCTCCTGCGCTTCCTCCGTCTTCAGGCGGCGCGCTTCCCTCCGTCTTCAGGCGGCGCGCTCCTGCGCTTCCTCCGTCTTCAGGCGGGGCACTTCCTCCGTCGTCAGGCGGCGCGCTCCTGCGCTTCCTCCGTCTTCAGGCGGCGCGCTCCTGCGCTTCCTCCGTCTTCAGGCGGGCACTTCCTCCATCTTCAGGCGGCGCGCTCCTGCGCTCTCCTCCGTCTTCAGGCGGCGCGCTCCTGCGCTTCCTCCGTCTTCAGGCGGGGCACTTCCTCCGTCTTCATGCGGCACGCTCCTGCGCTTCCTCCGTCTTCAGGCGGCACGCTCCTGCGCTTCCTCCGTCTTCAGGCAGCGCGCTTCCTCCGTCTTCAGGCGGCGCGCTCCTGCGCTTCCTCCGTCTTCAGGCGGGGCACTTCCTCCGTCGTCAGGCGGCGCGCTCCTGCGCTTCCTCCGTCTTCAGGCGGCGCGCTCCTGCGCTTCCTCCGTCTTCAGGCGGCAGGCTCCTGCGCTTCCTCCGTCTTCAGGCGGGGCACTTCCTCCGTCTTCAGGCGGCGCGCTCCTGCGCTTCCTCCGTCTTCAGGCGGGGCACTTCCTCCGTCGTCAGGCGGCGCGCTCCTGCGCTTCCTCCGTCTTCAGGCGGCGCGCTCCTGCGCTTCCTCCGTCTTCAGGCGGGGCACTTCCTCCGTCGTCAGGCGGCGCGCTCCTGCGCTTCCTCCGTCTTCAGGCGGCGCGCTCCTGCGCTTCCTCCGTCTTCAGGCGGCAGGCTCCTGCGCTTCCTCCGTCTTCAGGCGGCGTGCTCCTGCGCTTCCCCCGTCTTCAGGCGGGGCACTTCCTCCGTCTTCAGGCGGCGCGCTCCTGCGCTTCCTCCGTCTTCAGGCGGGGCACTTCCTCCGTCGTCAGGCGGCGCGCTCCTGCGCTTCCTCCGTCTTCAGGCGGCGCGCTCCTGCGCTTCCTCCGTCTTCAGGCGGCAGGCTCCTGCGCTTCCTCCGTCTTCAGGCGGCGCGCTCCTGCGCTTCCTCCATCTTCAGGCGGGGCACTTCCTCCGTCTTCAGGCGGCGCGCTCCTGCGCTTCCTCCGTCTTCAGGCGGGGCACTTCCTCCGTCGTCAGGCGGCGCGCTCCTGCGCTTCCTCCGTCTTCAGGCGGCGCGCTCCTGCGCTTCCTCCGTCTTCAGGCGGCGCGCTCCTGCGCTTCCTCCGTCTTCAGGCGGCACGCTCCTGCGCTTCCTCCGTCTTCAGGCGGCACGCTCCTGCGCTTCCTCCGTCTTCAGGCGGCACGCTCCTGCGCTTCCTCCGTCTTCAGGCGGCACGCTCCTGCGCTTCCTCCGTCTTCAGGCGGCACGTTCCTGCGCTTCCTCCGTCTTCAGGCGGCACGCTCCTGCGCTTCCTCCGTCTTCAGGCGGCACGCTCCTGCGCTTCCTCCGTCTTCAGGCGGCACGCTCCTGCGCTTCCTCCGTCTTCAGGCGGCGCGCTCCTGCGCTTCCTCCGTCTTCAGGCGGGGCACTTCCTCCGTCTTCAGGCGGCGCCCTCCTGCGCTTCCTCCGTCTTCAGGCGGGGCACTTCCTCCGTCTTCAGGCGGCGCGCTCCTGCGCTTCCTCCGTCTTCAGGCGGCAGGCTCCTGCGCTTCCTCCGTCTTCAGGCGGCGCGCTCCTGCGCTTCCTCCGTCTTCAGGCGGGACACTTCCTCCGTCGTCAGGCGGCGCGCTCCTGCGCTTCCTCCGTCTTCAGGCGGCAGGCTCCTGCGCTTCCTCCGTCTTCAGGCGGCGCGCTCCTGCGCTTCCTCCGTCTTCAGGTGGGGCACTTCCTCCGTCTTCATGCGGCGCGCTCCTGCGCTTCCTCCGTCTTCAGGCGGGGCACTTCCTCCGTCTTCGGGCGGCGCGCTCCTGCGCTTCCTCCGTCGTCAGGCGGCGCGCTCCTGCGCTTCCATCTGATCTATAGAGATCCAAGTATTCAACAGAAGATTTTGCGACCGCAGAAGATGATAGCGTTTCACTTGGAGGGGTGACTGTGGAGAGCAGCTACGGGTGATTACATTTTGCTAAAAAAGATAATCTTGGAATAGTAATATAATGAATTGTAAAAAAAAAAAAAAAACATAGTTTTGTGCATGCGATTTTCTGCTATGCAGTATGTTAGTTCTGTGGTGTGCCCATTTTTATTGGCCTAGCAATAGATCGGTCTGGTGTGTTGCCCGCCGTGGTCGCAGACAGGACGGATATTTGCACATTGCAGCCCCGTGGTGATAACACGTCATTGTAGCAGTGTGACGTACATGTAATGTTGTGTGACGTCCCCCGCGGTTGCGCGTTGTGCTAGTACCAGTGTGTAGTTTTGGCCTCACTACATTTGTGGTTTTATCTCGGACGTGGCAGTTCTGTGCCGTCCGCCTCGTGCGCCCTCATTCGAGAACGTTCCAGTTTTCTCCCTGTTCGGATCTTCTGCTCTGAATTGTGGAGCTCCGCGATAAGATATTAAACCACTTCTCCTCCCCGGCGTCGGTGCAGACCGGGTCATGTGCACCTGGCAGCTGCCCAGCACAGGAAATCTACTCCAGCGCTTAAAGGGACAGCGCCTCCTTTTATTCACTCATTCTACTATCAATGTCTGATCGCAGCCATGTTATACCTCCGCTCTACTGAAGTGAATGAGGCTGAATGCCAAAACCATGCACAACCTGTGGACAGAAGAATAGTTTTTCTACAGGTCCCTTTAGGTTTCTTCCACTTTTGCATTCATTTGTTCATTTTCAAGATCCCTGTTTTGCCTCTTTAGATGAAATCTTCTTTCTTATTTGAGAAGTTTGCAGCCAGTTCATATTTCCTTCTGTTTTTTTCTCTTTTAGGCTTCCATGAAGTCTGCCCGTCTCCGTCTGGATGTCAGCGTCTTCGTTCTGCTCTGAGAGGCTGTTGTGACGGTGCCGGCGGTGCCATGAGGGTCGTACCTGAAAAAAACGCGGTCCGGATTCTTTCGGGCCGAGAGAGGGGTACGCAGGTGCAGGGAGCCCAGCGACTCCTACAGTGTTTGGTGGAAGACAAAACCCGGTTTATGAAATGGGAGGGCAAGGTGAGTGACGGTGTACATTGTGCAGCTCCCAACCTTTCCTTAGAGGGGTTCTCCAGGACTATACACCTGAAGTAGTCATTCTCGGTACTGCAGCTCAGATCACATTCATGTCAACGGGATCTGCACTGCAGTACCGAGAACAATCCACTACATGGTATGTGGAGATAGTTGAACAGCATTCGTCACATCTGGATGTTGCGGACCTTGCCTGCCGTGTGCGGACCTTGCCTGCCGTGGCGGACCTTGCCTGCCGTGGCGGCCCTTTGCCTGCCGTGGCGGCCTTGCCTTGCCTGCGTGCGGACCTTGCCTGCCGTGGCGGGGTCCTGCCTGCCACTGGATTGGTGGGGTTGCTAATCTGACATTGCGGGACAATCCCAAGAATAGCTCATCTATATCTTAGTCTTGAACCCTTTTAGAAGAAATATCACATTTCTTCTCTACCTTTAGTGATGTTCCTGGTCGAGGGAAACCCAATGGCCTGTTGCAGTCATATGATTAAACATTTATGCAGATTTTTTTGACCCTCCCTATTCCTATAAATGTAATAATCTGCCAGTAAGTAGAACAGATTTTATGTAAGCCATCTTGTAATTACCATCTTCTCCTCTGTCATAGACGGCAGGAGCACAGGGGAGTAATGGCTGTGGACACAGGCAGGGATTTGTTTTATAGTTTGTTTCCTGAATTCGAATTCTGCAGCTTTTGTATAAAGAAAAAATCCTACTATTTTGCTGCAGTGGAGTCTGTGTAACTCCTTCACATAGACGGCTGCGTTGCTGCTTTTCACATAGATCTGGCAGCACGCAGCCAAGAACTGACACTCTCCGCTCTTGGACAAAAACTAATGAGCGATGCACACAGTGAATGCGTCTGTAGGATAGTATTCACACCATCAAAAGACTGAATCACAAAAAACAGTCAAACGTGTAAAAATACTTTGTTGTAAAACAAAAACACAGTAAAAAGCAAGTGCTGCTGAAAAAGTTAAAAAACAGGGTATTTAGATGATACGTTTTTTTGCAAAAAAATGTATACTAAGCCGCTCTACCACTTCAAGGTAACCCGTATCAGAACAGTCCCTATCAAAAACCTGACCATGTGTATTGGTAACTAAAATGAGCAGGATCCAGACAGGTCCAATGTCTGACTTGGACTGACTGCAGAAGACTGCTTTTTATGTGCAGGGGTCAAAGGAGAGGGGTGGGGGACTCCCCAATCTTGCAGAAACAAGAAACAATTTAGACAAAAACTAATGAGTCACTCGCACAGTGAACGTTTCTGTAGGACAGTGTTCACACCACCAATAGACTGAATCACAAAAAACAGTCAAACGTGTAAAAATACTGTTGTAAAAAAACAAACAAAAAGTTTTTGTCTAAATTGTTTCTTGTTTTTGCAAGATTGGGGAGTCTCCCACCCCTCCCCTTTGCAGAAGACGGCTTTTTATGTGCAGGGCTCAGTCAGTCCAAGTCAGACATTGGACCTGTCTGGATCCTGCTCAATTTAGGTACAAATGGTCAGGTTTTAAATACATCAGATAGGGACTGCTCTGATGCGGGTTACCTTGAAGTGGTAGAGCGGCTTAGTATACATTTTTTGCAAAAAAACGTATCAACTAAATACCCTGTTTTTTACTTTTTCAGCAGTATTTGCTTTTTACTGTGTTTTTTTTTTTTTTTTTTTACGACCAAGTATTTTTACACGCTTGTTTGATTTGTTTTTTGTGATTCACTCTCCGCTCTTAGTCTATGCGCCCACTCTGCATTTTTGCTGCGTTTTTTTTTCTGTTTGTTCACCAAAAACACAGCACACCCCAGCTTTAACATGAAAGTCTGATTTTCCAAAAGCTGTGGCCACATGGAGTTTTTGGCGCAGAAATCGCCTGCGGTTTTTTAATGCCCTTGTAATTAAGTTGCCAATATTTGGGCTGTGTTTTCTCCATAGACTCAGTTATAAACCCTAGAAGAAAGCACCACAAACGGATGGGTATTCCAACAATAAATTTGTAATGCTTTTCCTGCAATTTCCACAGCAAAAAAGCTGCAATACTCTCCCTCCCAGTGATCCCACGGTGAATTCTGGTGATTTCTGCTCTGTGCAGCGGCGGGAGATGTCTTTATCTTTCCGTCAGGACCTTTGCACCATGTGACTGAGCCTCTGACAGGGTGCGCAGGATCTGGAAGATAGATAAACATAGCTTCTGAGAGTGAATGGAGGAAAAATCACCAGGGATCACCGCAAGATCTCTGGAGAGGGTGAGAAAGTGTCTGTGTCTGCCTGTCTGTCTGTCTGTCTGCGTTTGAGCGGAGAGATCCTATGGGGAAGGGGAAGATCACACAGGCAGCATCACTGTGAAGGAGAGATCCTATGGGTAAGGGAGAGATCACACGGCAGCATCACTGTAGAGAGAGGAGAGATCCTATGGGGGAAGGGGGAGAGATCACACAGGCAGCATCACTGTAGAGAAGGAGAGAATCCTATGGGGGAAGGGGGAGAGATCACACAGGCAGCATCACTGTAGAGAGAGGAGAGATCCTATGGGGGAAGGGGGAGAGATCACACAGGCAGCATCACTGTAGAGAGGGAGAGATCCTATGGGGGAAGGGGGAGAGATCACACAGCAGCATCACTGTAGAGAGAGGAGAGATCCTATGGGGGAAGGGGGAGAGATCACACAGGCAGCATCACTGTAGAAGAAGGAGGATCCTATGGGGGAAGGGGGAGAGATCACACAGGCAGCATCACTGTAAGAGAGAGGAGAGATCTATGTAGGGGGGATCACAGCAGATCATGGAGAGATTGTGGATCCTATGGGGGAATGGTTGGATTAACTAATGCACCTTACTGTAGGAGAGGGCATGATCCTATGATGGAGACCATCAAGCATCTCCCTAGTGCAAAGGAAGATCTATGGTATAGAGAATTCACACAAGCTCATCACTGGTAGAGAGAGGAGAGATCCATGTCGAGGTGAGATCACACAGCATCATCACTGTAGAGCTAGCAGGAGGATCCTATTGGGAAGGGGGAGAGATCACACAGGCAGCATCACTGTAGAGAGGGGAGAGATCCTATGGGGGAAGGGGGAGAGATCACACAAGCAGCATCACTGTAGAGAGGAGAGAGATCCTATGGGGTAAGGGGGAGAGATCACACAGGCAGCATCACTGTAGAGAGAGGAGAGCTCCTATGGGGGAAGGGGGAGAGCTCATACAGGCAGCATCACTGTAGAGAGAGGAGAGATCATGTGGCGGGATCCGCCGATGGCAGTGGAGAGATCCTGTGGCACTTTCTCTATTTTGGCTGGTGAATTGTTTGCTGATTTTAACTAAATGTGACCTTACTGTGGGGGGGCTGCATATACCGGGTATGATGGGACTGTAACATTGCCCCTGAGTGCAAAAAGTCTCAGGTCTATAACCATTCCGCGGCCCTATGGAGATGCAAGGAGAGCGGCCATGTCTGTGCGCCCTCGTGTCTGGGGCCCTATGTCATGGAGCCTTCTTATTAGTATCAGTGCAGGGCCTGGAGGAAAGGTCCCCATATCATGTGATCACCTCTCTGTGTTAGGTAACAGGCGAAGAGGGCAGCAAATATTCTGGTCTCGTCACAGATTGGGGTACACCCCGTGGTGCAGAGTGGTGCATCAACCCCCCAGGACTCTTCTGTAACCGCGCTCCATCCAACCTCCTGACTGTTTCCTTGTTTGTTTTACAGAAGGTGGAGCTTCCAGACAGTCCGCGATCTACATTCCTACTGGCGTTCAGCCCAGACAGGTGAATTTCTTCCTCCTTCATCGCACTTTCTGGCAGACGTGCCCATAGAAAGCTGCTCAGCCTGCTGGCAGGAGATCATCTGCAAGAGTCGTCTAGCTGTGCCAAGAAAATGTGCAAAACAGCCGTCCTGGAGACGCCTCCATGTTTATCAGAGGCTGAGAGCCCACTCCAAACTTGTGTTTTCTTCACCTTATCCCTGCTGTAAAATGTCTCCTACATCAGCGACTATCACTAAACATCTCCTCACGCAGGGCCCCCCTGACCCCCTCCACACCCAGGGCCCCCATGACCCCCTCCACACACAGGACCCCTCCACACCCAGGGCACATATATGTATATGAATGGAGGTCGGCTATTGCACCAAAAAATAAACACTGCAAAAATGGAAACCAAAAAGCATCCAGACATATATTTTTTTTCCACCATTTGGGCATTTTTTCTCTCTTTTCAGTATTTTATATAGTAAAGTGAAATGATGTCAATCAAAACTATAATTCGCACTGCGATAAAAGAAAAAATGGGGACGTTATAATGAAAAGATTAGGAGAGAAGATAAGGGAGGAATGAAAGTGTAAACCTAAACAAATGCCTCCAATTGGAGGGGTTAAAGGGAGGGCCCTTTAAATATAGGGATGCCTATGTTATCAAATCAAATTTAGTTTATATGTTTGTTTCAGTGTCGTGGTCTTCTCTTCTTTGATGAGATCTTGGGTTTAGTAGAGAGATTTTGCTGAACATTAGTCAGGGTCAGAGTCCAGGGACTTCTCTCCCCCTCACTGTCCATGACTGACAGGTCACACCTTATTTATGTGTATAGGTGATCGGGGTGAAGAGGAGCCAATACTGTGGTCCTCCCTGAGATTAGGGTCCTGCACGCCGCACCTCCATACATTGTCAATGGGACTGAGGAGCACAGCCGAGTATACTCCAGATCGGTGGGGTCTTTTCAGGCAGGTTTTGGGGTGCTGTCCTCTGTATTGTGCAGTATTATGATCTGCTCTTTATCTCTGCAGGACCCTGCTGGCATCCACACATGTCAATCACAACATCTACATTACGGAGGTGAAGACGGGGCGCTGCATCCATTCTCTGGTGGGGCATCGGCGCACCCCGTGGTGTGTGACCTTCCACCCCACTATTCCAGGACTCATCGCATCTGGTTGCCTTGACGGTGAAGTGCGGATATGGGATTTACATGTGAGTATCCTCTTAAGTCTTTTTGATAAATCACAACTTTTGTTTCTGGGTCCGCTGCCTTTTCTGGATTATGCTTCTCACGGCAAATTCTTACCTGTCCGCTGGATGGCTGATAACTTGTCAATTCCTCATTCACACCCCATCAACTATGAATACAGGGAGCTCTGAATGACTAAGACAGCGGCACCCAACACACGGCTATCTCCACAGTCCTATGAGCAAAAAGATTCTCAGTCCTTACTCCATGTTGGCGTTGTCCCGGGTAGTGCAGATGTCCTTGGCCGGTGGTGACTGTTCCACCATCATAAAAAAAAAAAAAAAAGCAGTTGTCCTGCAATTGCAAATGGAAGTGGGTCAGGTTTCAACTCTTCTCGTCCTCAATGCTGCTGTCTTGCAATCAACGCATTTAAGCGGCTGGAAAGGGAAGGGACACCTCCTCCCTTCGCTCTGTTATTCCCCGGAACCCCTCTGTTTTCGCAATAAAGGGTACCAACAACAGTTATTCCCCCTGAACCCCTCCGTTATCCCCCGGAACCTCCTTAAAGGGTACCAAAGGCAGTTATTCCCCGGGAACCCCTCTGCTATCCCCCGAAAACCCCTCTGCCATCCCCCTAAAGTGAACCTGTCATCTCCATAAAGCCCCCCAGCCTATCTCTACTTGTCCTTGCACCTTCCTATTACTGCTCTAACTATCCCTGTCTCTCCTAAATGTCCCCTGTGACTGTGGAATAAAACGTTTTAATCACTTACTCATTATTATAATGATCCGGGGGGCTAACATTGCTAGCCCCCCAGGGCGTCCTCTCTGTGTCCCGCTCACCACCTTCTTTACTGTTTATCACTCCCCGATGGGCGTGATATTCACATCCAAATGCACCCCCAGCCTTCCTCTCCACTCTGCAGATTTTCGGGTATGACGCCGAACATGTCATTTCCGGTACTCTACAGTTCGTCCACAGAGCTGCACATTGCGCATGCTCTGTTGAGCACATTGTGAACTCATCACCGATGACAGATCACAGAGGAGCTGACGTAATGTGCTCCATAGCGCATGCGCAATGCACAGCCTGAAGTCCGGCTGCGGAGTACTGGAATTGACGCGCTCGGCGTCATACCCAGAGCTCTGCAGAGCGAGCCATGCTGGGGGCGCATTAGGATGTGAATATCACGCCCATCAGGGAGTGATAAACAGTAAAGAGGGACACAGAGAAAGCCCAGGGGGGCTAGCAATGGTAGCCCCCCCGGATTATTATAATACTAATGGGTAAGTGATCAAAACGTTTTATTCCATAGTCACAGGGCACATGTAGGAGAGACGGGGATAGCTTGAGCAGTAATAGGAAGGTGCAGGGACAGGTAGTGATAGGCTGGGGGGCTTTATGGAGGTAACGGGTTCCCTTTAACGGGTACCAAAGGCGTTTTTTGTTTGTTTTGTTTTTGCATTCCTCAATTTATTTGTCTGTTATTTCTCTTCACTTCTATTCTGCTGGTTTGACTTTTATTTTATTTATTCATTGTTCACCATATTAGGTGATAAATCTTTTCATATTATACTGTAACATACACTATTTTTTAGATTTTGCTGTTTGCATTAAAAAGAGTTGAGATTAATGTCCAAATAGATTGGATTAAAGTATATTTATTTCATTTGACATGACTTAATTAGCCCTTTGGAATACTAGAACCTTGTTAATGATCTCTGGGTTACATAGGTGTACAAACATGACAGACGTGAGGGTCATTGTTGAGGACAAGCTGTGCTGCAACTTGAGGGTTTTTTAAAGTATCTGAAGAATCAGCAGCGTGCGGTGTACAAAAAAAGCCATGACGCCCTTATCACAGATATTAGGAAAGTCTGTCCTAGTCATCAGTGCTGCCGGATCATTACTTCAGTTATACATTAGGCTGTGTTACATCACACCTTCATCAGATGGAATCATTTGGAAAAATGTAATGGTTGGGGCAAAACCAGGTATTGTTTTCCTGGGGGGGGGGGGAGGGCTCCTGCTTCAGAGCGCGAGGAGGGGGGAGACTCCTGCTGCATGTGGCGGAGGCGGGAATGGTCCTGCTGCAGATTGTGGGGGTGGGGGGGAAGCTCCAGCTGCTGAGGGGGGGGGGTTGGGGAAAGCTCCAGCTGCAGTTTGGGGGGGAGGGAAAGTCTCCTGCTGCAGGTGGCGGTGGGGGGAGGCTCCTGTGGCAGTGGCAGGAATGGTCCTGCTGCAGATGGCGGGGGAAGGGGGGGGGGGCAGGGGAAAGCTCCTGCAGCAGGTGGCGGGGGGGGGGGGGGGGAGGCTCCTGCTGCAGAAGGGGGAGGGGGCTCTTGCTGCAGCCATACACAGGACGGGGAGGAGAAGTGGAGGAGGCTTGTCTGATCTCCTGGGGCACACTTTTGTCCCCATTAGATCGGAGTACACAGTACAGCCGCCCACCCGCCGTTCCATCCATTCCTTTCAGGGATGTCCAGCTGCATTCGGCTGCAGGTCCTCAGTGGTCGGCCCAGACAGGTTACAACCACTGATTGTAAGTGACCTGGCACTATCATTCAATAAAGTGAAAGAGAAAACATTCTTTTCGTGTCCTTTTATTAGTGTAAAAATTGTGTTTCTCACACAACAGTAGAAAGTTTTATCAACAGTGTTGTCTTGCAGCCGACGTTTCGACCCACCTGGGTCTTCATCAGGGGTTTAAGCAGACTGGTTCAGAGTATATGAAACAACATAAAAGAACAAAAAATCAATAATGCATAGTGTCATACATGGTGATATACACAATTGCTGTCATCCTTAGTTAAATACAATTCAAGGGTCAGTGGTTACAGCACAATCTAGCTGAATTTTATATACAGTGTCGGAAAACAACTTTGTAACAGCATTCACTATGCTAAATGAAATAGAGGCTACCAAACCTAATATAAAAGGTGTACACTATATAGTGACATCATATATGGGGTAAGGACTGCTAGAAGGCAGTGCATTGTCTTAGATGTAGTGCAAAAAAGAAAGAAAAAATTCCATAAGTCCCCAGAACTGTTATGAACCTTCTTTAAGTGTAGTTCGTTATCACTAAATGTAGTAGTGATTCTAGATAAGCCTGCACATAGCCCAGAAGAAACGTGCTGATATTAATGAAAAGGTTCCAACCACTGGACAAGCCCTTGAAGTGTTGCATTGTGGGAGTGTATGCTGTATATGTCAAGCGGTTGCCGCTTTATTGTCTTAGTTTTTGTGCCTTCGTCTTTCTCACCTCTTCTGGCATATAACGGCCTCTGATGTCTTCTCCTCCTCAGGGCGGCAGTGAGAGCTGGTTTACAGACAGCAACAATGCCATCGCCTCCTTGGCCTTCCACCCCACCGTTCAGCTGCTTCTCATCGCCACTGCCAACGAAATCCATTTCTGGGACTGGAGTCGGCGGGAGCCCTTTGCTGTAGTGAAGACAGCAAGTGAAATGGAGCGAGTTCGGTGAGTCCATCCACCGCAGAGACCCCCACACCATGGTGACGTCTTCAGGGCATGATCCTCTGCATGCCCCCAGTATGGGTGAACCTGAGTTTGTGGTCCCTGAACTCGTGTGCTTAATCACTTCATTGCCCATATATATACTCTCCTCCCTGACTGATGCTGACCCTGAGATGTTGGCCAGCTATTCTCAGTGGTCACGTGACATTGTATTATGTTGTATTATGTGACTGTTCCTCGGCTGCAGCTCTCCACTTTTCCATCGATCGCGGGCAACTGATTGGCTGCAACCCTCCAGTATTCCACCAGATCAGGGGCCACTGATTGGCTGCAGCCGTCACGTAACAAAACAGGGTCCTGCGACATCACAGTAATGGCACCGATGTGGGAGGCGGGTATCATACACATGTAGTGAGGGGACTAATCTTCTGCCAACACCTCCTTCCCTGGGAACAAAGGATTGGACATATTGAAGTTCATCTGTCTGATCCCCGACATGTAGTGTCTTCCCAGGTTCAGACAACATTAGAGGCGTCATTTTGGACTGATGTTGATGTCCTTTGCTTTTCAAAGATCAATGAAGGTCTGACGACCCCACAATCTGCTGCATGGAGTGGCGCAGCATCATATACCGTGTGGTGGCCACGTACTGCAGCTCGGATCACAATCCCTTCAATAGGAGCTGAGAACAGACACTACAGTGTATGGAGCTGACTGATCCGTGCAGGTGCCAGGCATTCATATCTCCTGGAAAACTCTTACTGATTTTTTTTTTTTTCTTTGCGCTCTCATTAGTGGTACATTGCTGATATCCACACCTGCCCATCCGCTCGCGGTTTTGGTTGTTTTTCGTCCTTCACAATGGACTGGTTGTCACAGCTTCTTGTTTAGTGCATGATATGATCCCCACCTTCTTAATACGGTATGATGCCCTCTCGTGCAGTGGCTGCCGTCCTTGCTGCTTGTTAGTGTACGATATGATCCCCACTCATGCGGTGGCCGCCATCCTTGCTTCTTATTAGGTAGTCCGTATTGGCTTGTTGCTCTGACGGCCGCCGACCTCACTGCTTGTTGGCGTACGGATGTTGTGTGACGGCCGCCGACCTCACTGCTTGTTAAGATTTGGGCGGGTTTTCGTTGTTAGTAGTGTGTGTGGCAGGCCCCGCCCTCCGACTTGTTCAGTGTACAGTGTGTTGTGTGGCGGCCGCCATCCTTGCTGCTTGTTAGTGCTTTGATGATCCCCTCTCATGCAGCGGCCACGTCCTCGCTGCTTGTTAGTGTAAGTATGTTGTGTGGCAGCCGCCGTCCTCGCTGCTGTTATTGTAAGGTATGATCCACCTCTCATGTGCGCGGCCACCTCGCTGCTTGTTAGTGTACTGTATGTTGTGCTGGGCCGCCTCCTCGCTGCTTGTTATTGTAAGGTATGATTCCCCTCTCTTGTAGTGGGGAGTTGCCCGTCCTCGCTGCTTGTTAGTGTACTGTATGTTGTGCGGGCCGTCTCGCTGCTTGTTAGTGTGACGTATGTTTTTGCGGGCCGTCCTTGCCACCTGTCACTGTAATGCATTGCAGAACCGTGAGAGATCTAATTTTCGGCAAGTGTCCTCATTTTGTCTCAGCCGCCGTCGCTCATGAAGGAGCGCCGCTGTGTAATCTTACACATTGATTGGAGAGCCGGCAATGTGCAGCTGTCGCTACTTCAGCCATTGTTCTCCCGATTTCTCCTGTCTTTGATCTGAGCGGTGATAACAATCCACCGTTGCGGCACATCGAAGGCGCCGCGCAGCTCTGAAGACGCTCTTCACTCCGGTCGCGATTTCATTTTTCATCCGGTGCTTTTGTTTCTCCCGTCGCCTCGTTCAGAGGGCGGCGCGTCTGGAAGAATCAGATGGCGGTATTATCACTTATAACTCGTCTTTGTGTCAACTATCCGGGCCCTTCGTTCTCATCAGATTTCAGGGGCAGCTATAAACGCTGCTGGTGAAAGGATATAATAGGTTTGTGTTTTCTGTGCCTATTCAGAGCCATGCGTCTCCATGGCAACAGACCACAAACAATCCGCAAGTGATCTGATCTCTTATGTGTCTCCATGTGGTGATCCATATCCAACCCAAAACAATCCCCAGGTGATCTCTACTCTCTTATGTGTCTCCATGGTGACATGCCAAAACAAACCCCAGGTGATCTCTCTCTTCTTATGTGTCTCCATGGCAACAGACCACCAAGCCTATTCCCATGGTGAATCCCTATCTTTCTTATGTGTCTCCATGGTGACAGACCACAAACCATATTCCCCAGGTGAGGTCTGATCTCTTATGTGTCTCCATGGTGACAGACCACAAACAATCCCCAGGTGTGATCTCTTTTGCATCCCCAACTTTTTTAAAGTATATAACTTGGCAATATAGCAAAAAGTAGGTAGCATGGCTGCAGGATCAGACTAGGTCGGGCTTGTTTATGGTCTGTTACCATAAACACATATAGTCATGCATAGTAACTGCAGATACAAAATGTTTTTATTTCTCTTTTTAATAAATAAAGCCTTAATTTCTCAATTTAGACGCATTAGAAGAGTAAAAAAAAAAAAAAGAGATCCTCCTAACTAAACTTGAAGTGGATGATTAAGCAAGAATGTTCATCTGCAGCGGTCAGTCCTGTAGAAATCCTGCAGAGAACATGGGGTTAATCTCAGATAATGGCCTGGATGAAGCCCGTAAAGGGGTGTTCCGTGAAAACAAGATTGATGGGAGTCTGACCACTGGGGCATACCGTGTATGGGGCACTGTCTATCCTTGTTAGTGCACACATCCGTCCGTGGCTTTTCAGCGTTTTCTAGGAGCCCCATAATGAATGAATGGACAATGGTCAGATGTGTGCTCCACTGCTCTATTCTAGCAGGCGTATCCGAACTCCGATCTGCTGAATTCATTGCGGGTCCCAGGGTCGGGCTCTTCCCCCCCCCCCCCCCTCGATCTATGTCATCACCTATTCTATGCTTCCCCTTTAAGAAGGTGCGTATTGCATCTTTTGACCTACTGCAGACTCCCAGAGGGGGGAGGCTCCTGCTGCAGCCAGTGCAGGACAGTGAGGAGGGCACGACCGATCTGGGACAGAGAATATGTTTTTATATAGATTTCTCGAATTAACCAAAATGAGATCAAAGGATCTGAGCAGATTAACGGACAAAGTGCTGTAGAATTCTTCCATTTTTTTTCAGTACTTTGACAATGAGCATATTATTCGATGAGATCAATGAGTCGCAGTTATAATGTCCTTTTTGTGTTTCTCCCTTAGATTGGTACGATTTGATCCTCTTGGGCATTATCTTCTTACGGCCATTGTGAACCCCTCTAACCAGCAGGTAAGCTCCAAAATACCAACACCACCCGCCGGGCAGCACAAGGTGAACATTCCAGGCACTTCAGAAAAACTTTACATTCATCCATCACTTTGTGCTGCCCCAATAATGACGGTGTTTTGACAGTGCAGCCCTTTTGGATTTGTGGTTTATGCCCTGACACTTCATATCAGATTTATACCATAGATGTGATGCACCGCTCCTCATTTGCTCTGCCATGTCTTGGACTCTGAATGTTTTTTGTTTTCTTGCAGAGCGATGAAGAATCTGAGATCCCCCTCGACAGCGCAGAGATTCCCATCTACCGTCAGCGCTCCCTATTGCCGACTCAGCCGGTTCGCCGTACGCCGCTGCTGCACAACTTCCTGCACATGCTGTCATCCCGCTCATCAGGCACTCAAGCCGGAGAGCAGCCCCCCGTACAAGACTCTGCCACCCCATCCCCACCACCGCCACCTCCACCCCCTCCTCCGACAACCGAAAGCAGTCAGAGGCTTATTTATACTCGCATGCGAGACCGAGCGCCGGGTGTCACCACACCTGCTGCCAAAACCCCGTGCTGTGCCTCTGCGTCCGATGCTCCAGTACGTGGTTGACTTCGTCCCTTTACGCACACCCTGAGGCTCCAGGTACTCCCTCCACTTCTTCGGGGGCGACCTCCACTTCTTATTCTTCAGTTCAGTCTGATCCCCAGCTCTCCTTGAGCGGCAGCATCACCAGTCGTCTGCCCAGCATGACCATGGACTCCTGAGCCGACCATCTGCCTTTAGTAGCGTGCACAGCAGCACCGCCGGTAACACCCTTCGCAGTTTGAGCCTTGGTCCCATGCGCCGCTCACTCGCCGGCCCGCCGTCTCGTTACCAACAGCCGACCACTGACATCGGCAGCTCCGATTGGACTCGCACCGTGCTCAGTATGGCTTCCCGTTCTGAAATGGAGCCCATGCCTCCTCCCCGGACCAGCGCCTCATCGGTAAGCCTACTGTCTGTCCTCAGGCAGCAGGAAGGCGAGACCTCATCGTCCGTCTATACATCTGCCACAGAGGGCAGAGGATTTTCCACCACGGATCAGGATAGCTCCGGCAGTCAGCCGCCTGTCCACCCCACCACGTCACGGACGGAGGTGCACTGTGATCTGAGGCGGGTCTTCCTAGAGTATGACCGGCAATACGACCTGGAACCCGGGACGCCGGGAACTACACAAGGGCAAGCGCACGAGATGCTAAATAACAATCTGGAACCAGAGCAGCCGGGTCCTTCACATCAGTCAAACCAGGCGCATGGTGCTGAGGGTGCTGCCGCCAACCAGCCCAGAGGGCACATGAACCGCTGCCGTGCGTGCCACAACCTGCTGACATTCAACAACGACACTCTGCGCTGGGAGAGGACCCCACCGACGTACTCAGAAAGCGAGAGCATGCCCACCTGGACGCCCTCCCCGGATTCTCCACCAACCACTTTCCAGGCTGGTCTGGCCGCTGGTAGCCCGGAGCGGCCTGGTGCCGGGGAGTGGAAACACCAGACATAGGAACTATACCCGGCGGCAGTGGACGTTTAGAAACCGGGACAACGCCGGAAGAACGAACAGTGGGGGTAGCTTATAATCCTGAGACCGAACACTGGGAGCGGGTGTACAGCCAGCCTGCCACCGTTAACAGAGCTCCGAATGTATCCCAAGAGGCCTTACCGCAAGATCTCCATGAGGAGAGCACCGAGGAGGACTCGCTGAGAAGGTAAGACCTGCTCACCCCATGTTTGTCCCTCTAGATCCTCCAAGATGATATGTAGACGATGACAACTCCCATCCGCCCTCTGCACTCACTGTAGAACTCATTCATGGGGTCGTGTGCTGGGACTTATGGATGGTCACCACTATTTGTCAATGATCATATACTATCCAGGGGGAATAACTAGTTTACTGTAATGAAAATGAATGGCTTTAAGCTCTATTGCTAATATCTGTCAATTTATGATAGATGGCACATCTGGATCTGAGTGGCATGACGTGCATTATGATGCAGTAACAGTGCAGTTGCTCATTGTGATCTCTTTTGTGCACCGTGGTTTCAAAACCTTCCTATCCGCATGGTCGCAACTTTAAAGATGTGTCCAACACAACTAAACAGGGGCCAAGGAGTGGATGCCCGTGGCCACCATACATGAGCCACAACATATCAAGTGACCCATTAATCAAGGGGGTACTCGTTACTCTTAAAGGGGTTGTCCTAATTTGGCAAGGGAGCACCTATCCATAATATAGTTATAGGAATTGTCCAACATTGGGGCTAATAATTATTGTTTTTTTTTGTTTTGCATGTATGTATTTGTGGCTAAAAGTGATGTTTGCAGTTGGGTTAACAGGCTGTTTATTCTTTGATGTCATAAATCAGCCGAGAAAACCTTAGGAACTTATCTTCCTTTTTATGACTCCCCACCAGACCGTCATAATGAGCTCACTGATAGATCCTCAGTTCACTCGTTCTGCAGCCAGCAATAGATGGTTCAATAGAGGGACTGTAGATCACAATGAGTACAATGTTTTTAATGTCACTCAATTGCAAAAATAATTACAGGCATGCAAGTTGATCCTTGGGGATTCCTCTATTGAGACTTGCACTGATTGTAAGAATGGGGCTCCCTACAGTGGAGCCGTGGCCATTTCAAGTCCCATAGAGAAGCCTGTGTGATCGAGACTAGAGAAAATGGCCGAAATCAAAGCTGTGCGGGGTGGAAAAAAGCCTCAAAACCCCAATAAGAATAAAAAAAAGGCAGCAAGGACACGAGTGCGGTCTGGTGACTTCATCCTCTGCGGACTGACACTGTCAGAAGCTTTTTGCTCCCCTTTCTTTCCACTTGGTGGCGCTGCAGGGCAAGATGTTCCAGTTCTATAGAGCAGCCGAGCTCGTCCTGACTCCAGGGCGGTAATATCACCGTCAGGTGGGGGGAACGTTTGGTGTAAATTATAGGTAAAGCCCAGTACAGTCCCTGTAATGACCCCAGACTGTGGAGGAGTTCTGCCTCCTGGACCTATAATAATGGACCTTCACGGTGGGACGGGTTTTGCTGCAGAATCTGCATGTGTTTCTTACAGATTTCATTCTATACATTACAGATGGTGAAACCTGCAAGAAAAACCCCAAATCCCCATGGCCTATTATATCTGCATTGTGACACTGTTGTCTTCTGTATCTTTTAGGTGCAAATCCCTTCTGTGTAGGGTTGTCTGATGGCGGTGGCCCCTGTCAGTACGGGGGACCTGACTGATGAAGGTTTACACTATCTGTCCAGTCACTATGTATTACTCTACCATCCAAATCCCAGCGCTCCACAGTCCTCGCGGTGCCACCTTTTTTTCCAGAAAGAGCTTCTTTTACGCCATTCAAATGAGATCTTTTGTGTAATCATCGGCGCCATACTGGGCACTGGCGGGTCTGTGTTATGGCGGCTCCATAGTGGGCACTGGCGGGTCTGTGTGATGGTGGCTCCATACTGGGCACTGGTGGGTCTGTGTGATGGTGGCTCCATACTGGGCACTGGTGGGTCTGTGTGATGGTGGCTCCATAGTGGGCACTGGCGGGTCTGTGTGATGGTGGCTCCATAGTGGGCACTGGCGGGTCTGTGTGATGGTGGCTCTATACTGGGCACTGGCGGGTCTGTGTTATGGCGGTTCCATAGTGGGCACTGGCGGGTCTGTGTGATGGTGGCTCCATACTGGGCACTGGCGGGTCTGTGTTATGGCGGCTCCATAGTGGGCACTGGCGGGTCTGTGTGATGGCGGCTCCATAGTGGGCACTGGCGGATCTGTGTGATGGTGGCTCCATACTGGGCACTGGTGGGTCTGTGTGATGGTGGCTCCATACTGGACACTGCTGGGTCTGTGTGATGGTGGCTCCATACTGGGCACTGGTGGGTCTGTGTGATGGTGGCTCCATACTGGGCACTGCTGGGTCTGTGTGATGGCGGCTCCATAGTGGGCACTGGCGGGTCTGTGTGATGACGGCTCCATAGTGGGCACTGGCGGGTCTGTGTGGTGGTGGCTCCATAGTGGGCACTGGCGGATCTGTGTGATGGTGGCTCCATACTGGGCATTGGTGGGTCTGTGTGATGGCGGCTCCATAGTGGGCATTGGTGGGTCTGTGTGATGGCGGCTCCATAGTGGGCACTGGCGGGTATGTGTTATGGCGGCTCCATAGTGGGCACTGGCGGATCTGTGTGATGGTGGCTCCATACTGGGCACTGGTGGGTCTGTGTGATGGCGGCTCCATAGTGGGCACTGGCGGGTCTGTGTGATGGCGGCTCCATAGTGGGCACTGGTGGGTCTGTGTGATGGCGGCTCCATAGTGGCCACTGGCGGGTCTGTGTGATGTCTGCTCCATAGTGGGCACTGGCGGGTCTGTGTGATGGCGGCTCCATAGTGGGCACTGGCGGGTCTGTGTGATGGCGGCTCCATAGTGGGCACTGGCGGGTCTGTGTGATGGCGGCTGCATAGTGGGCACTGGTGGGTCTGTGTGATGGCGCGGCATAGTGGGCACTGGCGGGTCTGTGTGATGGCGGCACCATAGTGGGCACTGGCGGGTCTGTGTGATGGCGGCTCCATAGTGGCCACTGGTGGGTCTGTGTGATGGTGGCTCCATAGTGGGCACTGGTGGGTCTGTGTGCTGGCGGCTCCATAGTGGGCACTGGCGGGTCTGTGTGATGGCGGCTCCATAGTGGGCACTGGTGGGTCTGTGTGATGGTGGCTCCATAGTGGGCACTGGCGGGTCTGTGTGATGGCGGCTCCATAGTGGGCACTGGCGGGTCTGTGTGATGGCGGCTCCATAGTGGGCACTGGCGGGTCTGTGTGATGGCGGCACCATAGTCCTGACTATTTCGGATCAGCCAAGTTGTCTTTGTTGCAGACAATAACCCTGCGCCTCCTGCCGCTCATCTCCCGGGGTGAACAGTAAAGCATTATGCGAGATGTAGTTTTCCAGTATAGGGACTTTGTGATGCCCTCCCATTGCTGTAATGCTACATCCATTCACTTGGCCTCTCTCGGCAGGTTACTTGGCTTCTCTTGACTCCCGTGGTCCATCCATGTTCTCGCTCAGCAGGGTCACGTCTGATGCCAGTTACTTGGCATCTGGTCGTTAATTAAGGGAGTATCGTGGACTGTTCACATTTGCAGCAGAAACCGGTGATTGATGTGTGAAAAGATTCAGTATCCAGTAATGACGGTGCCCATGTGCAGTACTTGCCGGGCATTGGGCAGTCGCTACTCCTGATATCCGATCACATGAGAAAACAACCCCCTTTAATGGGACATTTCTGACTTCACAGGTTATCAATGTCTAATAACTGTAAGATCGGTATTGGGACCCCCTCCCCGACCTGTCGCTTGTGTTCTAGCCTTTTCCAAGAGGGAAAGGTCAGCGGCCCGACCATGTAGCTTCTCCTGGTGACCGGGCCTCCACCGATCTCTCCAGGGCGCAGGTCATCACTTTTGGCCACCATCGTTCCCCCGATTGTCGCCATGTTCTGTATCTGCCGATGGTGTCGGCTTGCTGCAGCCCCCTGGTACCCGGATATAATGCACCAAGGCTGCTGTGCGCTGTACTCCTCAGTGTGCTGATACATGGCAATTAGCAGCATGCAATCGGCGCTTTTCCTAATAACACGCCGACCGCAGCGGGGACCTCGCAGCGAGCGTCACATATGGGGAGATGAGACCTGTGTCTGTAACAGATCGGAGGTGCGAGGTTAATTATCTCTTCCGGTTAATCTCGTTAATGAGCAGAGGATGTCTGACTAATGCTGTATAAAACGCGTAGGAAGACGTAGCTGTGAGGTGACAATGCTGATCTGCAGGAGCGGAGCTGACCCGGAATGGGAGCCGGTGCTAATGGTAAAAATGCCATGATATTGCCAACCTGAGGCGCTCAGGCTGGTGTTAAACTACAACTCCCAGCATGCTCGTGTACGCCAATGTATGACCACTCGCTCTTGAATATGTGAGCGTCCACATTTCACCTCCAGGGAGCAGATGGCATATTCCTGTGCAGAAATGGTCACAGGGGCAGCCGCGTGTGTGATCATGTGACTGCTGAAAACAGCGCAAAGGTAGACGCAGGGGGTCTTTTCATATCCATAAGGATCGTGGCAGTCCCAACAATCAGCAAGTATCCCCTATCTATAGGGAGCGGGGTTCCCAATGATTGGTGAGTATCCACTATCTATAGGGATTTGAGGGTCCCTGCGATCAGTGAGTATCACCTGTCTATAGGGATTGGGGGTCCCAGTGATGGGTGAGTATCACCTGTCTATAGGGAGCGAGGTAGGGATCGGGGGTCCCAGAGATCGGCGAGTACCACCTCTATATAGGGATCGGGGGTCCCAAAGATCGGTGAGTATTACCTATCTATAGGGATTGAGGGTCATAGTGATGGGTGAGAATCGCCTATCTATAGGGAGCGAGGTAGGGATCGGGGGTCCCAGAGATCGGTGAGTACCACCTGTATATAGGGATCGGGGGTCCCAAAGATCAGTGAGTATTGCCTATCTATAGGGATTGAGGGTCCTAGTGATGGGTGAGAATCGCCTATCTATAGGGAGAAAGGTCGGGATCGGGGGGGTCCCAGCGATTGGCGAGTATTACCTATCTATAGGGATTGAGGGTCCCATTGATGGGTGAGTATCCCTTTTCTATAAGGATCGGTGGTCATTGAGGAGATTGTCTACATGCCTGACTTTCCTAGACGCCACTTTATCCCAGCGATCCATCACACGGCCGCCTGCAGACAAGGTGAGGCCGTATTCTGCACCTTCCAGCCTCATATAATCTGTAACTTGCCATCCTCTCTTCTGCCAGCACTACAGGATCTGGAACTTCCTTTCTGTCATTTCCATCATGCTTTGACCCTGGCATTAATTTGCTCTGAACTGACATTGTGTGCACAGCAGGGCCCCGGCTGTCATCCTGATCAGAGCACCCCCTTAATCTGACCTTTCTCTTGCGGACATTGAGTCTGGGCTTCTCCTGGCCGGACCCTTGTCTCTCCATGGGGGTCTTCAGACTCTCCCACTTTCCTGGCTCGCTCTTCTGCCCAGTTCTGTGGACATACTCCCCCGGGGCACCCACTGGGTGAGACGTGCAGCCTCTGTGATCCGGCCGGGGGCTTCCTCATCCAGATGTTGCTGCCTTCGTCATCGGCTGAGCCGGCAGGTGCTGCCCTCATTCTGCGAGGGAGAGATCTTTATTAATAGAAGTGGATGGTAAGTGGATGGTGGGGGGGTCTGCACTCCCAGGAGACCCTCATTAACCTTTCGTTTGCCATCCAGCGCATCACTCCAGGTAATTTTATAATGGGCACGGCGACAATTGTGAGTTCCCCCATGTTTAATTACATGCACTTGTATGAAGGGTCAGGAGGAATACCTTTGGTGATGGGAGTGCGCAGACAAGTGTCTCCAACAGCAGGAAATACAGCTCTGGAGCACAAACTGCTGCTGTAATAGATAAAACGCAGGATGAACACATGAGAGGTCAGGGGATCAGAAGACATTTTGTCAATGAGCTGATCACTATCTGTGTGTCCAGTGATTGGGACACGTGTAGGGTTAGGGCGCTCCTTCTTAACCTGTGACAACCAGACCAGAAATATTCCCATTTCTTCAATGTAGGTTTGTGGGACTCAGCTGCAATACCATACACCGCCTGCACACAGGAGTGGCGCTCTGTGCAGAAGAAAGCATCCATGTCTCAGTAATGTATTCCTCCTCTGGATATACATGTGTGATGACGTTGCCTACCCCTTCAGGGAAGCCGGATGCCCTTTTTCTCTGTCTAGTCCATATGCCCTAATGTTTCCTGTGGTCCAACTGCTGGTTTAAAGGGGCATCTTCTCATAGCCAGTCTATGCCATCCCTTTAATCGTCTGGCAACCCACTAACATTGAAAAGGACCACAATGCTGATGTGGCGCTCCCTCCTGCAGATCTCACTTTCACTGTATTTCGGCCTCCCTCCGTCTCCTTTGTGCCGCCATTTACCGGGCTGCCTTAATTCAAGCGATGCATCATTTTATTTTTTGCCATGTGGTCGTTTTCCCTACTGATCATATAGTAATGGCCTATCCCGGAGGAATACCCCTTTAAGAGCTTTCATAGGGTGCAATTAACCCTTTACGTTTTTTATGTCTTGAGTCAGGTTTTACATCATTCCATTCTGGGACATAATAATTCTGTTTAATCCAATATTGGGGGTAAAACCTTCCCGCATGGTGTACTGAACAGAGATCTGTAAAAACCTTCCCGCATGGTGTACTGAACAGAGATCTGTAAAAACCTTCCCGCATGGTGTACTGAACAGAGATCTGTAAAAACCTTCCCGCATGGTGTACTGAACAGAGATCTGTAAAAACCTTCCCGCATGGTGTACTGAACAGAGATCTGTAAAAACCTTCCCGCATGGTGTATTGAACAGAGATCTGTACATGGATGTGATGCGGGTCAGTAACGTGCACAGAGGCTCCGCCGGCCGTGTTCCGCGCTCCATCCCGCCATTTGGGCTTCCACCCGCCTCTGGGCAGCGTCCCCTCGCCTCCGTCTTCTGTGCCGCATACATCCCGTACCCTCTCCTCGCTTTCTGTGCCTTATCTGCTTTTCCCCTTCGTTCTTTATCTGTCCTCTCTGAAAAGAAGCTTAGCTCCAGGCTCCACGCGGTCGAGGCACGTTGGCGTTTTCCTGCCGCGCCGCTCTAAACCTGCTGTCACAGATAAGTTTTTTTAGTAACGTGAAGCACAATTCAGCATCTTTCTCTGCCCTCAATTCCTTTCTTCCACCCTAGAGAATGGTAGCCGGCATCCACCCGGCCCTTTCAGAGGGGGGAGAGATGAGCGGCACCGAGCGGAGACGAGCCTTTGCCAGTGCCGCGTCTTCCACTCCTTTGTTCGTCCTAATAGGATATGTAAATTCCAATCTGGGAGAAAATGGAACATTTTTAATGAAACGGCAAAGTACAAAGGCACTCCGAATCAAAAGGAAAATCCCCGCGCTTGTGAATCAGACGCTCGAAGAGACGGTGAATGGCCTCCGTCTCCTCACGTCTCATCCCGCTGCACCAGGCCCATACATGTCCGGGCAGAGGGAATAGGGCAAGATCTGTCACCAGTGACGGCGGGGCAGCCCGGGGCTCCCACTGTAGGAGGGGGCGAAGTACAGCACCAGGCACTGCCAGGGTCTGTGGGACCCTCACTATACTCTGTACATGGGGCAGATTGTCACTAGTGAGCCCAAAGTAAGGGCTGGATGACTGGAGCTGTCAAGTGTCTACAGCTCTAAACATCATAAACTGATCACAATAATAGTCTGAAGGTTCCTCATCTACCCCATAAAGGCAGCAGGACAGATCGCCCGACCCCAGATCACATTATAGCATTCTACTACCTGATAGCTTGTTGCCCTCCAGCTAACCTGCAAGGGTCCTTTTATTCTGTTACTACTTGTATTGTACTCCAGAGCTGCACTCTCTATTCTGCTGGGGCAGTCACTGTGTACATACATTACATTACTGATCCTGAGTTACCTCCTGTATTATACTCCAGAGCTGCACTCACTATTCTGCTGGGGCAGTCACTATGTACATACATTACATTACTGATCCTGAGTTACCTCCTGTATTATACTCCAGAGCTGCACTCACTATTCTGCTTCTGCAGTCACTGTGTACATACATTACATTACTGATCCTGAGTTACCTCCTGTATTATACTCCAGAGCTGCACTCACTATTCTGCTGGTGCAGTCACTGTGTACATACATTACATTACTGATCCGGAGTTACCTCCTATATTATACTCCAGAGCTGCACTCACTATTCTGCTGGTGCAGTCACTGTGCACATACATTACATTACTGATCTTGAGTAACATCCTGTATTATACTCCAGAGCTGCACTCACTATTCTGCTGGTGCAGTCACTGTGTACATACATTACATTACTGATCCTGAGTTACCTCCTGTATTATACTCCAGAGCTGCACTCACTATTCTGCTGGTGCAGTCACTGTGTACATACATTACATTACTGATCCTGAGTTACCTCCTGTATCACCCTCCAGAGCTGCACTCACTATTCTGCTGGTGCAGTCACTGTGTACATACATTACATTACTGATCCTGAGTTACCTCCTGTATTATACTCCAGAGCTGCACTCACTATTCTGCTGGTGCAGTCACTGTATACATACATTACATTACTGATCTTGAGTAACATCCTGTATTATACTGCAGAGCTGCACTCACTATTCTGCTGATCCCCTGGGGCCATTACAGTCTGTTTGCAGTGTGATAGGACTGATGGGGCCCCGTCCTTTCTCCATAGAGCAGAGTCTGCTTCTTTAGACTACGTTCACATGGCGCCGTGTTTATCCCCCCAATGCACAGGAGGAAGTGATGTCACACGGAGGCAGGAATAATCCTGTTCCCGTGTGACGTGTGTGTACTTTGGCTTTAGCAGTGTTTATACATACACTGCTAGAGCTAAATAAGAGAAAGCAATGGTTAAAAATAAAAGAATGAAATCCTCCCCTCTCTCCAGACTATTCCAGACCTGAATCAGCTGACCAGCGGCAATCTAATCAGCTGACATGTCACCTGACAGCATCAGCTGAGCGGTTTAAACCGCCTGCCAAAACTGATTGGGTTGCCGCTGGTCAGCTGATTCAGGTCCTTGCAGCAATCTGACGTGGACGCCTCACTCACATCGCAGGACAGTCTGGGGAGAGGTGAGTGTTTTTATTTTTTTTATTTTTATTACCATTGTTCACTTTTATTTCACTTTAGAAATGTACGATGTATATACATTCTACAGAGAAAGTGACACGTTTATTCCTGCCCCCGTGTGACCTCACTTCCTCCTGTGCCCGCGCTTATAGGTGCTGGAATAGAGCATTGTCTGAACAGTGATGCGTGTTCCGGGGCCTTATAATGGCGCCTATGGAGGGAAGCGCGCTCTATTAAGCGCAAAGAATGCACATGTTGATTCTTTTGACACAAAAGTGAAAGTCTATTCACTTTGCCGGAAAACTCAGACACAGATGCACTTTTGGGCCAAAGCGCGGCGTAAAAAAGTGCAGGAAACGCACAGCGTGTGAACGTAGCCTTAGACGTGGTGTGAACGTAGCCTTAGACGTGGTGTGAACGTAGCCTTAGACGTGGTGTGAAGGTAGCCTTAGACGTGGCGTGAAGGTAGCCTTAGACGTGGCGTGAAGGTAGCCTTAGACGTGGCGTGAAGGTAGCCTTAGACGTGGCGTGAAGGTAGCCTTAGACGTGGCGTGAAGGTAGCCTTAGACGTGGCGTGAAGGTAGCCTTAGACGTGGCGTGAAGGTAGCCTTAGACGTGGCGTGAAGGTAGCCTTAGACGTGGCGTGAAGGTAGCCTTAGACGTGGCGTGAAGGTAGCCTTAGACGTGGCGTGAAGGTAGCCTTAGACGTGGCGTGAAGGTAGCCTTAGACGTGGCATGAAGGTAGCCTTAGACGTGGCGTGAAGGTAGCCTTAGACGTGACCACTGTCCAGAGCTTGGCTTTCTGCTTTTTGCCTCCATTCTATAATATGATGTAACGTTCCTGGCTCCGGCTGATTGATCAATCGGTTACAGTATTTTGTTTGTTTTTTTTTTAGCTTCCGGAGAGATCGATTTCTGACCTTTCATTACATGATCATGTAGGATCTGCTCTGGAGATCCCCTGTAGTCACATATGCAGGAGGCCATGTAATTCTCAGGGCACTGACCTCACTGTCAGGGATCGGGAACCGAGGAAATGTGGATCAACACACTGCACACACGTCTAGACACACGCTGCACACACGTCTAGGCACACGCTGCACACACACACACGTCTAGGCACACGCTGCACACACACGTCTAGGCACACGCTGCACACACACGTCTAGGCACACGCTGCACACACACACACGTCTAGGCACACGCTGCACACACACACACACGTCTAGGCACACGCTGCACACACACACACACGTCTAGGCACACGCTGCACACACACACACACGTCTAGGCACACGCTGCACACACACACACACGTCTAGGCACACGCTGCACACACACACACACGTCTAGGCACACGCTGCACACACACACACACGTCTAGGCACACGCTGCACACACACACACACGTCTAGGCACACGCTGCACACACACACACACGTCTAGGCACACGCTGCACACACACACACACACGTCTAGGCACACGCTGCACACACACACGTCTAGGCACGCACTCTATGCACGCACACGCGTAAAGCAGCGGTCCACCATCTTGATTCCATGGATGAGTAATGAGGGTGATCATGGAGCGTTCTGTGTGTCAGAGGAGCAGTGACCGATGCTCTCGAGTCCTTCCCTATTTTTGTCCTGTTTTTACAGCAGAATCTGCAGCTATTCCACCTGTCGGGAGCATGGCCATCTCCTGAATAACATCCGCTCCCCTGGCCTGTCCCTGCTCCCCCCTTTCATATCCGGATCTGCGCTCTCTTACAAGCCGCTTTATCACCAGGCGGAAAATCTGCTCCTTGCAGCAGAAGATTCTCCGTGTAATGGAATTATGAGCGCGGTGTTCAGATGATTGAGGGCAGAGACGGCTGAACACATGGCATTTCAGCTTTAGCGGAAGCGGTGACCTCTGTGCCGGCTCAGCCTACCTGAAGGGATGCGATTTGCAGATTTTCACATGGTGGCTTGGAAATACCATGGTGCAATTTCTGCTAAAAGAATTAAAATAAATAAAAAATAACATTGCAGCCACCAAACAAAAATCCTGAGCGCCCTGCCCCTCGCCATGTATCTTCTCCGAGAAACGCTCCCAGCATGTTCCCCAGTCACCGTTTGTATTTTTAATGTATTGGGGCCGCGGCCTCCATCCAGACTGCGGCCTAAACTGCCCCCGGGCACTGGCATCCCCATAGGTGTGAGCTGCTGTAATCTCATACCTGTGTGGGGTCAGGGGTGTTACAGGTGGATTTACCGTCTGTACATTTTTGTAGGTTGCGATCCAGTGAGTGATGCGTGTCCAAACCTGTGCGTCCATCTTGTGTTCTCCGTGGTGGGTGGAGATGATCAGCCGGAGTAATGATTGGATTCACTGAAGGGGGCAGCACCTTCAGCTACAGTATAGTGCAGGGACGAGGGCGGCCATCGCTGCAGTGAGTCAGGCTTCACAGACGTCGCCGGTTTCGGTTCTCCCATATTACATTGTGTTGTCAGATGTGACGTGACGTGGAGCTACAAACCGAACGTGGAGTAAGCTATAACTTTATCTTGTAGGCGACTTCTGGAGTCCTCCCTGATCTCTCTGTCCCGCTATGATGGCACTGGATCCCGAGAGCATCCCATTTACCCCGATCCGGCAAGGTAAGCCTTTCTGTATCCTCTAGATTACATGGCACCCATTAGGTGATGCTGCACAAAACTCCAAAAATACACACCAAAAAATAAGCATAAAATTGAGAAACCTCTGAAGAAACCTTGTGTGTGGCTGTAAGACAACCTGCAGCAGGAGCCTCCCCCCACAGCTCTACCTGCAGTACGACAAAAGCTTAACGTTTTGCCCCCTTGAGTGGAGGAGTCTTTAGCTGCTGTTTATCCAATGATTATGCAGCTCAGCAGATTAACCCCACATTCTCTGCAGGGATACCACAAATCTGGACTATGGTAAGGCCCAGTCTCAGGCTGCTTTCACACCACGATTTTTGTATTTCCGATGCTGTCCGAAAAAAATCGGACAGCATCGGACCGATTTTCGGATCCTATGGATCCCTATGGGGATCGGACCGAATCGGATGTGCACTAAATGCCATCCGATTTGGTCCGATCCGATTCTGCCCGATTTTGGCCGATTTTTTTCAGGAGAAAAAAATCGTTGCCTGCAACGATTTTTTCATCCGATTACAAAATCTGACAGATTCGGATCGGACCAAATCGGATGGCATTTAGTGCACATCCGATCTGACCCGATCCCTAACATGGGGCCCTATGGAGAAAGGTCCGAGGAAACATGTGATGTTTCCTCGGACCCCATTTTACTGTACTGAGCAAGCTCAGTACAGTAAAAATGCTCCTGGGAGCACAAGGGTTAAAAAGAAAAAAAAAAAAGTTTATTCTCACCTCTCCCCGAGCCCCCGCCGTCTTCCGCCATCTTCCTCTAGGCTCCCGGTGGCTCCCGCAGGCTGCCGCAGGCTCCGGTGTTAGCAGAGGTGTACCTCTGCTGTACAGGACCTGCGGTGATGTCACAGTCATGTGACCGCGGGTTCACCATGGTGAATGGTGAACCCGCGGTCACGTGACTGTGACATCACCGCAGGTCCTGTGTACAGCAGAGGTACACCTCTGCTGACACCGGCAGCCTGCGAGAGCCACCGGGAACCTAGAGGAAGATGGCGGAAGACGGCGGGGGCTCGGGGAGAGGTGAGAATAACTTTTTTTTTTTTTCTTTTTTTGCAGCCTCCGGCGCCGATTTTATGCCGGAATCGGGTGCCTATTTGGCACCCGATTCCAGGCATCAGAAGGGAGCCGATGCTGTCCGATTTATATCGGACAGCATCGGCTCCCTAAAAATCGTGGTGTGAACGCACCCTCACATAACGACACATCAGCGATCCACATAACTTTGCAGAGATCGCTGGTGCGTCGTTTACACATTGCTGGTAAGATGTCAAACAGGTATCTCACCAGCGATGTAAAAATGACGCACCAGCGATACAGAATTATACTGAGGTCGTTGTGAATTGTCACTCCATAGCGTAGCATTGAGATCGTTGCTCATTATCTTTGTCAAACACAACAATGTAGCGTTCCCAGCGGGAGCACAACGACGCAGGAACGACCCAGAGCAGTGTGTAACGATCAACGATCTCACAGCAGGGGCCAGATCGTTGGTGCGTGTCACACAGAACGACATCGCTGTTGCGTCACGAATTTCGTGACGCAACAGCGATCCCAATAGCGATCTCTTTGTGTGACAGGGCCTTAAGGGTCATGAATGATTGTCCTACAGACTGACCCCAGAGCGACTTTCCTGGTTTAGTTAATCATTTGTTTCCAGGTTTAGTGTTTCTTCACGTATTTATTAACCATGTATTTGCTGGAGATGATTGAATCAATTTGCAGGCACCTGTTCCCGTCGGCAGATCTGTAATCCGTGGTCACCAGACGTGGCCCGGTGAGCCTTCTCCCACCTGTCGGAATCCCTGGTTCTTCTTTTGATCAGCTGGTGTCTGGTGTGTATCAGCTGCCATGATGGCGTCTCACCAGCCCGGATATTCGAGAGGCACCAGGGATACCTGCAGGGCCACTGATGATTGGCCACGGCTACTGCAGCAGGATCCTACAGATGGCTCACTCATCTCCGGTAATGGCTGTTTGAGTATTGCCGCCATATAGTTGAAGGGCAACTGATTCACTATAAGTGGTGTAAGTTAAAGCAGAATCATTCTCCAGTCCCCAGACACTTAATCAATTTTGTTAATTTTGGAACAATACAAAAATCAGGCTTTATGCTTTTATAGGGGCCCTCATCCGTGAAACAGCAATCCTATATATTGTGATGTTTATGCCTCCTGGAAATGATTGGATGGATTTACAGCTGGGTTTTTCAATGTGTCATTGGGGCGGGTTTTTCTCTACATACTGATACTCGGGATTGGGTGCATATACATTTCGTTAAGATGGGAATCGCCCAGTTGTCAGCCTTTGCATTCATTTCCAGGAGGAACGACATAAGGCACATATGGTCCAGAATGAAAACATTACACAATAGACAGGAGAACGGGGGTCCGGCCGGATGATGCTGTGGTATATATCTACTGATGACAGACAGGAGAACGGGGGTCCGGCCGGATGATGCTGTGGTATATATCTACTGATGACAGACAGGAGAACGGGGGTCCGGCCGGATGATGCTGTGGTATATATCTACTGATGACAGACAGGAGAACGGGGGTCCGGCCGGATGATGCTGTGGTATATATCTACTGATGACAGACAGGAGAGCGGGGGTCTGGCTGGATGATGCTGTGGTATATATCTACTGATGACAGACAGGAGAGCGGGTGTCCGGCCGGATGATGCTGTGGTATATATCTACTGATGACAGACAGGAGAACGGGGGTCCGGCCGGATGATGCTGTGGTATATATCTACTGATGACAGACAGGAGAGCGGGTGTCCGGCCGGATGATGCTGTGGTATATATCTACTGATGACAGACAGGAGAGCGGGTGTCCGGCCGGATGATGCTGTGGTATATATCTACTGATGACAGACAGGAGAGCGGGTGTCCGGCCGGATGATGCTGTGGTATATATCTACTGATGACAGACAGGAGAGCGGGTGTCCGGCCGGATGATGCTGTGGTATATATCTACTGATTACAGACAGGAGTGCGGGGTCCGGCCGGATGATGCTGTGGTATATATCTACTGACGACGTTTCTCGCCCCCTGCAGGTTATCACCAGCCGCTTATTACGCACAACGAATGATTCAGTACCTGTCGAGGAGGGACAGCATCCGACAGCGCTCTATGCGGTACCAGCAGAACCGCCTCCGATCCTCGGCCTCCGCGCCATCCGCCAGCGAGGGACAAGGGGCCGTAGAGACCGGAGACCTGGAGTTCGAGGACTTTGAGTAAGGAGCCCCCTCACGTCTGCCCTCTGCTGGGCCCAGGGTGACACTGCTTCCCCATCGCCTATATAGGTTGGCGTGTAGTAGTATTGGTGCAAGGCCGGAGAAACGCTCTTAACAAATGAGTTACCCGTCTGTTCTGTATTTATATATTCCACCCACCCTCGGCGAGCGTCGCCTCTCCTGTAATCTGTAATCCTGATATAATAAGGGACACACAAATAATCAAATTCTGTTATCCGGAGCCGTTCTCCATGTCCTCCGCCGTCTCCTCGCATTACAGCGGAGGCTTTTTATTTATTTTATCTGCACTGAAAACACAACACCGATTTATCACGTCTCCTTGCGAGCCGCGCTCGCTGATTGGCTGCGGCCATCTGAGAGACGAAAAAAGCCGCTATCTGGTGTCGGCATCCAGAAGCTTCTATGTATGTGTCCATTCATATACAAGGATCTAGACCATCAATCCCCTGATCACCATTGCTCTGCCTTCTCTGACTCCCCCCCCCCCCCCCCCCCCATCAGAACTGAAATATACACCCACCCACGTCCGCCATCCCAACTCCTAACAGGGAGCCCTCCCTTTTGATTTTTGTTCAAGCAAATCCTTTATAGGCAATCTGTCAGCAGGTTTTTACTATGTTATCTGAAAACAGCATGTAGGGGTTAAGGCACAGATTTCACCTACACTTCTCTTGTCACACTGTGTGCTTTTGTTTACCGGCAATGTATGTTTTAGCTTCAGAAGATTATCATTGATCATTGCCTAACTACGTTAGCTAGTTCGGCACACCCTTTGCTGTGATTAGCAGCTCACAGTCTATAGACCTTGTACATAGAGGGCCTGGTATTGTAATCGAAGTGACACAACATTAGATTCAGGGTCTCTTTGCTGTTCCTAGATGAGGTAGCAAAAACCTGCTGGTAGATTCCCTTTAATGAATGTAAAATCCCTTCAGACATTCACACACATGCATCGCAGTCTGAACATGAACTGTCCGCGAGGAGGGTGAGGGGACTGAAGGCCGATTCTTGTTCAGACCCTGCACACGGATGTGCGATCGCAGCATTGGGGTAGAGGCTTTTGGCTGCTCTTATATTTCTTTCCTCTCAAGTAAAATGTCTTCCTTATTTTGTGAGTCTGGGTGGAATCGATTCTGTCAGGTAGAAAGTGTTTAAAGGGATTTACCCATTATCAGAGTCCTTTTAAAGACGTGGTCTCTAGTGATGAGAGCGCACTGCTGTGCTCGGTCCTCAGAATGAGCAGTACATCTTCCAGAAATACTTCAGTCTTCCATTGACTTCAGTTATACTTGGTGCTTGAGTGGAGCCCGTCCAAGTGCCCGACCTGCTCATTTAGAGTACCAAGCACCAGAGCGTTGTAGTGCTCACTCATTACTAGATACCACCCCTTTAATTGACCTGATGATGGTTAGTGGTAGTGTTTGCTCATCACTGGAGACCACCCCTTTAAATGTCTGATGGTTATGGCAGTGCACGCTCCTCACAAGTTGTCTTGTTAAAAGCAAATTACCAGGACTTCTATTCAATGAGATATTGATCATCTTAAGAAAACCAGGTCTCCTGATTCTTCCTGTAGTCATCATATACGACCGCCCTCCTACATACAGTGAATGGAGCGGTAGCGAGTGTACGACCATCCTCCTACGTACTGTTTAATGGAGCAGTAGTGAGTGTGCGACCACCCTCCTGCGTACAGTGAATAGAGGGGTAGTGAGTGTGCGACCACCCTCCTACGTACTGTGAATAGAGGGGTAGTGATAGTGTGCAACCACCCTCAACGTACAGTGAATGGAGGGGTAGTGATAGTGTGAGACCACCCTCCTACGTACAGTGAATAGAGTGGTAGTGAGTGTGCGACCACCCTCCTACGTACAATGAATGGAGGGGTAGTGAGTGTGTGACCATCCTCCTACATACAGTGAATGGAGTGGTAGTGAGTGTGCGACCACCCTCCTACGTACAGTGAATAGAGCGGTAGTGAGTGTGCGACCACCCTCCTACAGACGTTGAATGGAGGGGTAGTGAGCATGTGTGACCACCCTCCTACAGACAGTTAATGGAGTGTTATTTGCGTGCGCACCTCCAAGACGGTGAAAGCGCAGTGTGACATCATCGTACTGCTCCGCTCACACAGGACACTTTGGGACCCCCAGTCTAAGATCAGAGGGGGTCAGAGCGGGAAGTCCCCGAGAGATCATATATTTGTCATCTATCCTATGGATCGAGGATATAGACCTTTCTAGGATGAACCCTAATATTGGGGGCCACCCCCACGTTGCCCATCCCAGGGGCCCGGCGGTCGGTCACCCTGTAATGTGGGGGCACTGATTGCCTAGTGATTGGCTCTGTTTCTCCCTTGTTGGTCTGCAGAGCCCGGGATCTCGTATACTGCGCTCTCCACAATGGCGCCTTTGATTATGGCTCCGTTGCTCATCTCTCCTCTTCTCTGAAGTTCTGCGCTTCTTGTGTGTGTTTACAGGTGATGAGCCGCTCTCTTCCTGAGCCGAGTCCACATCCACCACCCTCAGGAGGTTGCGGCGGCTTCTGCCGGAGTCGCGCTTTGATATGTAGACTGCAGGGCGCTGACACGGTTTAGAAGTCCTTTCTCCTCGCTCGGCAGCTCTCAGCGGCCGCTGTCTCTTTGCAGCGAGGCAGGAAGTTTCGTCTTTGTGTCGGAGCACCTGCAGATCCTTTGTGAGCAGAAATAGATCCTCGTTTATTTCTGGAGCATCCTTAACCGCTTAAGTGTCACTTCTGAGCCGATGTAGCTGCAGTTTTAAGGCAGTGACGACCTTCCAACCAATGTGGAGGGAAAAGGCTTTGTACATAGGCAGATAACCCCTATAATGATCCATGGGGGCCCTGCATTCAGATTAATCTCGGGAATCAACTGACTGATCATTTAGATAGGTGATACATGTATGATCTCGGAGGGGGGGGGACTGAGGCTGAGAACAGGGGGGTGCACTGTCCCATGAGTGGAGCAGTACTGCGCATGTGAGACCTCCACTTCTATAGTCATTATAGTTATTCATATAGATGCATTTGGGACTTCCATCTCAGGGGGGTCTCAGAAGTCGGACCCCCAGTGATCGTAAATCATGTGGAAAGCTTTAATGAAGCAGAGCGCGCCCCTCTATCCCCATGGGTCCTGTCCGTCATGACTTGGACGTTGTATCTTTTCCTTGATTTTTCCTTGTATCCACTTTATTAATGTAAGTAAAGTTTTTATTCTTCCCGCAGGGATAACGGGGACCGATCTCGGCACCGAACCCCCCGGAACGCTCGCATGTCTGCTCCATCGCTGGGCCGCTTCGTTCCCAGGTAGGGTAACGTCCCGTTACTTTCCTCATCTGACGTCCTCACACTTCTCTGGATTTTGTGCTTTTTGCTTTTCATAACTTTGTCTTGTTTTTTTCTCATTGCAGGAGGTTTCTGCTGCCTGAATACCTGCCGTACGCTGGGATATTTCATGAACGGGGTCAGCCAGGACTAGCGACGCACTCCTCTGTCAACCGGGTCCTGGCAGGTGAGGTCGGGGGCAAAGCTCCGTCCCTTCATCCTTTTCTCTTTGCTTAATTTGTGTCGGAGGAATGATCCATTTAATCCCACCATCTCCCTCCTGGGGGGTCAGGGCTCGCTGCGGTGCATTTGTGTTGAGGGGCAGCCTGCTGCAGCACTAACCTCCCCAAAGCTCTGCCTCCCCATTATATGATTTGTGCATACATTTGCTGTGTTTTTGGACACTAGTGCAGCTATGCTTTCTCCCTCCTGGGGGGTGGGGCTCTCCTGCGGTGCAGATGTCCTGAGGGGCAGCCTGCTGCAGAACTAACTTCCCCATTATATGATTTGTGCATATACTCGCTGTGTTTTTGGACACTAGTGCAGTTATGATTTCTCCCCCCTGGGGGGTCGGGGCTCTCCTGCGGTGCAGATGTTGTGAGGGGCAGCCTGCTGCAGCACTAACCCCCCCAATGCTCTGCCTCCCCATTATATGATTTGTGCATATGCTCACTGTGTTTTTGGACACTAGTGCAGTTATGCTTTCTCCCCCCCCTGGAGGGGTCGGGGCTCGCCTGCAGTGCAGATGTCTTGAGGGGCAGCCTGCTGCAGCACTAACCCCCCCCCCCCAAAGCTCTGCCTCCCCGTTATATAATCTGTGCTGTGTCTTGGACCTTTGCGCGTTCTTGTTTTCTCCCGTCTCGGAGGTGCGTCCTCTAAGGGAATGCAGAGGCTCGGAAGGATATTTACAGCAGATGCCGCCTGAGTTATTCTGATGACCCCCTTGAATGGGAGCATCAGGAAACCTTTCCGTGAGGGGATAATTAACCCAATTACCTCTCGCTGTAACGAGGGAAGAGCGAGCGGTTACCATGACAACCGGGGAGCCCGTGCAGCTGCGGATGCCCCTTTGAAAGCTTCACGCGGGCAGGACGCTTCCTTTGCTGTCCTAAGTCCCGAGCAGGCTTTCTTTTAATGCCCAGGTTATTATACCCCCCCTTCGTGCTTGTTGCCGTGGTTACCGAGTTCTATTCCTGGGGGGATGTATAGTGTAATTAAAGTGTCTTCGTCCCTAAGAGGAAGATTCGCCTTCACCGAGGCTGCACTGAAACGTGGGTCCCATCATGTGCAATCTGTCCTCGCTTCACCCATCGCAACGTTTCGGTGCGTCCTGTATCTGGAAGGCGACCATTAGGCGCAGTGAATGCTTAGTCCGCGCCGCTCTTCTTGTATCAGAGCTGCAGGGGGCCATTTGCATGATCTTTCCTGCCATTTAATAGTCGATTGAGCATTAAATCAGCCGCAGAATTGTTTTCAGAAGATAATTTGGAAATGAATCTCCCCGCAGATGAGCCGTCAGCCGCGTCGTCTCTCTGAAATGTCAGCTGTGCAGCGCTGTCAGCGCCGGGTAGGGCGGCAGATGTGCACATTAACCTGTGTCTGTCTGGCTGGAAGGCTCTGAACTCATCCAGCACTTACAGGGTCCGGGGGGCTTGTGGACACCACTATAACGAAAGATTATAACTTGGGGGGCAGTGGTTCAAAGGACTCATGTATTATGTACTTAGCCAAAGCATTGATCCAGCCGCTGGTGCTCCTACTTCTCAAATGCACTTTAAATGTTATGACTTATTCCCAATCCATAGAGCGAGTGATAAATGTATGATCACCCAACCCCAAAGATCACAAGAACAAGTGTCCATAAATTCCCTGTGTGAATGGAGCGGTACTGAGCATGTGCGACCTTTACTCCATTCACTGTAGGTGGTCGCACATGCTCAGTGCCGCTCCATTCACACAAGAGACTTGGGTCCTCTAGTGATCAGTTGGATGCTCTGTGATTATATTTATGTCATGGGGAGAGGTAATATGAGGTTTATGGGACATTCCCTTGGAAAGAAACCTGCCAGCTACAAAATAAAGCAATGTAGTTTACATACAGCTATAGTGGTGATGTGCAGGTAAATGGCGGTGTAACTGGGGCAGCTCGCGTCCAGACATCGGGCAGATCAAGGACCTGTTAGTCATCACTTACTACTTCACTAGTAGACTCAGGCCTTTCTCTACAGAACGTAGAAGGCCGGGCCGGCCTTTATCTCTTCAGGAGCTTTTGTTTCTGCAGGATGTGGAGTATCTTTATCTCTACTAGAAGGAATGGGGGGGGGGCTGGCCTTTGTCTCTCTAGTGTTTATCAACTCCAGTCCTCGAGGACCGTCAACAGTGCATTACACCGGGGCTGGAATCCTCATCTGTGCAGGTAATTTAATGATCACCTGTGCAATTCTAATGGGATCCTTAAACCATGACCTGTTGAAGGCTCTGGAGGACTGGACCTGGGGAACACTGCTCTAAAGGAAGTGGTGGCTGCCCTTTATCTCTTCAGGAAGTGGTTGCTGGCCTTTATCTCTTCAGGAAGTGGTTGCTGGCCTTTATCTCTTCAGGAAGTGGTTGCTGGCCTTTGTGTATCTACAGGAAGTGGGGGAGGGACTATGTTTCTCTATGGAAATTGTGGGGCAGGCTTTTGCCTCTACAGGAAGTGTGGGGCGGGCCTTTGTGTCTACAGGAAGTGTGGGGCGGGCCTTTGTGTCTACAGAAGTGGGGCGGGCCTTTGTGTCTACAGGAAGTGTGGGCGGGCCTTTGTGTCTACAGGAAGTGTGGGCGGGCCTTTGTGTCTACAGGAAGTGTGGGGCGGGCCTTTGTGTCTACAGGAAGTGTGGGGCGGGCCTTTGTGTCTACAGGAAGTGTGGGGCGGGCCTTTGTGTCTACAGGAAGTGTGGGGCGGGCCTTTGTGTCTACAGGAAGTGTGGGGCGGGCCTTTGTGTCTACAGGAAGTGTGGGGCGGGCCTTGTGTCTACAGGAAGTGTGGGGCGGGCCTTTGTGTCTACAGGAAGTGTGGGGCGGGCCTTTGTCTCTAGTCCAGCTCCCTTCTGTTAAACTGCATAAAGGTGTAACAGAAGGATAGACTTTCAATTCAGGACAGGCAAGCCATAATAGCAGCAACAATGCATGCAATGAAGTAATGGAAAGGAAGTTCCAGCACCTATAGTGCTGGCAAAATCATAATTGCCGAAGTTGCAGAACATTAGAATCAGAATCTTATTAGACTTATTTGAGAACAAAATGTAGTTTTAACTTGTTGTGAAGGATGAGTGCAGCAGGACTATGCTATTGTAAATGTGTTAGGTTATAGGACAGGCCCAGCTTGTGAGTGCGCGTGCATGCGGCCAGCCGGTTATAGTCATAGGACGACCATAGATTACAGCACAGTCCTTCAGGTCGAGGTGTTCCGCTGTATTCCCTGCTATAATATTTATTAAATGTAAGGCAGCATTTCCTCCTCGTCCCTTTAAATCCCATCGCTCGGACGTTTAGCACTTTGAGCCCTGTGAAAGCCTTGACAGCCGGGCAGCAGGCGATGGTGTGACCCGGCAGCGACCTGAGGATGAAAATCAGAGCATTAATTAGTTTACTCTCTTAAATGAAAGGGCATTGGTGTCCGAGCCTCTCCATTAACCGTCTCCATATCGAGCGGCCGGCCTTTGTGTGGCTCCAAACGCTGCGACTGAGGTTCTCTAATGAGCCGTCGGCCTCGTGGGGACATCAGCGTGTGAAGACCACTAATGGGACCTGCATTAGGAAGTCTCCATTAACCGGCTCCTGGAGTGTACAGGCCCCGGGCCCCGTCTTGAAAGGCTGCCTGGGACACGCTGACCCCGCCGTTCCCTTTCAGAGTTTTCAGGGCATGAAACTCTGAGTAAGCGGCAATGTCCTTCGGCTCATGGCTTGTGTGTGGCCCCAGACTGACGATGGTTAACCCTTTCACATATGCGGCATCATCCTGCTTTCTGTTCCGATTACTGCTCTTAAGTTATCCATTCTCTGGTCTGGTAGAATAATAATCAGACATGAAGACACCAGAGGGGCTGGGAATGTATTGTCCAAAATATGGGCGAGTCAGTCACCACTAATCTGTAGGGGCACTGTTTTTTTACCAATTTTGTATAATCCCGGACCTCTATGTAGGGATTATTCCCAGCCAATAACTCTGATTGCCGTGGTTCACTATTAGAAGAGAATGAGGCCAGTCACTCATTCCACGGCTCCATGCATCGTCTATAGGACTGTAGAGTGTGTCTGGCAGGCTCATAGACAATGTATAGCATAGTAGGCTTTCATTGTAGAGGTCCCAAATCAACCTACTGTAACATGGTTGGCTTCTTTGGAACTTCTTCTTGATTAAAGGGGTTTTTTTTGGTGATAAACTGATCCGACGTTTGGAGTTGTAATCTGTAGCGCCACCATTGGAGTAACGAAGCCTGCCATGGTGCCCATTGGAATCAATAGGCTGATGGCAGAGCCTGGTCCTCCAGAGAGGGAGACGCTCTTTACAGGTTCTCTCTGGTCTGTAGTTGATTGTCTCTGATGGTTTTGCTCTCTTCCGTCTGTCCCATTATAGCCCATGTTTATTGTGTGTTTTCACCATTGTGATTGCCGCTATGTTCTTCTCATCTCCACAGGTGCTGTGATCGGAGATGGACAGTCCGCCGTGGCCAGTAACATTGCAAACACGACCTACAGATTGCAGTGGTGGGACTTTACCAAATATGATTTACCGGAGATCAGTAACGGTGCGTGGAGCCGTCTCGCCTCCTTCCTGCATCCGTCGCCTGTGACCATCCTTGGCTTTATGCTTTCTCATGTTGTGTTTCTGCAGCTACTGCCAACGTGCTCGTCCAGAACTGCAAGATCTACAACGACGCCAGCTGTGACATCTCCGCTGACGGGCAGCTCCTTGCCGCCTTTATACCCAGCAGCCAGCGAGGTTTCCCCGACGAGGGCATCTTGGCCGTCTATTCCTTGGCTCCGCACAACCTGGGCGAGATCCTATTCACCAAGCGTTTTGGTGTGTTGTGGTCGATCCTATCTGGTGTCGTTCCTGAAACTTCTGGATTCTCAAAGTCGCCCCTTTTTATTTTTCCTTTTCTTCAGGTCCCAATGCCATCTCTGTGAGTTTGTCCCCGATGGGCCGGTACGTCATGGTGGGTTTGGCCTCGCGCAGGATCCTTCTACATCCTTCCACCGAGCACATGGTGGCTCAGGTCTTCCGACTCCAGAAACCCCATGGAGGAGAGACTTCTATGAGAGTGAGTTTTATCATTGGGGAAGGGGCTCTCAGTAGTACAACAGAAAATTCTCCCAGAAAGTCTGCAATGGAATATCTGCACCAATATATTCAGTCCATATCAGCTGTATAATCCTCTTCTGGCTCATCCTAATTTTTTTGCCTTAATTCTGAATTTTTGCTTTATGCTGTTCCCCTGTTACTGCTACTGCAATTTAACCATCCCTAGGATGCGTGGCCATGTCCCTGCGCTCCTGAGAACACCACATCACTGTGGAGTTGTCTAGTATACATTTCCAGGAGCGATCGCAGAGGAACGGTGCAGTACTTATTTCACAGTGAATTCAAATACGGCCTCCGCCATCACCCACATGAGTATTTTCCTATTTCGTGCCTCGCTTTCCCTTCCTCGGTTTGACGCCTTCTCTTTCGGCCCCTACCATTTGCTTTCATTTATTAGCTCCACCAAGCCCTATTAGTTTGTGCATTTAATCCTCGGCCTTGATGGCAGCGCCAGAGACAAATTGACATACGGGGTGGGCAGCGTAGTTGCTCTGCATGCTCGTGTAGGAATCTGCACCCGTGCCAAGTGCATGTCGGCCCAAACATCCCTCGCTACAGTCAGACTGAAGCCATATCCTCGTATTGTTTCATCCTTTCCGCCAAGTCTGGATCCTCCCCCCGCCTGGCACGTGCCAAGCTGATTGCTGGCAGAAGGCGGGTACCGAAGTCCTGCGCCTCCTCCATATTGTGATGCTCCCAAGTCAACGGTCTCCCTGTATTCGATAGTAAGACCTTGGCTCACCTATTTGGTGTGGTGCTCAGAAAAAAAGTGAAAAGCTGGCACACACAAAAAGGCAGTTCTGAACAAGAGGTTTGAAGCAAAAAAATGTTTTATGTGCCAAAGAAAAAGGTGTTCCCCCAACGTTTTGACTTGTTCACGAGTCTTTTTCAGGGTTATCAGGTCTCTACATACAAACAGAACAACATAGGAAATCAATGCAGTATAATGCAGAATCCTATAAAAGAAAGGAGACATCAACAGTTTGATAACATGTCCAATAAGCATACGCTACATACCATATGCAGTTATTTTAAGAAAGTAATCAAAGGACCGTGCTAGGTGCGGTATCGGGTTAGTGAATCTGCAAGACTGTATCATATGGAAAGGTGAATAATTGATTATGGCATTCGTGCGAATAGAACTACACGTATTAAATCATAATTACCGTGGAGACGAAAAAAGATCAATTGGAATATACGTCTTCCTTTTGATCATATAACGTTTTCACAGAAAAGAAAAGAAAAACCAAGAGAGATTAAGTAGACTCTGGGTTAGAAAAAGAAAAGAGGTGAAAGCACTACCTTAGGTTAAGATGAGGTTAGTATCACAGGTATCATACGTGCCTTAGGTATAAATGTCCAGTAAGACATGCAGTTGTGCAATCTAAATAAAAGGGAAGAAAAGAAAGGGAGGCTTAAGCATTACCATAGAGAGGAGGGCTATCTCAACCTGAAAGGGTCAAACCAAATCCAAAAAGGAAGTACCTTATAGGTCAGGGTCGGGGGCCGAACCTAGGAGTAAGGGAAACAGGCAAGTGAAATAAGTACATATGTAGAGAGGAGGAGGGAGAAAAAATGGGGGCATGCCTTAGTCAGTTACTGATCAGGGGTATGCAGCCCCTTTTCAGGAGGAGATCCTTTGTAATGTGAATATAAGGAGAAAGAGGGTGGTAAGGTTTATAAAGTACAGCAGAAATGAGGGGTGCCTTTGAGGGGAGAAAGTATTAGCTCAGGCAGCGGGCTGGTGTATAGAGGGGCTGCACCCGGTGTGGTCAGTGCGGTGCTTGTATATTATATGGCTTGTGATGCCGCAGATCTCGCGCTGTAAGCCGCCTGGGTTCGACTTCTGGGGTCACATGACGTCAAATGTCACTGACCATGTGACTATGATGTGCGCACGCATGCGCGATTGAACCAGGAAGTAGCAGTGAAACGCATAGCGCTGAGAAGTGTGTGTGGAACATTGTCATAGGAGACCGTTGCACAGTGAGGATTCAGGATTTACGATTCATTATATTCTATGTAAGACAAAGAAAAGGGTATTATTATGAGCATCGTACATGGTGTTACTTTACCAACCCTACTTTGGTGAAAGATTTCAAGTCATTAGTGTATAGCAGACTTAGGGCAAGAGCGACAATATACTAAGAAACATATACAAGGAGGGTAAAAATGCGGAGAACAGGGCGCTAGCTCAGAGAAACATGTAAAACAGTTCAATACACGACTTCATATTCTGTATTTAACCCGAAGGGTTCTAGAGTCTGTCATTTTTGAATCCAGTAATATTCACGTTGTTTGAGTAGCTTCAACCTGTCCCCACCCCTCCTTGGTTGTGGAACATGATCAATCACCTGGTATCCTAATTGGCTTATATTGTGTCCCTTCTCCAAAAAATGAGAAGGAAACGGAAGTACTGAGTTTATGCATTGTGTAGTTGATTTGTGCTTACTAATGCGGTCTGGGATATTATGCGGGGTTGTCTCACCAACATATTCGACCCCGCATGGACACTTAAATAAATACACCACAACTCAAATCACATGTAAAAAAGCCCTGAATCCCGAACCTTTTCCCTGTTCTAGGATGGGTGAAAGATTCACCTTTAGTGTGATAATTAGAGCACTGCATGCAATGGAGGCACATGTATGTGCCCTTCCTGGTGGTAGCAAGTGTCAGTTTTCTTTGTGTAAGCCTAGAGGAACCCCCATCAGCGTCCCCTGTGAGGTATATGCTCCCAGCCTCTCCTGTGATGTCTAGGGCTCTAGCAAACCTGGAAAAGCAGTTGACAAGCAACATGACCAATATCGGCCACGCCAAAAAGAAGCAATCGACTTATAGCTGTAATCGGTCAGGGTCGGCATGCTACACACACACACACACACATACACCATACACATACACATACACATACACATACACATACACATACACACACACACACCCCACACACACACCAAGCCCAGGCCCGCAGGGTAGAGGAGAGTAAATGGGTGTCTTATTTGCATTAATACAACCCTAGTGGGATAACTCACAACAATTGTGAGCTCTGAATAGGATTAGCTGACAAATTCCACTCAACCACCCATTCCAGACATTCCAAAGTCATGTGGCTAATGATGGAAGTAAATCTGCTTACCCGTAATCGTTATTGGGGAGGCTGATGTCCCTTCAGGGAAATTGGGGAACCCCTATAGGTTTTGCTGGCAGATTCCTCATTTGTAGAAATGCTGCAGAGAATATGGCTGCAGTGAAGCCACACACCCTCAGTTAAAGGGGTGGAGTTCAGTGGACAGGGTAGTGGGGGGAGGCTCCTGCTGCAGCCAGGGAGGACATGGCTGAGCTCCTGAGAAGTTATATATAATTTTATTTTTTTGTGCTTTTTTTTCCCATGTAATGTTCCTAAAAGTGGACTTTCCCTTTTCCATGAAATATAGTCATTAATTGGAGCCGAACATGTCCTTTAGATTGGATCGATTGCCGTCCTGCGCTCCGTGAAGAGAGCGGCGTATGTTGATAATAAACTTTGGCATCGGTCGCCGGCTGACGAGACTTAATTCTGAGCCCTGCCGGGCAGGTCGTGGTAAATGGGCTCCTAATTATCTGACTTGTGTCTAGACGAGCTGGAAGACGTAGATGACATCCCAATGTTTAATTGCGTTTTTGCTTCTCTCATTGTCTGTATTGATATTTCCTCACGGCCGGCGGGTCGGCTTATTAGTGATGACGAAGTGACCCCTGTATGGATATAGACCCGATATATTTCGTTTCTATGCTCCTTGAGCCTTGATTGTACTTCAAAAAAGTTACAAAAAGTTTGATAACAAAGTTTCATTACAGTAATTTCACCTTGAAGGATCAGACTGGTCCAAATGGTTAAAAAAGCAACAACTCAGTAGTGGCACCAACCCTGTAAGTCAGTGTGCACCCCCTTTAATAAGCCATTGCAGACTCACCTTGACTGCTGTGCACCCCCTTAATAAGCCATTGCAGACTCACCTTGGCGGCTGTGCACCCCCTTAACGAACTATCGCAGACTCGCCTTGACGGCTGCACACCCTCTTAACGAGCCATCGCAGACACTTGCCTGGATAGCTGTGCACTCCCTTAATGAGTTATCACAGACTCACCTGGATGGCTGTGCACCCGCTTAACGAGCCATCGCAGACTCACCTGGATGGCTGTGCACCCGCTTAACGAGCCATCGCAGACTCACATGGATGGCTGTGCACCCGCTTAACGAGCCATCGCAGACTCACCTGGATGGCTGTGCACCCGCTTAACGAGCCATCGCAGACTCACCTGGATGGCTGTGCACCCGCTTAACGAGCCATCACAGACTCACCTGGATGGCTGTGCACCCGCTTAACGAGCCATCACAGACTCACCTGGATGGCTGTGCACTCGCTTAACGAGCCATCAAAGACTCGCCTTGACGGCTGCGCACCCTCTTATCGGGCCATCGCAGACACTTGCCTGGACAGCTGTGCACCCCCTTAACGAGCCGTCACAGACTCACCTGGATGGCTGTGCACCCGCTTAACGAGCCATCGCAGACTCGCCTGGACTGCTGTGCACCTCCTTAATGAGCCATCACAGACTCACCTTGACGGCTGTGCACCCCCTTAACGAGCCATCGCAGACACTTGCCTGGACAGCTGTGCACCCCCTTAACGAGCCATCGCAGACACTTGCCTGGATTGCTGTGCACCCCCTTAATGAGCCATCGCAGGCTCACCTGGACTGCTCCACACCCGCTTAACAAGCCATCGCGGACTCACCTGCACAGCTGCGCACCCGCAAGTTTCTGGCCCTAGTCTCTAGGCTTGTTAAAGGGTCTCAACTTGACTTGATGACACTATTGAGATTATCTTTCCTTCTAGGAAGAGGGTTCATTTGCATACATTATTTCCCATGATGCACTGCAATAGATAGCGGGAGTGTTCAAGGACAACCCAAAAATATCATCATAAACAATAATGGACAATTGCTCAGCTGTGTCCTCATCCAGTCTGACCGCTATGACAGAGACCAACGTCCTTTACCCACAATTGCAATTGTTTGTTTCTTTGATTTTTTGATGGAACTCCACCATATCATACTAACATCCTAGCAATGAGAAAACTCATTTTAAAAGTGACTTGTTGCTGCCATAAAAATGTATTTGTTATAACCTGCTGTAAAAGCCGCTGTTCTCCTGAATCCGGCAATGATTCTCTTTACTGCTCCTCTCCATCCCTGATCGGTGTAATCTGATATGCTTTTTCATGTTCAGTCCTGAATTATCACAATCACAGGATCCTCATTCAGTCTTTCGGTCACCGGATTGTGCCACCTTCAGTCTCTCCCACCATCGATCGCAGCCACGTGACTGCCCACAGCGCACGACCTCCACGGAGCGGGGAGAGGCGGTAATAGGATTGTCCTCAGCCGTGATTAGCTCAGAAGCTGATCTCCGCTGATAATCCCGTGTATATAATCTGTGGCGGACATCAGTGCAGATTAGCGGCTCGGATTCAGTGCGCTACCTGGGACAGATGTTTAACAGGATTTCATGATGGGAAACCGCTTGTATTTTGCATCGAGCAATGGGTGATGTTAAGGGGTACTAAGCCTGGAAAAGAAAGAAAGAACTAAATAGGAGATCATCAGTGGGGATTCCCTGCGTTTTCCTCTAGAAAACCTTGCAGTGAATAATTCCTGCTGATCTTTTCCATGAGATCCCCTGAAATTAAGCAGATATTGGGAAATTAGTAGGGAATGAATACTGGAAAATTGTAAAAAAATAAAAAAACTCCTTAGAATTCTGCGGCAGATTGACACTTTGTGCAGAATTCAAAGCTGATTTGAGCGCAGAAAATACATTGGAATCAGTGTAAACCAAGCACAACCATATGAACAAATCACCCCGAGTATTTCTAACTGCAAAAACCTTCAGGACTCGCTTCTTCCAAAATTTTTCATTAAGTTAAGGTCACCTGTCATCAGTTCTGGGGGTTGTAAACTCTGCCCACCACCGTTAACATGATGTAATTGGGTTTCCTTTAACCCCTTTGTATCCCCAGACATCCCCCTGCAGACCTTTATTTTGTCCTGCACCATATGCTAACTTCTTTTATGGGTCATATGGGGTCTGCACTCCGGTCAGCACTGGCCCCGCTCTGTGCCAACACCACCCCATCTGACTGTGCAAGTGGATGACATAGCGACGTCATCCACACAATTCCCACGTCTCGTGCCTGCGCAGTGGTGCCTCACTGTGCCTTATTAAGCAGCCAGTGATTCTACTGCACAGGCATGAGGCTTCAGTCTCTCTTCAGCCTCACAGTGCCTGACGTTTTGCGCCTGCGCAGTGCCACCTCGATTAAGCAGCCAGTGATTCCACTGCGCAGGCGCTTTGGGCTCGCATCAGCATCACAGTGCCCCGACATCTCGCGCCTGCGCTGTGCCGCTTCACTGTGCCCTATTGAAGAACCAAGGTCTCCACTGCACAGGCATAAGACGTCCGTCTCTCAGTGCCCCGACGTCTCCCACCTGCGCAGTGGAAACACTGGTTCTTCAGTAGAGCACAGTGAGGTGCCACTGTTCCGGTCTGCGCCTGCGCAGTGCTGCCTCACTGTGCCCGATTGAGCAGCCAGTGATTCCACTGCACAGGCTCTTCGGTCTCTCATCAGCGTTAGTGCCCGATGTTTCGCGCCTGCGCAGTGCCGCCTCACTGTGCCCGATTGAGCAGCCAGTGATTCCACTGAACAGGCGCTTCGGTCTCTCATCAGCCTTAGTGCCCGATGTTTGACACCTGCGCAGTGGAATCACTGGCTCTTCAATAGGGCACAGTGAGGCGCCACTGAACAGGTGCGAGACGTGGGAGTTGTGTGGATGATGTCGCTATGTAATTCACTTGCACATTCAGGAGGAGCGTTATTGGCTCAGTCGAGATAATTAGCGAGAGTTTGAAAAAGCGCTTGTTCCTGATTGTTGGTAATAAAGTGACATACCCACATCGAGCACGGTCATCAGGTGGTTGGTTTTGGTTTTTTTTATGCCACCATAAAGATTTTCAATATAGGCAGCACATTGCCCGGAGCAAACAGAAGATGCGCAGCCTGAATATGGGGACGGTACGATTTTATTAGCAATCAGTCCGTCCCAATCTCCAGTGCTGAAAGACTTCATTACCATGGATCGGCCCAAAATCAATTTTCGGGCACAGTGGAAACTTTTTCCAGATCTTTCTTGCTTTCCATTTACATAGAGGTGACGTTTAGCCCCTTTAAAATTGACGGTGGTGATAATTGATCTGGGTCATTAATCGTCTCTTCGGGCTGTCAAGGCCGGCAGGTCAGATTTAAGTGTATCCGGTGTCCTCTGGGGAGTCACATGTGCTCATCCAGAATACGTGTGGGTGCTGTGGGTCACACATCAAGGTGCAGAGCTGGAGATCTATGATTGGGCTGATGAGGGAGGCTGCGGGTAGGGATCCAGGAGATCACTTGGGTACCCAGAGCCTCTGACGAAGCGCTGCTGCCGGCGGGGTGAATGGGAATGCGGAGGATTAATTGCACAGACCGTCACCACTGATTATCTCTTCTCAGTATCCCATCTCGTTAATTTTCCGTAGAACAGTGTCATGCGATTAAAAGCCGCTTCCTCGGTAATGATGACACCCGCGACCTCGGCGGTGCGCCGGTGCGAATGAGCGTGTATCGGCAGCAGGAGGCTGAGCGCTCTCTGGGGAGATCGTCTATGAAGCGCGCAGGTTATATCACAGACTGAGCCTTGTAATAACAGCGCCGGGGAAATATCCACAAGGGGAAAAACTTATGGGACTGACATTTTCAGACTCCATTGTACATAAAGGAAGCCTCTGTGCTGCCTGGTGTATAGTAACCCTCGCGATGGAACGGGCGGCTATCTGCGTCCATCCAGAATTGAGCTGTGCTGCTGATTTGTGAATATTGAATTTCCGGAGGAAGCATTGTAAAATGGCAAAAAAGAAGCCGCAAAGGCCTCAATTAACAATGAAGCACTTCTTCAATCCCCGACTGACCTACTGTAGATGCTCCAATAACTGCCAGACAGTCTCTGCTTGCATCCACGTCAATGGGAGCCAAGCTGCAAGAACCCAATAAAGGCCACTAGTGAACGGAGCGGAGCTGTACCGGCCACGTGCCCAACCCACTCATTCCAGCCAAAAATCACCTAATTTGATTAAAAAAATGGAGAAGGTCCTTTTTGTAACAAACATCCTGCAGCACAGTGGCAGACCCAGACCGAAAGGGGCCCCTGTGCAAGTACAGTGTATAGACCCTGATTAGTCAATTAACTCATCAAAGTGCACAATTCCCCCTGCTTCGGAGGTAGAATGGTCCCCCTAATCTCTTGGGCCCCTGTGTGGCTGCATCAGTATGTTTGCCCCTGACCCTGCTTCTTCACTTTATCAAAGTCCATATCTCTAAGTGATGGCACCTGGGTGAGATGATACACGGTCATGTCCTCGGACGAGTCCCAGCCAGGTGTACATGGCCCCAGGTTTAGGCCATGGACACTGACCATTGACCCTTTAAAGATCTGCTTGTTCTAAAGCAACCTGCAAAACTACAACTCTCATCATGCCCTCACAGCCGCAGGGAAGATGAGTGTAATGGGATCTGCGGGCACAGATGTTCTTAGATCTTTTGCAGCTTGCCGGGGCCAGCGCGCCGCTGTATAATTGGCCGCTGGCACCGTTGGTCTGAACCGTGCGCCCTCATTTGCTGCAGTGCAGCGGCACCTCGCAAGCTCTCTTGGAAAGAGCTTGTAAGTGCTGCGCACATTCAGCCACCTCTGATAGAGCACAGCTGTGGCTGGTAACCAACAAAACCAGTCTTGACCAATAACACTTAGAAGAATCGCTCCGTTCTTGAGCGGACAGTACTGAATTGCAAAGTAGTTTGTTCTAGCAACATGGGGGGAATAGTCATTTAAAGGGGCAGTAACCCTCAGTTCCCAGCCTATTATGTACGGAGGAAGGTTGTAAAGATAAAATATTTCTCCAGCTGGCTGGTGACCTGGTCCTCCGCTGGTGGAATTGTCATTACATCCGAGCAGCCTGTAACTTGCTTTGTAGACGTGTATTGACGTCCGGTGATTGCCCCCCTCGTACTACGAGGTTCACAATCCTATTGATTTCTTCAGTATGATACTTGATGGCTTATCGGTCAGCGCCATGTTGCCTGTGTTAAGACTGATAACTCTGGACCACCGATGCATTGCAGATGGGCTAAATCTAGCAAATCTTGCCAGGGTTTTCTTTTCACACAGTCTGTTAGAAGACCTTCTGATCTCTTGTGACCCTGACAATCATCTGTGATCTGTAGTGAACATAGCAGCAGGTTTTCAATTCCCAACAGCTCCCCCACAGGGGTAAGGACAAATTACACAAAGTATGTTGATGGTAATCAGCCATCAATGTAATGTATAGACGGGTGAGTCCTACAGAGGGTAGTTAGTATAGAAATTGTATGAAGGACCTCCAAATATTTGCTTATCTTCTCTGAACTTATCATACTGACCGTAAGCCTTTGTATTTTTCCTTCCAGCGTGTCTTCAATGTGCTGTATCCCATGCCTGCGGACCAGAGGAGACATGTCAGCATCAATTCAGCTCGTTGGCTGCCGGAGCCAGGCCTGGGATTAGCTTATGGTACCAATAAGGGGGATCTGGTGATCTGTCGGCCAGAGTAAGTACTGCACTCTCCCTGTGGGGTATGGGAGCTCTAGGGGTGTTTTTCTTATTGATTTGTTAATAATAACAGAACCACCATCCATACATGAATTTAGCACCAGAACCACCATCAATACATGAATAAACCACCAAGCTTAGCACAGCGATTAATTGCAATGTCAGCTCAGCCCCATGTACAATTGTATTACATGAACTTACAACTCCTAGTATACCTAAGGAGATACTCGGGAGTTGTTGATACCAGCCATCATCAGACTGTGGACCGTACAGGGACCACAGTACTGATGAGATGAGGAAAAATCACAAATAATCATTTACGCCCAATTACATTATAGGGTGACATCTCCTCTAACTAAAGTTGTTCTCGTCCCTTTTGTCTGCATGTGGCGCAGTCATCTTGATGAGATTTTGTGCCCACAGCTCATCTCTGCAGATTTCCCCCTTCCCATGTATTCAGCAGCATTTTCCGAGACGATGCACTTAAAAATAAAAGTATCATTACAATGATTAAGGCAGCACGACTGTTGAAACGCATATGATTTTAAATGCACTATAAGCCTGTGACTGTCACTGGTAGCAAATACCTGTTTTTTTTCTGTCTGGATATAAAGATGGACTCTGGACATGTGTTTTTAATGAAAATGAAATAAAACTTATTTTTTGTGGACATCACCCAGGCTGGACTTCTGCTTCACTATCATTACAATGCCCCATAAATAATGTGGTTCCAGCATGAAATATCCCTCTACACTGCTCCTCTTCGTAATATCCCCAAACACACTGCCCCTCTCCATACTATATCCCCCACACTACACTTCTCCTTAATATCTTCCCCACACTGCCCCTCTCCATAATATCCCCCCCACACTACCCCTCTACATAATATGCACCCACACTGCCTCTCTCCATAATATCCTAGAACATTTCCCCACTCCATAATATCCCCTCTCAAAATTCCTCTATAATATCCCCCCCACACTGCCCCTCTCCATAATATTCCCCCACACTGCCCCTCTACTTAATATGCCCCCAGTCACGTACCCACTTCCCAGCACGTGACTTAGATTAACCCTTGCAGGCGTAACACCATATCCTCTAACTCGATCCAGCACTCGACCTGTCCTATGCTGAAAGGGAGCATCAATCACACCCCAACTCAGAACGCGCACCCCGCTTCACACACCCTGCCACCTCTCACCGGATTTGGGGGTTGGTACGATGAGTTCCCCTAATCTGACTTATCAGACAATCAACAAAATCGCACCTTTCTAGGGCTGTGAATTCTTTAGAGTATACAAGGTCCAGTTTATTAAAGTTTAATCTAAAAAGTACACTGCTTACAATAAAAGATATAAAAAATAGAAATAACAAAATGACATACATATGCAAACAATGAAATAAAAAGGTGAAACTTACAGAAACCTAAACTTGACTTCTGTTGCCCGATGGGGAGAGCGGAAATATATGGAATGTTGTTCACAGCAGCTCGGCTGACCCATCTCTGTAACACTTTGCCTTGGCTGAGAACATCCAGTTAGAGTCAGACTTGGGGGGTCAGAGATCTAGACCGGCCTTCCATTTTAATATTGTAATTCTGGGTCTATGATTGGACGCTCACTCATTTAGCATGCATATATTATGTTTTAAATGTTCTTTGTCTTCTGACTAGGTCTCCTGATTTTGCTTTCCATCTGTGGGTCTGTTTGAAGCTCACTATTGGCGATGGCTTCTCTCTCTTATCAATTCTCTTCCTCTTTGAGGCTCCCAATGTGTGTGAATTTATAGCCCTGCTGGCAGGATGCCCCCTGGGGAGACTAGAGTCAGGGTGACTGGGAAGTTAGCTTGTGCTTAAGATTGTGACCAGTGTGTGTTGTACAGTTAACCCTTAACTGCTTGTATCCCATCCCCTCAGATACGTATTTCACTACACCCTCACACTGCCCCTCTACATAACATGCTCCCACACTGCCCCTCTCCATAATATCCCCCTCCACACACTGCTCCTCTCGATAATATCCCCCTCCACACACTGCCCCTCTCCACAATATCCCCCTCCACACACTGCTCCTCTCCATAATATCCCCCCACACTGCCCCTCTCCTAATATCCCCCCACACACTGCTCCTCTCCATAATATCCCCCCACACACTGCTCCTCTCCATAATATCCCCCCACACACTGCCCCTCTCCATAATATCCCCCCACACACTGCCCCTCTCCATAATATCCCCCCACACACTGCCCCTCTCCATAATATCCCCCACACACTGCCCCTCTCCATAATATCCCCCCCACACACTGCCCCTCTCCATAATATCCCCCCACACACTGCCCCTCTCCATAATATCCCCCCACACACTGCCCCTCTCCATAATATCCCCCCACACACTGCCCCTCTCCATAATATCCCCCCACACACTGCCCCTCTCCATAATATCCCCCCACACACTGCCCCTCTCCATAATATCCCCCCACACACTGCCCCTCTCCATAATATCCCCACACACACTGCCCCTCTCCATAATATCCCCCCATATACTGCCCATCTCCATAATATCCCCCCACACACTGCCCCTCTCTATAAATCCCCACAGGCCAATGTTTCTACGCCTGACCTAAGTAATAAATAAATGATATTTTGGAGAATCGATGTAGTTCGGCCTATTATTGTGTCTTACATGATGAGATGAGATATCGAGCCCCCCTGAAATCCCCCACCCCCGCCTCCTCACATTGATCTCTGTAAATGCGTTTATGATGTCTGCTCCCTCAATATCGCCCCCCTCCACCCAAACATTGAGCCGTCAGTTCGGATTGTGAATGCCACGGATATTGGCAGTTTCTCCGGGGGCATCATCCTGACTCCTCAGGAGACCGGCCGCGGCCTCGCCACTAATGAGCCGCATATGTCGGTTTGGGATTACGTAGTTTGTGTGATTACCTCTCAATCAGGTTCCATCATTTTGGCACCATTAGCTTATCGCTTCCTGCGGTTATTGATCCGACGATCAATATCTGTGATTAACAAGAACCTTTCACATACAATTGTTGTGTTCCCCCATGTGGCTTACAGAGATGTAGTCACAAGCGCAGAGCAAAAGCAATGCACCAGGTGGAGGTGCGGTATATTGGGGAGGGTCCGGGACCCCTGGGAATATCCTGATCCTTGTGATTGTGGTGACACTGCACAGTCTGCTGTGTACGGACACGGCAAAGACCAAACCGAGCAGAAGAGCATGGTGCCAGGGTTTCCTCCGTCACGTTTAGGACCCTGTTCACACACCTTTCCTCACTACAATGAAGCCTGAGTGGAGGGGAGATCTGTAGAGATTATTATTACACCCTATTGGTGCATTAATAGGAGGAGTCCTCTGTTCTATACCCTATACATCAGCAATTATGGGCGTCTCTCACTCTGGAGGAACGCTCGGCTTATAAACATGGAGCAGCTCTGAAGCCTGGGGCTGCACTGCTGAGACGAGCAGCTTTGAAGCCTGGGGCTGCACTGCTGAGACTCGCAGCTCTGAAGCCTGGGGCTGCACTGCTGAGACTCGCAGCTCTAAAGCCTGGGGCTGCACTGCGGAGACTCGCAGCTCTGAAGCCTGGGGCTGCACTGCTGAGACTCGCAGCTCTGAAGCCTGGGGCTGCACTGCTGAGACTCGAAGCTCTGAAACCTGGGGCTGCACTGCTGAGACAGCAGCTTGGAAGCCTGGGGCTGCACTGCTGAGACGGCAGCTCTGAAGCCTGGGGCTGCACTGCTGAGACTCGCAGCTCTAAAGCCTGGGGCTGCACTGCTGAGACTCGCAGCTCTGAAGCCTGGGGCTGCACTGCTGAGACTCGCAGCTCTGAAGCCTGGGGCTGCACTGCTGAGACTCGCAGCTCTGAAGCCTGGGGCTGCACTGCTGAGACTCGCAGCTCTGAAGCCTGGGGCTGCACTGCTGAGACTCGCAGCTCTGAAGCCTGGGGCTGCACTGCTGAGACGAGCAGCTCTGAAGCCTGGGGCTGCACTGCTGAGACGAGCAGCTCTGAAGCCTGGGGCTGCACTGCTGAGACTCGCAGCTCTGAAGCCTGAGGCTGCACTGCTGAGACGAGCAGCTCTGAAGCCTGAGGCTGCACTGCTGAGACGAGCAGCTCTGAAGCCTGGGGCTGCACTGCTGAGACTCGCAGCTCTAAAGCCTGGGGCTGCACTGCTGAGACTCGCAGCTCTGAAGCCTGGGGCTGCACTGCTGAGACTCGCAGCTCTGAAGCCTGGGGCTGCACTGCTGAGACTCGCAGCTCTGAAGCCTGAGGCTGCACTGCTGAGACGAGCAGCTCTGAAGCCTGGGGCTGCACTGCTGAGACGAGCAGCTCTGAAGCCTGGGGCTGCACTGCTGAGACTCGCAGCTCTGAAGCCTGGGGCTGCACTGCTGAGACTCGCAGCTCTGAAGCCTGAGGCTGCACTGCTGAGACGAGCAGCTCTGAAGCCTGGGGCTGCGCTGCTGAGACTCGCAGCTCTGAAGCCTGAGGCTGCACTGCTGAGACGAGCAGCTCTGAAGCCTGGGGCTGCACTGCTGAGACTCGCAGCTCTAAAGCCTGGGGCTGCACTGCTGAGACTCGCAGCTCTGAAGCCTGGGGCTGCACTGCTGAGACTCGCAGCTCTGAAGCCTGGGGCTGCACTGCTGAGACTCGCAGCTCTGAAGCCTGGGGCTGCACTGCTGAGACTCGCAGCTCTGAAGCCTGGGGCTGCACTGCTGAGACTCGCAGCTCTGAAGCCTGGGGCTGCACTGCTGAGACTCGCAGCTCTGAAGCCTGGGGCTGCACTGCTGAGACGAGCAGCTCTGAAGCCTGGGGCTGCACTGCTGAGACGAGCAGCTCTGAAGCCTGGGGCTGCACTGCTGAGACGAGCAGCTCTGAAGCCTGGGGCTGCACTGCTGAGACGAGCAGCTCTGAAGCCTGGGGCTGCACTGCTGAGACTCGCAGCTCTGAAGCCTGGGGCTGCACTGCTGAGACTCGCAGCTCTGAAGCCTGGGGCTGCACTGCTGAGACTCGCAGCTCTGAAGCCTGGGGCTGCACTGCTGAGACTCGCAGCTCTGTTGATCCAGATCCTCCCTCCTCTCAGGCATGCATTTAGATGTGAAGACCCTGTATTCGGGGATTTGGCTGTACACAGGATTTTAGTGGTGCAGTGTCCGGCTAGGCCTGAAAATTGAAGTCCTGTGTATTTTTAACCTGGTTCTTTATCGTTATTTTTTTTTTTTCTTTTCAGGGCTTTCGACAATGTGTGTGACCAGTTCTGGGAGCAAATGAATGAAGCAATTCTCCAGCATAACACTACCCGAACCACTGAGAGACCCGGGTAAGAACGTCCACCACAATGACCGTGGCCACATTCTCACAGTCCAGATCAGATGAGGATTTAGACAACGATCCCGCACCTAAATCCTAAACATCTGCTGCAATAGAAAGGAGCAAAACACCTGAATGCCAGTTACTGATTCGCTGGCACAACCGCCGTGGCCTGGGATTTCTGCTGCAGAACCTCTTGTAAACACAAATCATAAACCCTGGAACATACCCTTTAAGATTGTTATCCAAGGATTTGTCTCCTCTTTGCTCTTCAGGTTCACACTGCTTCCCTGCCTCTTGCTTGCTGACTCTGCTCACTCAAGCAGTGTCAGCATTGGTGAAGTGCAGGGGTATTTAAGCTGCTGAATCTGGTAATCCGGCAGCACACTCTGAGACAGCAGTGGTGGCCGGTAACCTTGGCAACGAGCTGTAAACTATAGAAGTAAGAAGTCCCCCGTCCGAGAGAGGGCGAGGATATTAAATAGTAAAATTCCTTGCTTTTACAAGCACTTTAATGTTGTACCCATTTACCAAGACGAGAAGCCCACCATTAAGTCTAGATAGAAAGATGGTGTAACTTGATAAATGGTCCTAAATTAATAAAAAATATAGAAATATCCCAGAATAGAGCACAGATCTGCAACCAAACGTAAGACAAATTTGCTTCATTATATCTCATAGTGCATTGGACCATCTCTTTTATACAGGGGTCCTCAACCACCGGTCCGCGGACCGGGCTGTGGGGGGTCTGTTTGGCGGTCTGTGCCGCTGCAGACCAGCACTACACAGAAAATGTGCTCTGCGGCGGCTCAGATTGGTGGATGCTGCCCGCATCCCTGCCCACCGCGACCCGCACCTGCAGCTACGCCGCTCTTAGCTCATGTCTGCCTCAGCTGCATGCGTAGATGTACGAGCAGAGCCGTCCGCCAATTACATTGCAGCAGCCAGGTCCTGATTGGCCAGTGGCTGCTGCACTGTTATTGGCCGATAGCTCCGCTCATACATCTATGCAGCTGAGGCAAAGAGCAGAGCGGCGCCAACTGCAGCGGTGGACCGGTGAGCAAAGTGGCTGTGCGCGCGCAAGTCGCAAATGGGATGATGGGGATATTGTGAGATAAAGAGCGAAGATGGGGATGATGAGGGATCTAGGGGATAGGGATATTGTGAGATGCAAAGCGAAGATGGGTATGATGGAGATATCGTGAGATGGAAGGGGATGATGGAGATATTTTGAGATGCAAGGGGATGATGAGGATATTGTGGCCTGCATGGGGATGATGGGGATATTGTGGCCTGCATGGGGATGATGGGGACATTGTGGCCTGCATGGGGATGATGGGGATATTGTGGCCTGCATAGGGATGATGGGGATATTGTGGCCTGCATAGGAAATGATGGGGATACCATATTGGGAGCTGCAAGGGGATGGAAAAATAAGGCTGTGTTCACACTGGGCGTTTTTGGGCTGTTTTTGCTCATCAGTTTTTGTAGCCAAAACCAGGAGTAGAGCAATCAGAGGAAAAGTCTAATAGAAACACGTCACCACTTCTGGATTTAATCACCCACTGCTGGTTTTGGCTACAAAAACTGTTGAGCAAAAACAGCCCAAAAACGCCCAGTGTGAACACAGCCTAAGATATCCCCTGAAAATAGTCGGTCTTTCGGGGAAACGGGGTACTAAACTCCACCCCTTCTCCATAGCCCCGCCCCATATGATCAAAGCGCCAACTCGCCCTGTCGGGCCCCCGAAAAATGGTCTTGCATGAAGCCAGTCCCTGATGCAAAAAAGGTTGGGGACCACTGCTTTAATACCACCAGTGATGGTAAGATGAGTTCTAATGAGGATTTTACTTTCATGCCCCCCCTCCATATTTCTGAATTAGGACCAGTCGTGCCTCCTGGAGATCAGATCGAGAAATGGGTCTAATGAACGCCATTGGCCTCCAGCCTCGGAATCCAAGCACCTCGGTGACCTCACAGGGCACCCAGACCCCCGCCCCTCAGTTACAGAATGCAGAAACCCAAACCGAAAGAGAGGTACCAGAGACCCGGCCCACCGCGCCCAGCGCTGAAGGTAAGAGAACCTCCTGGAAACGTTACTGAGATGCCCTTAAAAGGGTAGTCCACTTCTTTGACAAGTAAAGGACAACCCCTTTAATGGAGGACTTGTGGATAATGCTGGACTGTTGTATGGAGACTCTATAGGCCGCAACCTATTCTCTAAAGACAGCAACCCCACCTAATTATTGATCACCATAGGGTGGCTCCTAAGTACCGCGGTGAGCCACCAAACTTGTTGGAGGTTAGTGTATGTCTTATGCGAGACATGAAGTGTTGCAGGCCCCTCAGTCCAAATATCCGCAGTGTTTGCCGTATGATAGATGGAGGTCCGACGTTTGGTCCCTGCGCCACCTCTTGAGGTTGGTGTCCTGGATCTTGTGACGCTGATTGTAGAGAGTGGCACACATGTTCAGCTTGTTCCATTCACTTCTATGGGCAGTTGTATCATTACAGTAAACATTCAGGGGGAAAACAGGCTGGCGGCCACAGTCTGTCACATACAGTTAATTTAACAGTATGGTATTGGTCCACTGGTGGACATAGGATGTGCCAGCTAATGCCCGCCAGCCCCGCTTTGTCCCGGCCCTCCATCAGCATCTATACATGGAGGGCAGATTTTTCCATATTTCTCCTCTTTGTGATTTTAATTCTTGTTTTTTCCTTTTCCAGCCGGCTCTAGCAATGAGCAAGCGGCACAGTCCAGCACCACTTCTGAGGAGGCGAGAGCCGCAGCCGAGTCCCAAGAAGGAGGTCTGGAGTCTGCCGACGGGTCGGGCTCAGGTAGGAGGATTGGGAAGATTAAAGACCCCTGTAATAAAGGAGAGACTGAAAATAATAAAGGCTGTAAATCTATGGAGCTGAACTTTAATGTGGCCAAAGGAGATTCATCAGCCCTCCTGATATGTCTGATTTATTAATAATTGTCACCCTATAAAAAAAAACCATTCTGGAGCATCTTACAGTTACATTGGGGTTTTCCTCTGTTGTTCCTTCTGGAAATGTACCACATTTTCGGACCATAAGACGCATCCAGGCTTTAGAGGAGCAAAGTAGGAAAAAGAATTGAAGCAAAAAATGTTGTCATAAGGCACTGTTATGGGGGCATTGTCCTCAAATTCTGTACTAATGACCCCCATCCTGGGTCCCTCATAGGTAAATATGCCCCCCACCCTGGTGTATGCTCCCCATCTTGGTATATATGATCCCTCCAACCTGGTGCGTATGATCCCCCCACATCCTGGGCAGTATGATCTCCCCCCATCCTGGTATATATGATCCCCTCCATCTTGGTGCGAATGATTAAACTTCCCCCCTCCCCTCCTTCATCCTGGTGCAAATGATTTGGGCGTATGTTCTTCCAAACCAACCACCCCCTTCCCCATCCTGGGGCGTATGATCCTTTTAACCCCCAGCGTATGATCTCACTCTCTTTCCCCCCCCCGTTCTGGTGCATATGATCTCACCCCCCAAACCCCCCCCCCATCCTGGTGCGTATGATCCTCACCCCTCCCATCCTGGTGCGTATAATCCTCTCCCATCTAGGTGCATATGACTGCACGCAGTTATTGATGGAGTTTTTCATGTTTAAAAATAAGTGGTCCCTAATCAATAACCTCCTTAAAGAATGCAGATAACACGCGCCCTCCCTCACTCCAGCAATGCATCTAGTCTGTGTTTTGGATGCAGCGGTGACGTCATTATTACAGCTCAGTGATTGGCTGCAGAGGTGGTGTCATGACTACAGCTCAGTGATTGGCTGCAGTGGTGACATCAGAACTAAAGCTCAGTGATTGGCTTCAGCAGTGACGTCATTATTATAGCTCAATGATTGGCTGCAGAGGTGGCGTCATGACTACAGCTCAGTGGCTGGCTGCAGTGGTGATGACGTCATGACTACAGCTCAGTGATTGGCTGCAGTGGTGATGACGTCATGACTACAGCTCAGTGGTTGGCTGCAGTGGTGACGTCATGACTACTGCTCAGTGATTGGCTGCAGTGGTGATGACGTCATGACTACAGCTCAGTGATGTCACCGCAGCGGGGTGGTGACGCTGGAGCGTGGGAGGGTGAGTGTCACGTCTTTGTTCATTACTATCTGATCATTTTTCTAAAAGAGGAGAAACCTTTTAAAGGTTGTTAATTCTCTAGATATTATTATTCCTACTGTTTACTGATCATTGTAAAGGGATTTTCCACTTTCAGAAAGTCTCTGCACCAGGGAGGTGCTTTCATGCTGTTTGCTATTTGCCTGTGAGCGCTGCTCTGAAGTTGGCTGAATTCTGCTGCATAGAACAGCACACAGTTCAGACCAGAGGCGCGAACGTGCCGCCAGCCTGGACTGTCAATCATCAGGGGCGTCTGCCCCTTCTGAAAATGGAAGCTGAAACAACATCATTAACTTATTCATATATTTCCAGGAGGAATAACAGAGGATCGGCAAACTGCAGAGTTATAAGAACAGATGCTCCAGGATTGTTTTCTGGGTAATGCAGATATTTACTAGGAGAGGTGACGGATCCTTTTTGATAAGTTAACGGCTTTTTGTTTTTCTCATATGTTGGGAGGGCCGGGTGACTGTCTGCTCCCCAGGAGTGCGGCTTTGTCACACTCCGGTGTGATTGATATATTAGAGTATTGACGTCACCCGGCTTTTCCTACAGATTGTGATGATGAAACTACATTTAGGCCTGGTGTCGATGCGTCCACAGGTCTGATGACCTCAGCTAATCCCATGCATATGTCCCTCTGGCACTGTTAGTCCAGATCTGTGTGGTTTTCTGAAGCGGATCTGTCCGCTGAATACTGTTCCCTATGTAATAACTGCTTGTTACCACCACAGGGACGTCCTCCTGTTCACAAAGTAATGGCAGTACGGACCTGTAGCCGGGCGTAGGGCAACATATTCAGGGTTACGGGGCGGCTGGAGACACTCACGTCAGCATTATGCACCCGTCGAGACAGTCAATCATACAAGCGTCTCAGCGGGTGTGCGGGGTCGTAATGTCATCCAGTGTGAGCGCTGCCACATAACCCCTTTAATAGACAGATCGTGTTCACGTGGACGCACCCACATTACCGCCATCTGAATACTGCGTGGTAAAATCCTGCCACTATTTTGGGCTCTGTTCACATCTGCACCGGGGGTGCTCAGCGACCCTATTGCTTTATAAAGGGGGTCAGTTGAGGTGGAGGTGTCAGGAGATAGTTGTGCATGTGGCAGACGTGAGCAGAGCCTTCCGATTTCCCCAAACCTGTTATACTTTGCCTTCAGAATATAACCTCTTATACCGGCACTTTTTATGCTTCTCTCTCTGTTACGCTGCAGCCCTTCTAATCCCTCACACTGTGCCCCTTCATGTCCGACAGGAGAGGGTCAGGAGGACGCTCTGAGCAGGATCCAGCGACTTATGGCGGAAGGAGGCATGACTGCCGTGGTCCAAAGGGAGCAGAGCACACTATGGCATCCATGGGAGGCTTCGGCAATAACATCATCGTGAGCCACCGAATCCACCGGAGCTCACAAACATCCACCGACCCTTCCCGCACCGCAGCCCCCCGCTCTCCACAACCCTCCACCTCTAGAGAAACTGTAGAAGAGCTGGAACGTCATCTTTCTCCCCAGCAGCTAATTCGGCCCCCCGTGTCGCTAACAAACATCAATGCTGAAGACCTTGGCATGCAGACTTCCAGCGGTGGCGGTGGCATCCTTCCTGGCGTGGAGAGGTAGAGACGTGGCCATGCCAAGCTGGTAATGCTGTAACAACAACCTGATCCCCACCGCCTGGTCACGGTGGGGGCTTTCAAGCTGTGGACTATGGTGCTATAGACTTGGAGAGGAATCTGACAGCCGACCCTCTGGAGGGGGTTGCAGAGTTTGGGATGGGAAGTGTAACATTACAGCCGGCCTTTCTCACTGCCCCATTCTCTTCCCCGGTCTATTTTTTTTTTGGGGGGGGGGGAGGAGGGGGCAGAGCAGATCTCTCCCTGATGCCCCTTTTTATGAAAGGTTCCCAAGTCTTGTACTCTTTCTTTGCTCCCTCAAACCTTCAGGAAGAGCAGAAGTTCCTATTTTAGTTTTTATTTCTTCTTTGTTTCCAAAGGTTGATTGATCATGGCAGGGGAATTAGCACTAATCTCTCCCCCCTGCCGCCTGCGAGGAGCTGCTATGAGACTGTTACTGCCCTCCTTGCCTTGACTGAAGTCCAAGGAGGGGTGCATGCACTACAGGGAAGGCGGGGGCCCGAAATTAGCCTCCCCTCCATACCAGGCATGTGTGTCCGGGTGCTCTGCACCTCATCCGATGCAGCCAGGTCCTACCGACCGCTCCGCCGCACTCAGTAAGGACGATCATGTCATTTTTTGCCCCATAGTCGGCCCCTTTCCCGCGTCGATTCCTATGGGTTGCCAAATAGGTCCACACCGACACTGCGGTCAGACTTCTCGCTTCTTCTTTTCTTGTGTTTTTTTTTTAGTTTCTTTTGCATATGTATGTGACCTGTGGGGTCCACACCAGCTCCTTCTCCCTTTTTGTACCCTATCAGTCTGCAACGTGTGTCGGAAGATATTGTATGATGTGTAGCCCACCTCCCCGACCCGCGCTCGCCCCACCCCACCTTGCCGCCCTGCACTTGTCCCGCGCTAGCCCTCCACTGCGCCTTGTTTGAGTTTTGTTAGCCTACATCTCCCTTGCCAAAGGCCAGTAGCGCAGCTCTTTAGTTGACCCTTTCCCTGCCGTTGACCAGGTAATGGCGGCGGTTGGAAACGCAGTAGCTTTCTCATTCCTCTCCCAAATATTTCGGACACTTCGCTTGCACCCACTAGCGCACTCTTGACAGGCACGAGTCTTCTGAGCTCCAAAATAGATGTTGACAGTATTAAACGTGAATGTTACAGAAGGGGCCGGGTTCATATTAAAGCTCTTGCATGAGAAATACTAATGCAGACATTGGAGATTTTTGCATTAGGATGTTGAATCACCCCCTTATTTTTGTTTTCATTTATGCAGCCCCCCCCACATCCCAAGTTTTAATGCGTGTAATGGAACCATAGGGTGCACATAGCCAGATGGTTGTCAGTCGGGACTGCTGTCGCCTGAGGCCGTCTCTTTCCATCCAGTAGAGGCGGCATGCTGCACTGTGCCCACACGTGACACATTACCGCCAACCGGTGCTCCCGTTACGTCACTCCCCACCAGTAGTTGCTTAGGTCCTGGTGTACCATTAATCTCAGCGTCAGAGCATCCCGCCACCTACCTGCTTCAGTCCCCGGCCCGGTCCCCTGTTATCTGTCCGAACTGCAGAGCATCACTTCAGCACCCCGCTGTAACATTGAGAGCTCCCGAGCCCGGCCGCTCCAGGTAATCTGTAATGCTTGGTTGGTTTTGCTCTTTTGTGTAACAGTTTTTTTTTATTTTATTTTATTATTTTACGAGGTGCTGTGCAAAAGCATCATTCCAATAACCCATTGTGACCCTTAGGGCATGACTCAATTCATGTAACAGTTGTTGAATCTGCAGAGCATTGCGCCAGTAAACCCTGTGACACCAACAGAACTTTGTATTTGGAGTGTTTTTTCTTTTTAGGGTGCAGCGGCGGGAGCGGGGAGGGTAATATTTTGCATTGAAATGTCCAACATTGGCATTCAACAGGTTAAGCACAGCATCGGCGTTGCGGCTCGTCACTTGTCACCCTGCCGCCATTACATGCCCAGACGCCTCGTTTTAATTGGCTTCCCGATCCAGCCTTCTGATGGAGTTACTCTCATCATCTTTGGCCCACGAGATACCGGCTCGTTTGCTGGCCTGTTGAGCCTCGGTAATTGGTCTCCACTGAGACATCTGGCAGAATGAGGGCGACGGATCCAGGCGGCTGTAACCCGCGTCACAACAACTCGCTGCGTTTCATTTGGGAAAGGTTTACAAGATAACACTTCATCCCTTCTGCCGGTGACCATAAAGCCAAACCATCCTCCGACAAGTCCCCCCGAGGCTCCTCCGATCACTTGGAGGGGACTTTTTAATTGAATTACTGCCCCCTGGTATAATATGTGCTCTGATGAGGTTTCGCACACAAGGACACTGGTCCTATATACGTTACTAAGAATGTAGAACCTAAATTTAAAGGGACACGCTCCCTTCTATCAGCCATCCTTAGTATAAAGGCTAGCCACTGCTTTAAATCCACAACACGTTGGCAATTAAACTTTGTGAACCCCATGCCCGCTCTCATTGTGATAGTTTAACTCCTTCCATGTGTCTTATTCCATAGATTTAGAAAAAACATGGCTGCTTTATTTCAGAGTCAGTGCCGTATCTGTTCATAAATTCAAGGAGCTGCAATACCAGACCCAACCTGCAGAGTGAGGTAGCGCTGTTATTTGTAATGTCCTAAAGAATCCTGATCACTAAACGTTGTTTTTTGTACCATAAATTCAGGCCGAAGGTTGGAGGTGAGTGAGGTGAATGGGTACGGACGGGGCGGACAGCTGCAGGATTACTGACACCATCATACAATGGCCTCTGCACAAAATCATTCTGTGTAGCCCCTCAATTTAGACTGAAGGCCCCAGAATACATCACGATGCTGGCTCAATTAAGAAAAGCCATATGGCAGTCCGTTTTCTGGCGTTATACTATGTAATAACTATTATATCAGATCTATAAGTGGGACTGATGAGTGGGGTCAGTGCGGATGATGAGGAATCGCCACTATGCCTGTGTCTGGGCTGTATCCGCTCGGCCCCATTAATCACCTGCTCGGTGTTGCTGTACAAGTTGTTAGCTCACCTGCCGCCATTGATCACGACATTTATCTTACCGTCCTTTGTTGGTGACGGGTGTGTGAGGTTTAGAATTTGGCCAAGGATGCTCTTAATACACATTAGATAAAAATGTTATTTTGAAGGGAAATAGTCAATTGAAAGGGTTAACCTTAAAGGGAATCTGTCAGCAGGTTTTGGAGATACTGATACTAGCAATGTATCATGCAGGTTACTGACTGCAGCTGTTCTCACACAATCAAAGCATTTAGTTTTGGCAACACAGCAGAGCTGGGAGAGATGCCCTCGCCCATAGCACAGCTAACCCCCGCCCACACTAGGCCTTCATTAGAGATTCACATTGACAGTGAGATGTCAATCACAGCAGGGAATGTGTCAGACTGCCCTGTGTGTGACAAAGTAGTCCTGCAAATTTTCTCTTTAGGGAGGAAATAGACGAACTCTAGTGCCACCTATTGGAAATGGGGATCCTAAAAGTCAACATTGACTCTTTGAGCCTTGCAATTGACATTTATTTATACCAGTTCAGAACCCCAATTTACAGACACTGTGTTTCAGGGCGATTGCCCCCTCATCAGTGCACAGTATGAGATCTGATCTGGCTGTGTGAGAGACTAAAACTTAATCTAAAGGAATAGCTATTCTCCTTATGAAGATGAATCCAGCATGCCAGCAGTGAGGAGACTTATATCCTGTAATGGTAATCACTAGGTGGTAAAGCCTTTAGTATAAGTAAACAATATTGCAGTGCCTGAAAGGAGCAAAGTTGACATTTCTTTTTTAACCAGTGCAGCATGCTGTCCTCAGCTTACACTGCAAGAACCTGCTGACACTTTCCCTTTTAAAGTTTAAGAAATATGTAGTAATGTGCTTAAAAAGTTCTCTAACTTGCTAACACCTAGAATGTCACTTGCCCGATCCTGTGGTATCTTTTCCTGCTCTCTAATTTTACCTCTGAACCTCTTCTATACGGTTTGTGTAGGAGCTGGGCTGATCGATCATTATTTCAGTTACTAAGCCAGCCCCCTTCTCTGTACTAATTGTGACCGAGAAGGGGGCTGGCTTGGCTAATAAAGTGATCAGTCAGCCATTTATGTGTAAATTCCCAGCTCTTGTAACATGCCAACATACACCGACACATATTTAAAGATGTATTCCACGCACCACTGCACAGTTGGTGCAGTTTGCTATAACCCTACACACCATTGTGGGATTGGAGCACTCCCTAAAAAACAAGGCTCAGGCCGTACTCCTTCACAAAAGCTTTATTGATCCCAATGAGCGCATATACAAATTCAGAAAAAGGTGACATCTTGGCCACACAGGGCCTTTAAAAGATGTACAACTTTAAATGGCTTGAAAAAGGCCCCATGTGGCCGAAACGTTGCATTTGTTTGTTCACATTGGGATCAACATCTGTAAATGGAGCTGCCGAACCCGGGGCTGATGGGCAAACTATGAAGCCGTGCAATTGGAGCAATGCCGCAATATTGCTACAAATCAAGAGCAACCAAATAGCCCCTAGGACGCCTCTAGACGAATCTGCCTGCGAAAATTGTGTGAATACTTTGGAAATCCCACCTGTTGCCCTGGGGCAAGGGACAGAACGAAGAGACTAATTCATGACTGCAAGGATCAGACTACGCAGATGTCGTTTGTAGTCTGTTACCATGGAGACACATGGTTCCGCATTCTATATACACAAAGCGGAAGACTGTGCACAGGTTGTGCCTGATGTTGCAGCTCAGCTTGCTTAATCGGATATTGTAGAACTGCAAAACCAAAACAACCTGTAGACGGTGGTGGCGCTGTTTAATAATACCGGTAAACTGATTTATTATCTAAAGGAATGAGGAAACGTCTTTCTTTTCAGAAATGGTGCAGCTCATATGAACAGGCTGCATTCAATTTACTGTAGTACCAGACACGACCTGCATACAAGGGTGGTGCTGTTAGTATGCGTTCTAGTAACTGTAGGCCGCCCAGTCTGTGCCCGTCTCGGTGGGTAGACGTGGCAGCGGCGTGCCTTGCTGAACAAGCCTGTGTGCTGCTGTCTGCACTTGCAGAGAAACGCTCTCATTAGCAGCTTTTTCTTTTGAAGAACACGATCGCTTTTCACAGAGACTTCAGATCTCGCTGGCAGATCCGGCTGACAGGCGCTCGCTGTCCCTGCGCCTCTGCACCTTCCTCCCTGGGCTTCAGTTCATTAGGCTGAAAAATGTTTTTTTCTGCAGGGGGGAAAAGGTTAGAGAAACATGAAGTATTACCAGTGCAAACAGGCTCGTGCGGGGACACGGGAGAGGCAGCGGAAACTCCACGGCACTTTTTTTTTTTTTTTTTGCAAAAAACGTCTAAATTATGCCTAAAATTGTCCAAACCTTCCAGAAATTGCTGCATCCTAAATACTGTAAGTCCTCGTTAATGTGGGGTCAAATGATCCTAATGGTCCCAGGTTTGCCGGCTCGCGAGGCCCCCAATTATGTGTCTGTGACACGGCGCACCACGGACCCGCGAACAAAGTCAGCTGCAGCCCTTTAATCTCTCCACCACAATCTGCGCTGCTTTCCGCTAGTCCTGCTCAATCGGCCCCACTATCTGCTCCCCCCAAGCGCAACTTATCTACAGACAGCTGTCTCTCTCCTTGTTCTACCTACGTACAGAGCTGTTTTCCTCTATCTTTCATCTGTCTGCTATAATGTGGCTTTCTTTTTTTTTCTTTCCCCGCTGACAGTGATTCAGGCTGGAAAATAACTGCATTATCACATGGTCTAGATTTAGCAAGAACATAAAAAAAACAGAAGGCCCGGAGTAATGGGGAATACGTGGGGATCATGGTGACACCTGCAGTTAAGATTAATTAAAAAAAAAAAAAAAGTTCCATGTTAATATAACATAATAGTAACATTTCAGCCCCTTCCTGTGTCAGCAGGTTGCACTTTGAACTGGTCTTATGGGCTCATTGTCTATTCCAGGTGTCTGTGTTAATCCAAGTATAATATATGGTTATCTGCTGCAAAATTGACATTGCAGAAACTGCTTCAGGATACAAAGGAAAATGAAGAAAAAATTGGACATGCATTGCATGTGAGCCCGATAACCTCGTCAAGGTGTTCTCATATCTATTGGGTCCCTGACCTTGTGCCTCTGTTGCGCTCAGTCAGAAAACTGTAATAATATTAAAGTAAGGACGACTTGCATACCTATATGTGAAGGTGCTAACTATTAGTTTTCTGACTGAGCACCTTCCCCAGATAGCCATGTCTAGTTTACCATGTTTAGTTCACCATCTTGCTGTAGTCAAGCTCCCAGTCACACCCACACAGCAGGATTTTAATTGCACTTCGAGGCACACATCCTCATTTGCATTTGTACCACAGGCACAAGGTCAGGGACCACGATAGACATGAGGGCACCTTGACAGGTTATTGGGCTCACATGCAATGGCCAATGCATCAGCTAAGGTTCTCATTTTTCTTCATTTTCCTTTGTATCCTGAAGCAGATTTCTGCAAGTTAATTTTCCTCATCCAAATTTGCATTAGCTTTATGTATGCCAGTCATTCATTCTTTTAGCCATTATGTTATATCTAGTTTTAATGTTTAGTGTGCAGCGGATAATCATATATTGTAATAGTTTTTTTCCTGCTAGCACCTTCATATATAGGTGTGCCAGTCGTTCTCTACTTGAATGTGTTAATCCAAGTAGGCCTCTCTCCTCCCCTGAATTGTTCCCAGTCGACCTCTCTCCTGTTGATCCTTGTAGACCTCCGTCTACTCCTGAGTTGTTCCAGCAGACCTTCCTTACTCCCTAGTTGTTCCCAGCAGACCTTCCTCTGACTCCTCGAGTGGTTCCCAGCAGACCTTCCTCTGCTCCCGAGTGGTTCCCAGCAGACCTTCCTCTGCTCCCGAGTGGTTCCCAGCAGACCTTCCTCTGCTCCCGAGTGGTTCCCAGCAGACCTTCCTCTGCTCCCGAGTGGTTCCCAGCAGACCTTCCTCTGCTCCCGAGTGGTTCCCAGCAGACCTTCCTCTGCTCCCGAGTGGTTCCCAGCAGACCTTCCTCTGCTCCCGAGTGGTTCCCAGCAGACCTTCCTCTGCTCCCGAGTGGTTCCCAGCAGACCTTCCTCTGCTCCCGAGTGGTTCCCAGCAGACCTTCCTCTGCTCCCGAGTGGTTCCCAGCAGACCTTCCTCTGCTCCCGAGTGGTTCCCAGCAGACCTTCCTCTGCTCCCGAGTGGTTCCCAGCAGACCTTCCTCTGCTCCCGAGTGGTTCCCAGCAGACCTTCCTCTGCTCCCGAGTGGTTCCCAGCAGACCTTCCTCTGCTCCCGAGTGGTTCCCAGCAGACCTTCCTCTGCTCCCGAGTGGTTCCCAGCAGACCTTCCTCTGCTCCCGAGTGGTTCCCAGCAGACCTTCCTCTGCTCCCGAGTGGTTCCCAGCAGACCTTCCTCTGCTCCCGAGTGGTTCCCAGCAGACCTTCCTCTGCTCCCGAGGGGTTCCCAGCAGACCTTCCTCTGCTCCCGAGGGGTTCCCAGCAGACCTTCCTCTGCTCCCGAGGGGTTCCCAGCAGACCTTCCTCTGCTCCCGAGTGGTTCCCAGCAGACCTTCCTCTGCTCCCGAGTGGTTCCCAGCAGACCTTCCTCTGCTCCCGAGTGGTTCCCAGCAGACGTTTTCCCTCTACTCCCGAGTTGTTCCCAGCAGACTTTTTCCCTCTACTCTCGAGTGGTTCCCAGTAGACTTTTCCTCTACTCCCGAGTGGTTCCCAGTAGACTTTTTCCCTCTACTCTCGAGTTGTTCCCAGTAGACTTTTTCCCTCTGCTCCCGAGTTGTTCCCAGTAGACTTTTTCCCTCTGCTCCCGAGTTGTTCCCAGTAGACTTTTTCCTCTACTCCCGAGTTGTTCCCAGTAGACTTTTTCCCTCTACTCCGAGTTGTTCCCAGTAGACTTTTGCCCTCTGCTCCCGAGTTGTTCCCAGTAGACTTTTTCCCTCTACTCCCGAGTTGTTCCCAGTAGACTTTTGCCCTCTGCTCCCGAGATGGCCATTATTGCTTTATGTACCTACCAAACCAAAGCTTCTGGTTCCTTTTTTCCTTTGCCATCTTTCTATAGGTTTCACACTCTGGACCATGAAGCCTTCACCAGCATACCAACCTGAACTTTCACATGTTCACCTCCTGGGCCCACAAACCTTCCCATGCTCAGCTTCTTGGCGTACACTGGTCTCACCAAATAGTCTTGCAGGTGGCTGACTTATGATGCGAGACAAATGGGTTATGGGCCTCTTTTTAGCAGAAACTGCCCTTCCTCCATCTCTGATCCCCAGGATCGGAATGTTGGTGTGCTGCTTTATACACTCATAAACTATTACTGGACTGCAATGAGATTGAATATTGTGGCAGATATCTAGTCCATCCATTCAACTTTACCACTTCTATTTCATAAAGAAGGGAGCACCTCTTTATTGTTTGCACTGGGCAGCAAAACCCGAAACGTTCCCATGGGTGTGCTGTGGTGGCCCCCCTTAACCTTGATGCTACCTTTTACCATTTGTCTTTTAATCCCCCTTTCAGGACACCTGGCAGGTTTGATGCAGACGTATTCATCCATGCACCTGTTAGATTAAACCCCCTTTATGTGGGATGAATCTATCAGACGGAGGGATTTCGTTGTGCTTCGCCCTCTTGCTCACTCTCGTTATTTGCAATACTCCATGATTCGTGCTGCACCGTTCCCTTGTGCGCAGCTTTTGGAGGTGGAGATGGGAAGGTTTAGGTGGGTGAAGGATGTTACAACTTGTAAAATGCTGACAATAATTTGCGCACTTCCCTCAGATAAGCTGTGTTTTGGGGGTGATGGGAGAGACAGCGCCTAGAGCGCAGTGACAGCTCATTTCACTGATGGGAGGGAGGTGACAGCTCTGATGTGTTTTGTCATTTGGCTGTCAAGGAAGAACTGTTTTCTCTTCCTCCCCCACGCTGGTACCTACAGACAACTGCTGTGTGTTCTGTACAATGTGACCCCCTACCTCCTCCTCTTCTCATGCCTATAATAAGCTGATGCCGGAGGTCCCCGTGGGTTCACATCCATTGTTTTACTCATCATCCCGCTACCGTTGCAAACCTAGTGCTTTCCTCTACATTATCGTTAAAAACAGTGCCACATCTGCATAGAGGTTATGGCTGGTATTACGGTTGCCATTGCACTGCCATTTCTAAAAACTGCATAACTCAATAGTACAAGCTAATATAAGAAACTTTGTAATATGCCTTATCACAGAAATTTCTTTCTTTCTCCACTTATTAGCCATTTCTTATCCTTCCCCTGCCTCCCAAAGTCTTCATTCAATCTGAAAAACAGCTATAATCTGTCTGGCTCAATAAAGACTGCCTGATCTCTGGGGATCAGATTAAGTCTATTAAGTGAAGACCGCAAGGAGCAGAGTGACAGACAGAAAACACATTGCACTCTTCTAAGCTTTTCATAGCTGAATTTACATCTACACCGCTCAGTACAGTTACATAATGCAGTCTATTAAATAATTTAACTATTATCTCACACCTGTGCTGGATTCACAGCTACACTGCTCAGTTGATGAATAATATCTTCCATGCTGCATTCAGTAAAAGATTTCTCTCACCCCAGTGCTTGGTCCATAGCTATACTGCTCAGCACTGATGTATAATATCCTCCATGCTTCAGTGCTGCTGTATGTTGTCATCCAGGCTGTTGCTACTGCTTAGCACTGATGTACAATGTACTCAATGTTGCTACTTTCTAGAAAGTGTTTTCTCCTAAGGTCTGGATTCACAGCTACAATGCTTAGTGTTGGTGTATAATGTCATCTATGCTGTTGCTTCTTAAGGTACCGTTACATGGCACGACGTTGGAACGATGTCCGCAACGATCTCATGGGCACGCGGTCGTTGCAGACACCGTTTTGAAATTGTTGGAGAGATGTCACACGTCTAGATATCGTGGATGACTCAACAATGATGTTGTGAGCAGCTATCGTTCACAAATCCTGCGAACGATCCCTGCTCATTGCTTTGAATGGGCAAAGTCGTCAACAACATTGTTATTGCGGTGTCACACACAACGATCTAGCAGGTTGGCGGATCGTTGATCGTGAGGTTTGAGAACATGTTCTCAAACCTGCTATCAACGACCCAACAACTTATTGTTGTTGAATCAGGTGTTACACGCGACGACGTCCTAACTTTCCGGTACGCCTCCAAACCTGTGACTTATCAGTGACATCGTTAATGATGTCGTGCCGTGTAACAGTACCTTTAGTGGTATATTTCACATGTGAGCTGGATTCCCAGCTACAATGCTGAGTGTTGATATATACACCATGTTCCAAATTCTTATGCAAATGTTCTTTTTCTCTGATTTTCCTAAATGGTCAATGCAAATGACAGTCAGTGTAATAAAAGTCATCACCCGTTAAGACTATACATCGAATTTTATTGAAGATACCTCCCAATGATTACAGTATAATCTTCAAAATTAAGAAAAACTAAATGCACTGTTCCAAATTATTAGGCACAGTAAAGTTTATAAAGATTTGATATGTTTGAAAGAACTGAAAATGCTCATTTGTTAAATTTGCAGCATTAGGAGGTCACATTCACTGACATAAAAAGCTATTTTAGCCCCTTTCACATCAGCGGTAAACGCTGATCGCGGCAGTTGTGAAAAAATGGCAACTGCCGCAGTTACCGCATAACGGCCGCACTTGCGGTTCACATTGCGGCAAGCCCCATGCAATGTCTATGGGGCTTGCGATAAGTGTGCGGCAGGTGCGGTTTCGGCACTTGCGGCAGATGCGGCCGCGAAAAAATCTGCAGCTGACCGCGCTTTCTTCGCAGCCGCATCTGCCGCAAGTGCCGAAACCACAAGTATACCGCACTTGCCGCAAGCCCCATAGACATTGCATGGGGCTTGCCGCAAGTGCGGCCGTTATGCGGTAACCGCGGCAGTTGACGTTTTGTTACCGCAACTGCCGCGATCAGCGATTACCGCTGATGTGAAAGGGGCCTTTCACACTTGCGTTTTTTTCCTGATCTGGAAAATCAGGAAAAAACCTGATTCCTACAGGATTCAGTTTTTTGTCCATTCACTTTAATGATTTCAGGAAAAAACCTGAAGCAAGAAGATTCTACCTGAAATCATTAAAGTGAATGGGCAAAAAAATGAATCCTGTAAGAATCAGGTTTTTTCCTGATTTTCCAGATCAGGAAAAAAAACGCAAGTGTGAAAGGCCCTTACTTCAAAACATCCTAACAGGCCAAGTTACAAGTTAACATAGGAGCCCTTCTTTGATATCACCTTCACAATTCTTGCATCCATTGAACTTGTGAGTTTCTGGAGAGTTTCTGCTTGTATTTCTTTGCATAATGTCAGAATCGCCTCCCAGAGCTGCTGTTTTGATGTGAACTGCCTCCCACCCTCATAGATCTTTTGCTTGATTATACTCCAAAGATTCTCTATAGGGTTGAGGTCAGGGGAAGATGGTGGCTACACCATGAGTTTATCTCTTTTTATGCCCATAGCAGCCAATGACACAGAGGTATTCTTTGCAGCATGAGATGGTGGATTGTCATGCATGAAGATGATTTTGCTCCTGAAGACACATTTTTGCTTTTTGTACCATGGAAGAAAGTTCTCAGTCAGAAACTCTATAGCTTTAAAGGAGCCTACCAGCTGCTTCCCAATGATTCCAGCCCAAAACATGACTCCTCCACCTACTTGCTGACGTCGCAGCCTTGTTGGGACATGGTGGACCATCCATCTGGACCATCCAGGGTTGCTCGGCACTCATCAGTAAACAAGACTGTTTGAAAATAAGTCTTCATGTATATCTGGACCCACTGCAATCGTTTCTGCTTGTGAGCACTGTTTAGGGGTGGCCAAATAGTAGGTTTATGCCCCACAGCAAGCCTTTGAAGGATCCTACACCTTGAAGTTTTAAGGACTCCAGAGGCACCAGCAGATTCAAATATCTGTTTGCTGGTTTGTAAAGGCCTTTTTAGCAGCTGCTCTCTTAATCCAATGAACTTGCCTGGCAGAAACCTTCCTCATTCTGCCTTTATCTGCACGAACACGTCTGTGCTCAGAATCCGCCACAAATCTCTTCACAGTACGATGATCACGCTTAGGTTTTTGTGCAATATCTAATGTTTTCATCCCTTGTCTAAGGCATTGCACTATTTGTTGCTTTTCGGCAGAAGAGAGATCCTTTTTCTTTCCCATGTTACTTGAAAACTGTGGCCTGCGTAATATTGTGGAACCCCAGTTTTCCTTTTATTGGGCTCACCTGCCAAACTAATTATCACAGATATGTGAGATTGATTTCAGTGATCCAAAGAACCCTGAGACACAATATCATCGATGGGTTTCATCGAAAAAAAAACTAACATACCCTATGACACTTAAAACCAATTTGCATAATAATTTGAAACATGGTGTAATCTCAAACATGCTGTTGCTTTTTAGTGCTTTATCTCCTAAGGGCAGGATTCACAGTAACAATTCTCAGTATTGATATGTAATGACCTCCATGCTGTTGCTTCTCAGTGTTTTGTCTATCCAAGCGCTGGACTCACAGCTGTAATGCTGAGTGCTGATGTAGAATGTTCTCATTGCTATTGCTTCTTAGTGTTTTGTCTCTCGTAAGTGCTGGTGGAGTCACAGCTACACTGCTCAGTAACACTGAGCGTATTCTGAAGAATCTCTTGTCATAATAGCTGAAATTTAAAGTGGTTTTCCATTTAGTAATGTAAAAGAAAAAAAGGATTACTCCCTGATCTCCACAGCTACATTTCTGAAGCTTTCCTGGTCCCTACTTCTTGGTATCATCCTAACACACTGGAAATGACCAGATCACTGGCTTTAATTGTAATCCAGCATGTAAGAATGGGACCAGCATGGACCATATTGGAATAGAACTGTGACATCTGGGCAGATGATTATCCCCTTTTATTTTACCATCTGAGCTACTCCTCTAACTGGGTTCGACATGGTTAGAATATAATGCATCTTCCTTAACATCTATTTTGGAGCCAGGACGTTTCCACATCTTCTACCAGAGCGGGCCGGTATACTGTGAGCATCTGGATGGTTCCTTGTGTCTTGTGACCTTGTTACTATGCACTTGTTATCTTCTCTGTTCCTTTAGTAGTCACATAGGGGATCTCGCCATGCGAGGTGTGAACACTGACGCTCTATTACACAGTATTCCTTGCCTGGCACATGAGCGATATACACCCACTTATGAGAAACTACCCATGTGAGTTCTCTGGGTGTGAAAAAGAAAATGCAACGTGCCAACAATATGCTCCGTCCTGGAAGACGCCCAACAGAAGACATTAGGTCAATTTTCTATCCAACATGTTCACATCTGCTTTAATGGACTCAAGTGACACTGGCGACGAAGACACGGCTGGTACATAGTCTGGTCTGTTCTATAGTAACATATGGAAGTGACACCTGGACGATAAAGACACAGGACAGAAGAATCAATTAAATGAGCCGGAGGAGGATAATATCAATACCATGGATGGCACGAAGAACAAGAATCAAGCCAGACATGGAAGCAAAGATCTCCAAGATATGACTTGTCTACACATCATATGAAGAGAGCAATCACTGGAGAAGGACATCATGATCTGAAGAATAGAAGAAACAAGGCAAAGAGGAAGACCAGCAACCCAATGGCTGGATACAGTCATAACGGGAGAAAACACTGGTGGACCTATTCAGGCTTGGAGAAGACCCTGTTGGACTTATCTAGGGTTGGAAAAGACTCTGGTGGATCTAGCTAGGCTTGGAAAAGACCTTGTAGACATATTTAGGCTTGGAGAAGATCCTGGTGTACTTATCTAGGCTTGGAGAAGACCCCGGTGGCCCTAGCTAGGTTTAGAGAAGACCCCAGTGGCCCCATCTAGGCTTGGAGTAGACCCTGGTGGACCTATCTAGGCTGCACCAGATTGATCTTCCTACAGAGCATCCAGCCATCAAGTTGCCATGGATCGAGATCCAGCTGAAGGCTGATAAATGATAAGTGACAAGTGATTGTTCCAAAGTGAGTTGCTGCACCCATGGGGACCAATGAACCGTGGACTGTGAATTGTGGCAATTTGTTTTTAAACAATGATCTGATAAATTGTTTACATCAATCCTACCATGTCATATCCAGGGTTCGTGTTTTGCACCCTCACTCATGAAGCTTTACGACACATAATAATAATAATAACGTTGGATTTTCTCTCCGTTTTCCTGTCGGCAGAATGTGTAATGAATCCATATTTGCAGAAGGAAACAGTCAGATCTAACAGCACCTGGTGGTGGTTACAGACCTCAAACGGGCCGGTGCACAGCCCTGACCCATTTTAACATATATTACTTATACCGTGAAATGAATCATTCTTCTTGATCTTAGAAGTCGGTCTTAGAAGTGCAAGTCTGGAATCGTAAAGAGACGGAGACAATAAGAATAAAATATGGCCCCTTATGGATTAAAAATGGATTAAAAAAAGTCAGGCTTTCTCAAATGCAAACTAACCCGTCCCCTCCAGGGCTGAGAACTCAGCAGGGGGGTCAGCGGGGGCTCAAAGTTCTGAGCGGAACATCGTTACCTTCTGTTCTCTCCCCCAAAAATAGTGAAGGTCGGGGACATTATGGGGTTTCTTCTAAAATACATGTATTGAGGGTGCAGGCGGTTTCACTCACTCAGTGTTCACGGTCCACCTTGGTGTCTGGACCGGCCGAGGGTCTTACCTCGACGGAGGAGGATAGGGTCAGGAGATCTGTGACCCATACTGGACCAAAAATGTTGGCTATGAACCTGTCCTAAAGGATAAATCTATGTCAAATGTGACCTGTATAATATCCGGTGGAGGGGACCTTAGAGTGCTTTAGGTATAGGCCAAAAGTGGTGAAGGATTGGAGCAAGAGTCTTGGGAGAACCTCAGGCTTCTCTTTTGGGCCCAGATAGTGACATAATAATGGGCCCCAAAGGTCCCGCACAAAGCAGCCCCAGCTAGGATGACCATACCCCCTAGGAAGCCTCTGGCCGACCCCTTGTTGATATTTCCCCTCCCCTACATGTGTGCTTGGCTTTGTAGAGCATGCATGTGTCCTGTTTGGGAAGAGCGGGATAAGCCTCTGCCAGATATCTAGAGGAACGGAAGAATGGTGCATGGAAAAAATGTAACTTCTCCATTCTTCTCTCAGCTGATATCTTCTGTCGAGGAAAGTGAGGAGGCCGCCGTTCACATTAGATGGTACTGCTGCAATCGGAGGGTAACCTAATGTGCATGGGCTGCCTAATAGACTGCATGCCGTCCTCACCGCTGATCATTGTGGGCACAAGTAAAGGGGCCTCCGGAATTGGGGTTGGCCCAGACTGAGACACACTCCCCTAGATATAATGCATCATATGCCCGGGCAGAAAAATAATGTCACAAAAATAGAGGATTTCGCCAGCAGATGCCACTGATGCCTATGGATCCGTGTTTTCCACAGATCCGTCATCGGTTAGCAGAGATATGGCTGTACCTTGCTGTCGAGCATGCGCAGTACAGCAAATCGGATCCGTTTTACGGATCTGATTTTTTGATGGATCCGTTTTGATCCGTCACCATAGAGCCCATGTTATTTGAAACGGACATCAATTAATCCGTTTCTGTCCAATTTTTTTCAAGGCAGGACAAAATTGCAGCAGGCTCCGATTTTGGGGACGGGAAAAAATCTGACACAAACGGATCCATCACAAAACTGACACAATCGTATCCCAATAAGGACCAATCCGTGCACATCCTTGCCCATAGGGATACATGGAGGCCAAATCGGATCTGTTGCTATCAGTTTTAAAACAGCCACAGATGAGCAAAAATCGTGATGTGAAGCCTTAGAGATTCCCGACTATCACGGGTTGCTCCCCCCTGCTGGTACGGTGTCACAGAGGCAATGGTTACACTCCATTAGATAGGTTGCCCTGACATGGCAGTGGGCTAATTGCAGTTTGATCATCCTGAGGAGGGCAGTTATTGTAGTAGTTATATACTGTTAGCGATGGCAGGCTATTACAGGTTGCTCCCCCTGCTGGTATGGTGTCAAAGAAGCAGCAGTTTTCCCCAATTTAATAGGACGCCCTGTCATGGCAGTGGGCTTATTTAATCTGAATGCCTGATAAGGGTAGTTATTGTGGCATTTATATACTATTAGTAGAGATACCAGACTATTACTGCTGGTGAGGTGTCGCAGAGGCGGTGGTTACCCCAATTACATATGTCACCCCCCCCCCGTTACATATGTCATCCTCACAAGGTGGTGATCTTATACAATTGATCAAAATGTTAAAAACCTTGTCCCTACAATTTTGGTGTAAAAAAACAATTGCCTGCGTGTTACTGCTGTCCATTATATCAGTATTTATTCCCTTATTACTCTACAGCGCGGGTCCGGGATATTATCAGCTCTGTATCTCATATTTGCACTTGTTACATTTAGGCCTGACCTATTTTCCCTTTTCCGCTCCTATATTAATAGTGACCTATTTTAGCGGACATGATACATTGACAGCGACATGATCATGGATAGCGCGGGTGACACCTGGTCTCTGGATGGCAGCCAGCGTCTGTCTGCTGGTCGCACAGTGTGCGGTTAGTGAGGGCGACCCCTCGGGGTACCAGGTCCTGGCCAGGTGATTACTGTAATAATACAGGCGAGCGATGCCACCTGGAGGGCGCACGTGACGCCACCACGTCTGCAACGGTTTCTAATAACCGGGTCACGTCAGCGCTGAAGAATTGTGGGACCCTATAGAAGAACCATGACCCCTTATGTTGTAACGCGCGCCATTTATTCTCTTATGGGGTGTAAGGGTTATGGGGGTGCAGGGTATGCCATCATGGATACTCCCGGACCATTGTAGAACAAAGTTACTTTTCTATAAGTGGGTGTAAGCCTGTCTTCCGTGGTGAGAGGGGGTGGGGCTCTTTATAAAGGCGGTTGGCGTCATACCCATTATATTATGTATAATTCCTATAGCGGCCACCTCGCTGGGTAAGAATACTTTGGGAACATGATGAGACTGAATTTTCTCCTGAAGGCAAAAATGACAAGATGATTATCTTAAGCTGTTTTTTTACTGAATCTCATTTAAGCAAATCACTTTGTAGACGCAGATATTTACATCTCACCTGAAATGCTCTTCCTGCTCCTACCAGAGCCCATTCTGGAAAGGAGGGGCCCCAACACGAGGGATCGTAGAATCCCAACCCCATTGTGCCCCCCTTTATATTTTACTATCCTCTATTTCCTAATTTAAAGGGGTTGTTGGGGATTAAAAAAGAGCGCCACTACAGGCTGAGTCGGGTATTCCACTTTAGCCGTATTCATCGATCGATGAGCGCTCTATAGAAAGATCAATCTTGTGCAGCCTAGATAGGTCCACCAGGGTCTTCTTCAAGACTGGATAGGTCCACCAGGGTCTTCTTCAAGCCTAGATAGCTTCACCAGGGGGAGTTTCCAAGTTTCGATAGATCCATCTGAGTCTTCTCCAAGCCTAGATAGGTCCACCAGGGTCTTCTCCAAGCCTAGATAGGTCCACCAGGGTCCTCTCCCAGCCTAGATCAGTCCACCACAATCTTCTCCAAGCCAAGATAATTCTACCAGGGTCTTCTCTGAGCCTTTATTAGTCCACCAGGGTCTTCTCCAAGCCTGGATAGGTCCACCAGGGTCTTCTCCACCGTTATCGTGATTGTATCAAGCGATCAAGTTGCTGGTCTTCCTCTTCGTCTTGTTCCTTCAATTCCTTTGACCATGATGTCGTTCTCCAGTGATTGATCTCTCTGTAAGGGTACCTTTTACACGCCGCAATTTGTGGCGGCGATCAGAGGCGATCTAACGTGCGCGTGCACGTTTTTCATGGTCGCCTCAGATCGCCGATAGTGCTTTTACACGCCGCAATTTCACCCTCAACCTAAGGTGATGTGTCGCCCTGGAAATCGCCACACCAGCAGCGGGAAACATCTGGTAGACTCCCGTCGCCGCTTCACAAGCCACAATCCCCAAAGGAATGTGGGCGTACATGTTCAGCGCGGCGAAAACATAGGCGTGCCAAATTGGTTTACACGCGCCCCAAACACGCTCATTAGACAACACAATAGCGTCATGATTGGGCAGCTTGTGCCAGAAGGCTGGCTAATACGTGACGCCATTGCCATTGTGTAGTGGTGAATGGACAGCTCTTCAAATATGGCGCGGTGTCAAGTGACAGCCATGGACACACAGTAGCCACCACCAATCATCGCTGACGGGGCGCGGTCTCCAGCACGCTGTGGCACGCCTGCGGGAAATCAATAGGCGACGCAGATTCCATCATTATCGCCGTTCACACGCCAAAAGGCGGGAATGTCGCCTTCATAATTGCCGCTGATTTTGGGGCAGTGCTGTGAAATCGGAACCAGGCGACAATTTTTATCGCCACCAAATTCCCAAATTACATGCTGCAATTTCGAGGCAACTTGACAGCAATGGTGGCGGGGAGACATGTCGCCGGTCAGACTCCTCTTTGCGGTTGTGGCTTGTAAAGGTACCGTATTATGTATCCAATGTAGGCAAGTCATTAGACTAATTAATAAACAGTACATTAGTAAGTTTATATTAAGCCAAACTCACATGTCCATTTAGGTGTTAAACCTCTTGTTTTCGCGGATACATGTACCATTATAATCTGAGCCCTTTCAGATGACCTTTTTTTTCGGATCACATCGGGTCAGCAGAAAATTAATGAACGGCACACAGATACCAATGCATCATTTTTCTTTTGCTTAAACAAGAAAAACAGATGATGAATGCTAAATATATAGACACCATGGATGAAAAAATGGAAAAAAATCGGATTAGGCAGACGGATGAAAACTAGTCTGCTGTTTATGTGAATGAGAAAAAAGATGTGCTGCAGCAGTCACATTTCCCTCAGGCAAATCAGTGTTGGACAAAGGAAATGCGCCGGTCCCTAGTCCAGAGGCCACATTGGTAGTCCTTGGCCGTCAGATGGGAGCCCTCTGACCCACCTCATACCTGCACTACTTCTAATCTGGAGCCATGATTCTCCAGGGCTACTTATCAGGAGAGACACTGGAGATGCCGACAAGTTTGCAGGACCCTTGTCCGACAGCCATGGACTACTGACAAGGCTGCGAGACCAAGGTCCTGTGGATCGATGCCCGTGTCATTCCAGCACCAGGTTCATCACCTCTGCAAGGCTTTTGACTTGTCATATAACCTATGAACAGGTCACAACATTGGAGATGCCGTCTAGCCATGGCAGATGACTCAACATTATGCATCTACCAAGGGAAGCTGCTGGAGCCATGCAAGATCCTCGGCATGTATCTTCACCTTCCAGGAGACAGACGTCTTTGGAGCACTGGGCACCAGGAGGCCAGTTTGTCAGCCAGTGAAGGGAGAGCATCCCTCCACAATGAAATAAGCGGCCAGGCTCTCCACCCACTCAGATAGTTCTGGTTATCCAGTGGTGTAACATGAAGCTCATGGGCCCCAATGCAAAAGCTCCAATGGGGCCCCCAATTATTGCAAATTTTTAATAGCATTAGTCATTTTCTATAGATCAAAGGGACTTTTGGGGCCCCCCAAGGCTCCAGGGCTGGGGTGTGATTGCAACTCCTGCACATATTGTAGTTACGCCCCTGCATCTGTCTGTTTCAATGGGTGGGGGACCCTGTTGGTGCCATACTAGATCAACGACTTGGGTTTGTCAGTCTACACCAGGAAGACTCTTGAGGGCAATCCTCTACAAGTCGATGGCGGTCCTGCTGACCAACAATGGAAAAGTACCAACTTGTTTTCCAAAGTGGGTCGTGCCGTGACTTCTTGAGATATCTCAAACCACGAGCATAGTTAAAGAAGGGTGCGGCGTGTCTCCTTTTGAGATATAACTAGTGATGAGCGAGCACTACCATGCCTGATTCTCGTAACAAGCAATTGCATGCTCGGATGGATGCGACTTGAGTGTCTGAGTATAATGGAAGTCAATGGGGAATTGGAGCATTTTTCCGGGAACGCTACTGAAAATGCACGAGTTCCCCAATGACTTCCATTATACTCAGACACTTGAGTCACGCCCATCTGAGCGTCCAACTAGTTGTTATGATATCCGAGCGCCCAAGCATGGTAGTGCTCACTCATCACTAGAGGTACCATCTATATAGTCTGCTCCCCATCCACCATCCCAATGCATGGCGGGATCCTGCAAAAAATCTCTTGACACACCCACTCCAGGGCCGGGGTACTCGGGAACCAGGCAGCTGCTGTTCTTCACTTCTTGAATATGCAAATAAGTCTGTGGAGCCTCGGTTAGGAGTCTCAAAAACAGGACTAGCCAGATATCCTTCTAGGGATATTTGCATATTCATAATTCCCAGGAGGCAATGCGCCTAGGAATTCACTGTGTTGAGCGCTTTAGCCGGCTGCCCGCAGTGTTTTCTTGGACTGGTCTCCCTGAGATCAGTGAATACTTTGTGATGTTGGTCTACCAGGCATTGCTTCCACCTAGCCAGAATCGTACTCCACACTGATGAGGGGCAACACCCCGAAACAGCTGTCTGTGGATGGATACCTGGCCTTGGTATTCCCTTGTCATATCTCTAAGCTTGTAAAAGAGCTGGGTATTGACTAAAAGGGGCACTTAATATGGTGGCTATGGAGGTCTCTGCAAGGAGCCACCCCTTGACTAGGTCCTTCCCTGGAAGGATATCTGGCAAGTCCTGTGTTTGAGACTCCTAACCGAGGCTCCACAGACTTATTTGCATATTCATAATTCCCAGGAGGCAATGCGCCTATGAATTCCGTGTTGAGCGCTTTAGCCTGCTGCCCGCAGTTTTCTTGGACTGGTCTCCCTGAGATCAGTGAATACTTTGTGATGTTCTTCACTTCTTGGTTCTTTTCACGGGGACAGACGGGGCCGAGACCCAGTCCCGTGACCCTGGTGGTGTCATTTTAAATAAACGGGGGTAGATGAAAGGGGATGACTAGGGTAAAGGGTATTTGTGACGCCACCTTCAGTATGCTTCATAACCTCTGGGGATGGCACCGGCAGTTTGGATGGTTCCGCTCCCCACAGGTGGAGCGCAGCCCCCAGGGCAGTAGGATGGAGGAGTCGGTTCATTCCTTGGCAGATGTTCACTGGGTCATCAGTACCCTGATGTCTCATGAGGCCTCTGTGGCCAGTGGTCGCCGCTAAAGAAAGTCTCACACACCACAGCTGGAGTTCTGTTACGTTTACCCAGTTGTTCTAGCCGGGTACGTCCCTTGCCAACCTCCGGTTCAGCGCTGTGTCCAGAACCGGGTCAGTGCAGACAAGCCTCGGTTGGTGCCCTATCAATAGGTGTTTCTGTCTCTGGTGGGTCCTTCCTCCGCACACAGAGCTCAGGTACCGACAGCCACGAGTGCTTCCTTGGGACCCCTTCCCAGGGCACTGCTCTCTAGCTCGGCCGCCTTCTCTGAGTTGTCGGGTGCAGGGCCGGCTCCAGGTTTTTGTGGGCCCCGGGCGAAATAGTCTCAGTGGGCCCCTTTAACACTGTACCTGTCCCTCCTTGCTGCTGCACGTCCGCTACTTAAACCACACTTCAAAATTAAAGGGAACCTGTCAGCTAGTTTATGCCTCCCCAGCTATAACTGTCTGTAGCTGCAGCTTTATAATACTATTCTAATCATCCCTGTCTGAGCTCAGAGTGTAATGTGAAAGGAGAAAGGAAAGCATTTATACACTTACATTTCCTTATGTAATGAGGCAGTCAGTCTCCAGCTTGGAGGACGGAGACTGTTTGGCAGGTTAATAGTTAACATTTCAGCCTTTTGTTAGAACATGTTGGGAGATCTGATGTGATGTCATAACCATGTGACCACAATAGGTGGAGCCAAGTCCTATCACATAAGAGTTTGCTTGCTTAGCTCCGCCCATTATGGTCACATGATTGTTACATCACACAGGTCCTTTAACCATGCATGTTAATAGTAAGTTAACTATTATCCTGCCAGACAGTCTGCGTCTTCCAAGGTGTAGACTGAAATGTAAGTGTATAAATGCTTTTTTTCACATTACACTCTGAGCTCAGACAGGGATGATTAGAATAGTATTATGAAGCTGCAGCTACAGACAGTGATAGCTGGGGGGGCACAAACCACCTGACAGGTTCCCTTTAAACAGCTGAATATAGGAAAAGCTTTCTTCCTATTAAAGGGAACCTGTCAGGTGGTTTATGCCCCCCACCCCAGCTATAGGGTCATTAGTGCTAATCTTAATGTACCAGGGTAGAATACGGAGGCAATAAGTCTATTGTGTCTTTCTGCAAATTATATGTTAGACACACACAGCTCTTCTATATGCCAATTGACATACATAGCCCTGCTACATGCACATGCAGACATACAGCTCTGCTTCATGAACATAGACACATCATGCTCTGCTACATGCCCACTACATACACAGCATACACAGCTCTGCATGCACAATACATGCACATACAGACACACAGAGCTCTGCTATATGCACACTACGCACATTGTAGCTCTTCTACATGAACAATACATGAACATACAAACACACAACTCTGCTACATGGACACTACATTTAAACTACATATACACACACAGCTCTGCTACATGGACAATACATATAATACACATACAGGCACACACACACAACACAGTGCTCTAGTACATGGACATTACATATAATGCACCCCCCTCCCCCCACACACACACAACAGCTCTACTACTTGGACAATACTTATAATGCACATGCATACACACACCACATGTGCGCACACTCACACACACACTATACATTACCACATCCAGCTGTTCTTGATCGATGCAGAGCAGGAGAGGAGGTATGGGAGATGCAGGGAGGCTTCAGAACTTGGGCAGCTGCAAGATCTTCTAGGACCTTGATGTCAGTCATGTAATCAGTCACGTGACTGGAACAGAAAGGTCCTTCAGCCTCCTGTAGATCCCAGCTCTTTCTCTTCTGCTGTGTACTGATCACTTAGATCAGTGCAGAGCAGGAGAGGAGAGAGAGGGCAACTGTGTGTGAGCGTCTCCTCAATGCTTCCCTCACAGGCAGCGTGTGGACCCACTCACTTCTTCAGGGCCCCAGCCGTGTGCTGGCGCCGGGCCTGGTTGGGTGTTCGGTCACAACTCCCGTTAGAAGCTTGGGGCCTCCAGTTTAACGGTTCGGGCATGAAGCTTCAGGGTCGGGTCCCTGTGTCGCCCACCAGCCCCTCTGTCTCGCCAGATATGGGTGTACGTGGATCTACATCTCGTTCCGTACCCCAAGGGCTTCTTCCTTCTTCCACATTTGCCGATTTTCCCTCCCGGGGCGAGCGTGGTCATGCTCCAACCCGCGGGAGTTGGCACCACACCGACCCTACACTCCTGACTTCCACTCCTCCAATGTTCACTCTTTCTCCTCCTCTGTCTACTCCTTACTCCACACTTCCTGCACTTCACTTTTCCCTCCTGGCTACACTTGGGTCCTCCCTCTGCATCCACCCACCGACCCTGGGTCCCTAAGTGGTGTGTGTGTGTGTGTGTGTGTGTGTGTGTTTGTGTGTGTGGCTCAATTGCACCATCCCAGCACCTGGAGAGCAGAGGCACAACTCTCCCTCTAATGGAGGAGTGCAGTACTCTGGTGGCAGCCTGCCCGGTGGGGCGCTAGACCCTCACTTGTTATAAGGGGCTTCATTACATATTGCAATAAAGGGAAGGACATTGGTCATGTCCTCTCTCTTATAGAGGTCAGTTTATAAGGGGAGGTGTAGGGCATGGTCCAGCACTAGAAGGGTGGGCATTATGAGGCTCATCTCTGCTTTAATTACACCCTTATAATTAAGAATTAGCACTGAAATTAAAATCCTCCTAAATTTTACATGAGAGTGAACTTAGTCCCCCGCTGTGTCCACATCGGTCTGTTTCCCCGTCCTCCAGTCTCTGCCTTCTGTACGTGCTCCCTCCGGATCTGCCAAGATTAATCCACTTGCCCTGCAATGTTCTGCGAGCTTCTCCAGCAATAAAAGGGAGATAATTCAGTTCAAATGATATCATAATCATCAGAAACCAGGCCGGGTCAGAAATTATCCTGATAGATCCGAAGAGACAGACTATAAAATATGTCATCCACAAGAAGCCAATAATTTAATCCCCGGCTATTATTTCCAGCAGCTGATATCAGCGGTTTCTGCAAAATACCAAGACAGGAGTAAGAGGATGCGGCCGGATCTGGGGAATGTGGGGATATCTGTGCTGTAGAGGCAGCGTAGTAAGCGGCAGCACGTAGATCATATCTTTTCTTGTAAATATTTTGGATTTTACATAAATTTTCACTCTTCCAAATTACATATAACACATACAGACACGCTCAGAGCTCTGCTACATGGACAATACATATAATCCACATACAGACACGCACAGAGCTCTGCTACATGGACAATACATATAATGCACATACAGACACGCACAGAGCTTTGCTACATGGACAATACATATAATGCACATACAGCACACACAGAGCTCTGCTACATGGACAATACATATAATGCACATACAGACACACACAGAGCTCTGCTACATGAACAATACATATAATACACATACAGACACCACACCACACACACACACACACGAGCTCTGGTACTAAGAAATCACTGAGAATCCCGAATGTATATATATAAAATCGTCAATCTTTATTTTTCCGTTAAAAATCAGATAGGTCGGGGGGTACATCTCATACGTGTTTCTGGCATAAAGCACCTTACTCTTAAAGAGGACCTGTCACCCCCCCATTGATTAGAATCTAAGCCCAACACTGAACGCAGCATGTCTGCTGCATTAAGGTAAGGGGTCCCCATGGCTCTGTGGGGCTGCTACCCCAATATACAGGCTTATAAAAACTTATAGTAATTTTCCAAGGAGGTGGCCCTTGTGCTGCAGCCTCACCTCTGTACCGCCCATGTCCTCGTGCCAGTCATGAGGTATTGCTTATCACTGCCCCGGGTGGCTGTCCCGCCTCCTGCTCTGACATCAGAGCCTTTCCCTGCCCTCCTCCTTAGCATAACATTGAGGAGGACGGGGAAAGGTTCTCCCTGCCCTCCTCCATAGCACAACATGGAGGAGAATGGGGAAAGGCTCTCCCTGATTCACTGAAAATAGGACATAAAATTTAAAAAAACTTCACCAAAGTTTCGCCACTTTTCATACCCATTGCACCTAGCTGCTGGCTCCTCTGAGAGGTAACACATGTGTCTGGACACCGGTGCTCAGTTTCCTGCAACCCAGGCATGGGGGCGATTGTAGCGCCTGCGACCAGTCATGCTGTGAGGGAGGAGTCTGGTGGTGTTTAAAGACACAAGGCTGCCATAGGGCATCAGCCACATAGGAGGCATCATCAGGGGGTAGAGGTTATGGTCATTGCCCCCTCCCTGAAACTAAGCATCATAAATGATGCTTGTTTCTGGAGCTGGTCTAGTCCCTGCACGATGTGCACAATGACAGCGCGCTCTCTGTTGTTGGCTCAGATTAGCAGTAATGAGCCAGCAGGAGAGCTCATTATCAGAATACTCAGAGTACAGAGACCAGTGACATCACTTGCAGGGGGGGTGCTGGTCTTTGCATACCGAACCTGCCGGCTTGTTACTGCTAATCTGAGCTGACAACGGAGAGAGTGAGCTGTCATTGTGCACATTGCACATTGCGCAGGGACTAGCCCAGCCCCAGAAACGAGCGTCACTCTGATGCTTGGATTCAGGGAGGCGGCAGAGGCTGTGGCATTGACCACAGCCTCTACCCCCTGACGATGCATCATTTGGGTATCCCAGCAAGCACTGGGATTTTCAAACAAAACATCATCCAAAAAGGAAGTAAAAAAAAAATAGAGAAAAGCAGTAAGCGGTAAGGAATCTTTAGTTAAAGTATATTAAAAAATAGTTTAGGTGATAGCACTAAATAGATAGGGATTGAGGTGGAAGATGACTTTGACTTAAGACCACCTTTTTTAATTTTTCTCTATCTGCAGCCACCACTAGATGGAGCTGAGGAGCTGGCTGTATACAGCAAACTACTAAACTGCTCTTAGTGGTACCTGAAGAATTTTACCATAACATTCTGATTTCTATGCAAGGATTGATTTCGTACTAAAAAACAACAAAAAACTTAATTGCATCACCTGCAAGTTTTTCTTCTGTATTTTCTATACATCTTGAGACAATTGACATATAAAGATTAGGAAATAAGGATTTGTTATCTATAGCTTACTTCATTCATACAGTGCATGAAGCCCAATGTGAGCAGGTGTCTATGTAGGAGCCATACTGCTATGTAAATCCTAACACCACCAATTTGGTGATTTGTCTACTGTAGCACATTCTGGAGCCCCGGGCATTAAAAGAGGAAGAAGAGGGATAAAGGAAATCTCCCTCCTTATCCGATTCACCCGAGTCCATTACCATTTGTGCTTCCAAGCACAAGAAAACTGAATTGCAGTCGAAGGGAAGAGAGCTGTAACATGATGTTCTTACACACGTATAAATGGGCCCTTTGTAGCCGGTTCCTTCAGTCCTTTCATGGCTCCGACACGGTTATAGTGGTGATATATTTGCAGTGGGGAAAAAAAAAAAGATTCCCTAACATATGATTACTTTCTTTGTACCGCGGCAGCTGATTGATAGGTCGTACCGCCAGGTACTCGCTGGTAATTTTCAGAGCCCTTGTAGCCGCACGTATCTCTCGCTGGAGGACAGGATTTCAATTTAGTTGGGGTGAGCTAGAGCTCCCAGGTGGTTGTGCTGACATCAGAGAGACAATAGGGAAACAACGGACAGATAAACATCCTTGGGAAGAAATATCTGCTCCTTCTATGAGTCATATTCCTTCCAAATGTCAATAAACGCAAGTCCAGGGATCCTGAACAAGAAGATGTGGAGTTGAGTATTCTAGGAAAGGATCAGCCCAGAGTGATATGACTTTTTATATTTTTGGTGTTCACACAATAATTTTTAGTCTCCTTATTTTTATAGCTCATGTGTGTAGACTGGGTCACAGGCAGCAGAGTCGTCTCATTATTATCAATAGCTAGTAGAGAATGTAATGACCTGCTGGAGGCCTGGGAGGTCTGGGTGTTGTTACCACGTTAGTTAAGACTCCGTGGACAGTTGCCGCGCTCTCCCTGGGGCTTTGGAAACGGCTGCTCGTCCTCTTATGGACAATACGTAGTTATCTATAGCTAGACGGGGGCCTGATTCTGTCGCATCAGGAGAGCGGGAGATATTTTGGCTATGTTGTTAATGGTATAGGTTCCTAATTTAAAAAAATAGGTGAATCTAAAGCTATGCGAAGACTGCATGTGGTTAAAAAAGCAGCTTAACATAAATCAATAATGGAGCTACATTTTGTCTCCCTCTAAGGCATATATTGTTGTTATGCCCATTTATGAGCAGCTAAGAAAATATTCATAAAGTTATACTAGAGTTATACTAGTTACGTCGTATAGAGGTCATTAGTTGCCTGTTTGTTGTTTAGATGTTAAACATGATCTAGCAGAGTTCTTAGTCTGTCCCCTTCAAGAATAGTGTGTGCCAAGGGACCGCCCCCCTCCTTCCTCCGGGAGAAAGAGATCCTTGTAGTCAGTTTCCCAGTTCTTCATTGAGAAGATAAGACGTGTGTTTCTGGCTCTCCATTCCTTACAACTTTCCTCTCGTCAGATGATTCCAGTAAGAGCAATGCAGTTACATTTTTTGTGTAGAATCTGTGTGAACAGGTTATAATCCAGCCATTAGTACAGAGAGAACTGTGTGATAGGAGATGTGTTATAACCTGTAATTCTTCATGCATGTTTGCATTGTATGTAAAGGTATTTCTGTGTAGAATACTGTAAAGTGAAGTGTATTGTGCTCTGAGATACACTATGTTTGCACTTCTTGCAGATAGATAGATGCATTCTGCATAGCATAGGGCCTTCTGCAGTGACCTTTACCCTAGTTACTCATGTTGACTGTAACCTGTGTTATCACTGTGTTAGTGCTAGTTTCTTTAATGCACCCGTGCTGATAGGGATTATTCTGTACTTGTATTATAGTTTTTACCAAACATAGTTCACACAATCAAGTTCATCACCTCAATAAATATAGACTCCAGAAATTCTACAGTCCGTTCCTTGGGGAAGTGAACAAGGGTTAAGTTGTGGGGCTGTGGATATCTAGCATACATGTGCAAGAAGGCAGAACAATTGTTGTATCTACATCGTGACACAACCTTCTAAGACAAGCGTCCATAATCAACTGAACATAACTTTCCAGGATGTAACTATGTCACTCCTTCATTTCTTCTAGGTGTACCATCCGAAGAAGTAGAAAGACCTCTCTCATGGTGGTGCTGAACCATCTGACTACCACTGGGGTCTGCTGAAAAGCTTTTCTTTTAGAATAAATCTCAAAATATCTTCTATCCAGGGGACATCTTAAAAAATGTGATGTTCTTGCAAAAAAGCACTTAAGATCCTATCAATGTGAGATGAGCCAGATGCTGGTATCCTGATATAAGGCTGCTTTCACATCATGATTTTGTTGGATCCGTGGCTGCCCGTTGTAAAACAGACAGCCACAGATCCGATTTGGCCCCCATGTTATCCTATAGAGGTCAGATCAGATCGGATTTGGCCTAATTGCCATCCCATTTTGTGGAATCCGATTTGTGTCCAATTTTTTGCTGGACCCAAAATCGGAGACTGCTCTGATTTTGAGCACAGAAAAAAATCGGATCCCACAAAATCGGATGGTAATTAGGCCAAATCTGATCCGATCCGTGGCCTTTAACCTGGGGGCCAATGAGCGCGGGTCCGAGGAAACAGCTGATCATTCCTCGGACCCGATTTTAGTGTACTGAGCATGCTGAGTACACTAAAACTGCTCCAACCCTTTTAATTACACTTCTGCAATGTATAATATACATTACAGAAGTCTATTTAAGTAAAAGAAAGAGTTAAAAATAAAAAATCACTATGCTCACCTATCCTTGATCCATCACTGCCTCCCAGCAAGGTCCGGGTGCTTACAGGACCTGTGATGATGTCACAACCCGGAGCGTCATCGGGTCACATGACCGCAGTTACCGCGGTCAGTTACTGCAGTTATCAGCTTGTGACGTCACCACAGGTCCTGCAAGGACCCGGACCTTGCTGGGAGGCAGTGGTGGATCGAGGATAGGTGAGCATAGTGATTTTTTATTTTTAACTCTTTCTTTTTACTATATTTCACTTCTGCAATGTATATTATACATTGCAGAAGGGAAAGTGCCCTGCTGTGTCCGGATCCGTGATAATCACAGACCCGGACACAGAATAGGTCACCCCCTCCATTCCAGTCCGTGGGATCCTGCAAAAAGTAGGACAGGAAAAAAAAACCTAATGTGAAAGCAGCCTTAGTCGACTGTTCTCAGAGATAGACATAGGCAGAGTTTTGCGTCAGTATATCGAGAACTGATGATGGGCTTGGCCATAGATTTTGCAGGTGGAGGTAGAGATGATTGTAATGATGTATTTGTGCAGATGGAGGCATCTGATGGAAGGTTATGTCCATGAATATCACAATCCCGACCAGATGTATGAAGCTGAGGATAAAGAACATTAACGCATTGGTATTAGCTGTAATGGTCCAAAAAATATTGTTTTTCTTTTCTTAAAATATCAAGTTACACATTACCTTTTGAAAGGATTCAATATACATAGTTTAAAGCACCACTCTAGTGTTTTTATTTCCACACTGGAGTGCTGCTTTAGATATAAGTCCCAGTCTAATACTCACCTTTCGCCATCTTTGTCTGTTTCCAGCATCGCTCCGGTCGATCTCCTGTGATTTGTGGCCTGTCGGCGGCTCCAATGTTTCATGGAGGCATCGGAGGTCAATACATCTCCATGGGAGCTTCATTTTGGCCTTGTTCTGGCTCTCATAGACTTGCATTGAGAGCTTGTGATGTAAATTCTGACTTCCGGCCAGTCAGACGTTGTGGACACAAGATGGCGCCACTGGACCGGAGTGATAGCAAAAAAGGATGAAAACATTGGAGGATAAGTATAAGATTGGGCAAGGGGGCTTAGATTTAAAGCACCACTCCATTGGTGAAAAAAGAAAACACTGGAGTGGTGCTTTAATGTCCATGGACTCTGATCCAAAATCTATACTGACCTTGAAAGTAATAATTCAAAACCAGTGGCCCACCAGAGTCTTCCATTGAGACCAGCATCTCCCACAACAATGGTGCCAAGATATCAGTTGAAAGCAGTTTCCATGATCAGGCTTGATAACATAGGGTTGCACTGGTTTACCAGAATCCTCCATTACAGTGGCGTAACTTCAGGTCCAGGGGCCCCGATGCAAAAGCTCCAACGGGGCCCCCAATTATTGCAAATCTTTAATAGTACTAGTCTTTTTCTATAGGACAGAGGGACTTTTGGGGCCCCCCTAGGCTGCAGGGCCCGGGTGCGATCGCAACCCCTGCACCTATTGTAGTTACACCCCTGCTCCATTAGGCCCAAGATCCCACAAAACAATTATTTCAACACTTCGTCTCAAAACAGACAGGTTGACATTGAGCTCCACAGGGCTGTCACTGCGGGGCTCCTAGGTTGCATTATGGAGTAGCTGCTCATCGATGGAGCAAGCAAAAGGGCTGAAGCCAAGCCAGAACCACAGAGGCAGGACAAGGACAAAATCTTATTTAAATCTATATATTTTAGAAGAGCCAGGTCAGAGATCATGAAGCCAATGACCATCAAATGGTAGAGAATAGTGGATGAGAGAGTACTACAAAGCTTGAGTGCGCGGTACTTGAAATGATCAGGTCAGACTCTTGGTTGGGCTTGACTTGTGTATTGAGTATAATGGAAGCCAAATTGAAACTTGAGCATTCCTCTGGAAGACTTTATCCAAAAAATGCTCAAGTGTCCCATTGACTTGATCTGAGCCCGACCAAGCGGCCAACCTGAGTATCGTGCACTCCAGCATTGAAGTGCTCACTCATCACTAATGGAGAGGAGTCAGGTTGTCTATGTTTGGCGTGCTGCAAGAGATCTTCAAGACATGAGGAATTCCTCCTGAAGTGATCTCCACTAGGAAACTTGTAATTTGTGACGACCTCAAAAATAAATGATTGTGTCGCACCCCGGGGACTCAGAGCCAGGCCCTCTCGTCCTCCAGGGCTGCTGGATGTCAAGGCGACGTGACCTGGCTCCGTGGTCCCAGACGTGGCAATAACAGGCGATTAATAAAGGAAACGGGGCAATAGGGTATCAAGTTTGTGTAAATTGTTCGTGACGCAACCCGTGGGTCATGGCCAACGTGGCCACCGCTGCCGTTCAGACCTCTGGGGATGATGTTGATGGTGACAGCCGAGATGGTGAGCCCTCCACAGGTAGGGCTTTGTACGCAGGGCAGGTGTAGGTAAAGGTCGGTACGTACCACCGCTGCCAGCAGAGCTCAGTGTCACTTGCTGTCAGGCTGCGTCTGCCTGCGCAGCGATTCAGTCGGCAGCTCCGCAGGTGAGCTCCTGCTGCAGGCGTACTACAGGCGTACTACACAAAGTTAAGAGTTTACTGAACAGTTCACAGGGTACAACCAGCTCACTTCAGGTTCCAGACACAATCTTGCAGCTGGGACGGTTCGCTAAGGACACCCCCTCTCTAGTACATTTCGGGCATCTTTCTTCTTTCCCGCGCACATCCTGCGGGCCAGCGGTCGCAGGCTTCTCATGGATGTTCCCTTCCGAGACTCCTAGCGTGATGTCCTTTCCATCGTTGTGCCGGGGGTTGGTTTCTAGGCATACAGTCCCTTCCCCCCGCTGGTTAATTTATGGCTGGGGCATACATCGTCCTACCATGTCAACAGGGCCAGCTCCCTTGTGTTTGCCTGGTCCCCCGGTGTCCCTTCTGGTTCGGTCCACCCTGGACCCCCTCTGCTCTTCCTCGGTACGTAGCCTGGGACCCGGACCGGCCATACGATGGCACAGGCCCCCAGGTCCAGGTTCTTCTCCTCTGGTGTTACAGTTTCATGGCTTTCAGGGTGTCTCATCTTAAGAGTTCTGTTCCTCTCCCTCTACAACACGCCAGGAACTCGAACCTGAACCTCCTCTTGTCTCTCACTAGATAGGGCTCTCCTAACCTGGTGTTCCTAGGTTGTATTCCAGTTCCTTCACCCCTTTCCTGGGTTCCTTCTCTACTCTCCATCCACCACCTGGCTCCCCCCACTATCCCCTGCCTGACCTGGAGTACTAGGTCTAGGGATTGGGGGGATGTGTTGGGTGTTGGTGTGGGGTGATTAGCTCACCTGTCCCAGCTGCTGTACCTCACTGTGGCCACCAGTCTGCAGGGGCGCCACAATTGTGACATAATCAAAGGGTGTCAGGACCCAGAAGAGAATTGCAGAAGGGAATGGGGTTAAGATGCAGATTCACGAGGTGGGAAAGGAGGATTGTAAGGAGGTGATGGTGCAGATTGGCGCATCCTGCGCTACGTAGATCCAAAATTTAGGTTTTTTACGTCATTAATGGAAACTGTAAACAATAAGAAGATAAAAGTGAATCTTTATTTTATGATTAGACAGAGCACATCTGCTTTCATAGTAAATTAGACCCAGATGGGGGCAGAGGAGCGTGGACGCCTTCCTTTTGTTAATTGAACTCTCCATCTCCTCCGCTGTCCATGGTGCTGGACTGAGCGCTGCCCTGAGCTGCCGGCTCCTCTGGGGACTGTGGGCTTTCTACTCCCTTTAGTTGATTAGGGCTCGTGTAGAGTCAGACTTGTCTTCTCGGCCTTGTTGTTCGGCTAATTACTGAAAGGCAGAGAACATCTGACAGGCGGCGGGCGATGTATGAACATCTGGCTCTTACGTGGCGGCAACAGACGGACGAACAGAACTGCAGCAACCCCCAACATGTCTCTGGGTTCTGGATACACACGGATGCAAGAAATGCTCAAAGTGGGCCGTGCTGAAATTAACACTTTCATTTCAGACATTTACAGTATAAAGAATATACCTGTTGGTCTGCCTGTACGGGCATGCTGGGAGTTGTAGTAGTTACGTAATGGCGGGACCACCAGAAATGAGGAGACATAGAAGAACTTAGTGTTACGTCTATACCAGTCCCTGGTGCGAGCACACTTAGCATACTGTGTACACTTCTGGTGTCCGGTGTATAAGGATACTTTCAAATGCATCGTAATCTACCTTTGTTTGCAATAAGCCGGATACGGTGCATGCGGCAATACTGCAGTTCTGCTAATGCATCATGTATTGGAGTTCCGGATGTGCGGCACTCTCGTCATCATCGTGATCCGGCAATACTGCAGTTCTGCTAATGCATCATGTATTGGAGTTCCGGATGTGCGGCACTCTCGTCATCATCATGATCCGGCAATTCCGGCCTGTCTTAAAATCACAGTTAGCAGCGACTTTTGTCCGGTGCCTGAAGTACTGGATTTGCCAGATCATGATGAAAGTGTCCGTACATGTCCAGAGCTTCAATACATAAATACATCAGCCTAAACACAATGTTGCCGCAAGTGTGACGGATCCGGCTATTGCCAATAAGGCAGAATTCTGCCGAACGTGAAAAAAAACGCTGATGTGAAAGGAAAAAAAACTGAAGGTGAAAAGTTCATGAGCCTGATCTGCCGGAACTGAGAACAACCCCAGATGTGGAAGCACCCCTAGAAAGAGCGGGTGCAGAGGAGAGCCACCATGGTTATTAGAGGACGGGGTGGGGGGTCTGCAATAACAAGACACGTTCTTACACTTGGGGTTTCTCAGTTTGGTAAAACAAAGGCTTACAAGTGATCTTATTACAATGTATATGAGGGGACAGAACAGAGACCTTTGTTTTTACATTCAGGCCTGCGACAAGGGGCCATCCTCTATGTCTGGAGGAAAGAAGGTGTACTAATAATCACAGAGGCTGATTCTTTACTGTAAGAGCAGTGAGACTATAGATTCTTTACTGTAAGAGCAGTGAGACTATAGATTCTTTACTGTAAGAGCAGTGAGACTATGGATTCTTTACTGTAAGAGCAGTGAGACTATGGATTCTTTACTGTAAGAGCAGTGAGACTATAGATTCTTTACTGTGCAAGCAGTGAGACTATGAATTCTTTACTGTATGAGCAGTGAGACTATGGATTCTTTACTGTATGAGCAGTGAGACTATAGATTCTTTACTGTAAGAGAAAGTGAGACTATGGATTCTTTACTGTAAGAGCAGTGAGACTATGGATTCTTTACTGTATGAGCAGTGAGACTATGGATTCTTTACTGTAAGAGCAGTGAGACTATGGATTCTTTACTGTATGAGCAGTGAGACTATAGATTCTTTACTGTACGAGCAGTGAGACTATGGATTCTTTACTGTATGAGCAGTGAGACTATGGATTCTTTACTGTATGAGCAGTGAGACTATAGATTCTTTACTGTGCAAGCAGTGAGACTATGGATTCTTTACGAGCAGTGAGACTATAGATTCTTTACTGTACGAGCAGTGAGACTATGGATTCTTTACTGCAAGAGCAGTGAGACTATGGATTCTTTACTATAAGAGCAGTGAGACTATGGATTCTTTACTGTAAGAGCAGTGAGACTATGGATTATTTACTGTACGAGCAGAGAGACTATGGAATCTTTACTATAAGAGCAGTGAGACTATGGATTCTTTACTGCAAGAGCAGTGAGACTATGGATTTTTTACTATAAGAGCAGTGAGACTATGGATTCTTTACTGTAAGAGCAGTGAGACTATGGATTCTTTACTATAAGAGCAGTGAGACTATGGAATCTTTACTATAAGAGCAGTGTGACTAAAAATTCTTTACTGTATGAGCAGTGAGACTATGGATTCTTTACTGTATGAGCAGTGAGACTATGGATTCTTTACTGTAAGAGCAGTGAGACTATGGATTCTTTACTGTAAGAGCAGTGAGACTATGGATTCCATACTGTACAAGCAGTGAGACTATGGATTAAATTTAATGTATGAGCAGTGAGACTATGGATTATTTACTGTAAGAACAGTGAGATTATGGTTCTTTGCTATAAGAGCAGTGATTACTATGGATTCTTTACTGTTCGAGCAGTGAGAGCATGGATTCTTTACTGTATGAGCAGTGAGACTATGGATTCTTTACTGTATGAGCAGTGAGACTATGGATTCTTTACTGTAAGAGCAGTGAGACTATGGATTCTTATACTGTAAGAGCAGTGAGATATTGGATTCCATACTGTACAAGCAGTGAGACTATGGATTAAATTTAATGTATGAGCAGTGAGACTATGGATTATTTACTGTAAGAACAGTGAGATTATGGGTTCTTTGCTATAAGAGCAGTGATTACTATGGATTCTTTACTGTTCGAGCAGTGAGCGCATGGATACTTTACTGTAAGAGCAGTGAGACTATAGATTCTTTACTGTAAGAGCAGTGAGACTATGGATTCTTTACTGTAAGAGCAGTGACATATGGATTCTTTACTGTATGAGTAGTGAGGCTTCAGATTCTTTACTGAAGAGCAGTGAGACTATGGATTCTTTACTATAAGAGCAGTGACCTATGGATTCTTTACTGTATGAGCAGTGAGACTAAGATTCTTTACTGTAAGAGCAGTGAACTATGGATTCTTTACTGTAGAGCAGTGAGACTATAGATTCTTTACTGTAAGAGCAGTGAGACTATGGATTCTTTACTGTACGAGCAGTGAGACTATGGATTCTTTACTGTAAGAGAAAGTGAGACTATGGATTCTTTACTGCAAGAGCAGTGAGACTATGGGATTCTTTACACTAAGAGCAGTGAGACTATGGATTCTTTACTGTAAGAGCAGTGAGACTATGGATTCTTTACTGCAAGAGCAGTGAGACTATGGATTCTTTACTGTGATAGCAGTGACACTATGGATTCTTTACTGTAAGAGCAGTGAGACTATGGATTCTTTACTATAAGAGCAGTGACAATATGGATTCTTTACTGTACGAGCAGTGAGACTATAGATTCTTTACTATAAGAGCAGTGACACTATGGATTCTTTACTGTATGAGCAGTGAGACTATGGATTCTTTACTGTAAGAGCAGTGAGACTATGGATTCTTTACTGTGATAGCAGTGACACTATGGATTCTTTACTGTAAGAGCAGTGAGACTATGGATTCTTTACTGTACAAGCAGTGAGACTATGGATTCTTTATGTAGACAGTGAGACATGGATTTACTGTATAGCAGTGACACTATGGATTCTTTACTGTAAGAGCAGTGAGACTATGGATTCTTTACTGTAAGAGCATGAATATGGATCTTTACTGTAAGAGCATGATCATGATCTTACTGTGTGAGCAGTGAGACTGGATTCTTTACTGTATGAGCAGTGAAACTGTGGATCCTTTACTGTATGAGCAGTGAGACTATGGATTCTTTACTGTATGAGCAGTGAAACTATGGATTCTTTACTGTAAGAGCAGTGAGACTATGGATTCTTTACTGTAAAGCAGTGAGACTATGGATTCTTTACTGTAAGAGCAGTGAGTCTATGGATTCTTTACTGTAAGACAGTGAGACTATGGATTCTTTACTGTATGAGCAGTGAGAATATGGATTCTTTACTGTATGAGCAGTGAGAATATGATTCTTTACTGTATGAGCAGTGAAACTATGGATCCTTTCTGTAACTAGACTATGACTTATGAAACATGAACTATGATTCTTTACTGTAAAATCATTGAGACTATGGATTCTTTACTGTAAGAGCAGTGAGACTAAGAATTCTTTACTGTATGAGCAGTGAGACTATGGATTCTTTACTGTAAGAACAGTGAGACTAAAAATTCTTTACTGTATGAGCAGTGAGACTATGGATTCTTTACTGTATGAGCAGTGAGACTATGGATTCTTTACTGTAAGAGCAGTGAGACTATGGATTCTTTACTGTAAGAGCAGTGAGACTATGGATTCCATACTGTACAAGCAGTGAGACTATGGATTAAATTTAATGTATGAGCAGTGAGACTATGGATTATTTACTGTAAGAACAGTGAGATTATGGGTTCTTTGCTATAAGAGCAGTGATTACTATGGATTCTTTACTGTTCGAGCAGTGAGAGCATGGATTCTTTACTGTATGAGCAGTGAGACTATGGATTCTTTACTGTATGAGCAGTGAGACTATGGATTCTTTACTGTAAGAGCAGTGAGACTATGGATTCCATACTGTACAAGCAGTGAGACTATGGATTAAATTTAATGTATGAGCAGTGAGACTATGGATTATTTACTGTAAGAACAGTGAGATTATGGGTTCTTTGCTATAAGAGCAGTGATTACTATGGATTCTTTACTGTTCGAGCAGTGAGCGCATGGATACTTTACTGTAAGAGCAGTGAGACTATAGATTCTTTACTGTAAGAGCAGTGAGACTATGGATTCTTTACTGTAAGAGCAGTGAGACTATGGATTCTTTACTGTATAAGCAGTGAGACTAGGGATTCTTTACTGTAAGAGCAGTGAGACTATGGATTCTTTATTGTATAAGCAGTAAGGCTATGGGTTCACAATGCCCCCATCACAGCCATAATGCCCCTATTACAAACAAAATGCCCCCATCACAGATACAATGCCCCTATGGTAGATGCAATTCTCCTATGACACCTACACCGATGACAGCCACAATGCCCTTATTAACGACAGAATGCCCCCATCACAGATACAATGCCCCTATGGTAGATGCAATTCTCCTATGACACCCACAATACTCCGATGACAGCCACAATGCCCTTATTAACGACAGAATGCCCCCATCACAGATACAATGCCCCTATGATAGACACAATGCCCCCACCATAGACACATTGCCCCATCATAGGCACATTGCCCCATCATAGACACAATGCCCCCATGACAACCACAATGCCCGCATAACAGCCACAATGCCCCGATTACAAACATGATGCCCCCATCACAGATACAATGCCCCCATGACAGCCACAATGCCCCATGAAAGCCACAATGCCCCCATGACAGCCACAATGCCCCTGATACAGACACAATGCCCCATCATAGCCACAATGCTCCCATCACAGATGCAATGCCCCAATAACAGACGCAATGACCCTATGGTGGCCACAATGCCCCCATGATGGATACAAACCCCCATCCCAGCCACTAGGTGTATCATGCATGCTACACTTTTTTTTAATTTTTGCCACAATCCGTCACGACCTTTCTATTTCCAAAAAATCATGAAGTTAAGAAGTTTTATATAAAACTAGAAAAACCTGACTTCTCAAAACAGCGCCACGTCTGCCCACAGGTTGTGTCTGGTATTACAGTTCCACCCTTCTCACTTTTACCAGCGCTGAGCTGCAATATCCAACTCACCCTTTAGACGGGGTGGCGCCATTACTGGAAGAATGCCGCCATGTTTTTCTCATCCTGGACAACCCCTTCCTAGTATACGAATGATGCCGATACATTATCTCACGTGAACGGCCTCTTGTTACGTAACCATGTGAGTCTTCTGTTCTGTGACAGCTGCGTCCTGCGTGATATCATACTTGGATTTTACCATGCTTCATGTTCTCCTTTCTTCCTCTACCTTCTTTGTTCCACATATTATATAAATGTAATTTCTGACCATCTTGACCTTTCACGGGACGCTCATTCCAGATATTTACACCAGATAATAAGTTAAAACCACAAAAGTCGTCCTGCTGCACAGAGAACATCTTGATAACTTGAGACGAGACAAAGTTGTCTCCACAATAGAACAAGCACGGAACAAACTTGTATCGCTGCGGTCTCCATCGCTACGAGAGCGGAGATTGAGGACCAGGGCTCCCCAGTGTAAGGCAGTGTTCACATGCCATATAAATGCAGCATTGATTTCTGCTGTGTTTTTTAGTGCAGAAAATCTATATTTAATAGTTATTACTTCTATTCAAAATACATTTAAAAAAATGCGTTACTTTAGCAAATATTATGGCCAGTTTATGAGAGCCCAACAGCCAGCAACAAGGCGTATCTCTTTATTGGGTCCCTAACCTAATGAGCCTCTCTATACAAGCTAAAAGTCTACAATTTTATGGACAGGCACGATCCTAATCAAATTGAAATTAAAAACAGTCTCAAGCCAGTGAGATCAGCTCAGACAGAAAGGAATAAATTACAATATGAAATAAAAACTGACCCGCACATCCAAACAGACAAATGTGAACAGGAGCAAACTGAAAATGCAATCTACTGCAAAAAAAATATACAGCTGCACTAAACTACTCTGAGGGTACCTTTACACGCCGCCACAGAGGGCAGCAACAGGTAGGCACCGCAGGTGCACGAGCGCGTTTACAACGGTTCCTAACGGTGCCTGATGCCGCAATTGCACGCCGCCACAAGGTTCTCCACAGAAGGTTTTTTCGTTCCCCGGAAGTGCCGACGGGTGCCGCGAGTTACCTTCTGTGGAGCACCTTCCCTGATTTACACGCCGCTACAAGGGAATCTGGGCGTAGATATTGTGCGCCGTAACTACATAGGCGTGACAGAGTAGTGTATTCCGCAACACTTGTACGGTGATTGGACAATGCAATAACATCATGATTGGCCAGCCAGCGCAGGGAGGCTGCCTAATACATGACGCTATAGCAAATGTGTAGTGACTGGTCATCTCGTTAAATATGCCGCCCTGTGCAGGGACAGCCAATGGGTACACAGTAGCCCCCACCAATGATAGCTGATGGGGCGTGGTATACATGAGCTCAAGCACGCCCCAGGGAGCTCAAATACTGTGCCTGTGCCCCGATTACACGCCGCTACCATAGGGTTATACCTGCTTGTTTTTGAGCACGGCTGAAAGACAGGTATCCAAAGAGACAGGGAGGGTACAACCTGAATTACACGCCGCCACTTCGCGGTGTTTTGAAGGCAAAAGGAACAATTGTGTCCGATGCCTGGCGGCTTCTACCTTTCGGTGGCGGCGTGTAAAGGTACCATAAGGTATGCAAACATTGAATATAGGAATTTTGGAACTGCATTACTGCTATTGAAAATATGTTTTAAAAAATAAAATACTTAGCGCGTAAAATGGTCAGTTTATGAGAACCCAACAGCCAGCAACAAGACGGATCTCTGTAATGGCCACTATACACGCGGCTACATTTCTAGCTTATCCACAGGTAACTTACTGGCTGCAGTGAAATCATGGAGACATGGTTCTATTTTGTTGCTGTGTACAAATGGAATAATGCCTCCATGATTTCACTGCAGCCAGTAAGTTATCTGTGGATAAGCTAGAAATGTAGCCGCGTGTAAAGTGGCCATAAGGGTGGCTTCACACCACAGCAGAGTCCAGTCCGGGGCGGGTGTAAACCAGACAGCGCCGGACCGGATTTTGGCCCCATAGAATAGTATAGGGCCAGTTGGAGCCGGATGGCAGATCTCTGCCATCCGGTTTCCATCTCTCCGGAAGAATCCGGGAGAATTCGGATTTTTCTCAATGGAGACAAAAACGTTGCTTGCGTGAGAAAAATCTCACCAAATTGCCGTATCCCGTGCAATATGGCGCTCCCTTAACATGAGAGCCTAAGGGGCCGGATTGTCCCGGTCCGGGAGGATCCGGGAACTGAACACCTACGGCTGCACCCGCTGTTGTTTCAGGACCGCAGCTAGCTCCCTGCGAGTCGCGGTCCTGATTCATCAGCAGCTGCAGCTGCGTCCGGCTGCACACTGGGTCGGAGGACATATTAGCCCTCCAGTTCTTTGTGCTGATCCGGTCCGGGGCTGTAAGGTTCATCCCTGACAGCCCTGGATCGGATCTTGTCGCGGTGTGAAGCCAGCCTAAGAATGTGAAATGTAATAGCATTAGGAGAGCTTTAGGACCCTGCAGTTTTTGCCTGCCTGAGCTGAGAGCAGGGGCAGCCTGGGAGACCTTGTGTGCAGAGAAGCAGGAGCAAGGTCAAGGGAAGGGAGAATTAGAGTATGCTGTGTGAAAGGCAGAGAGCAGATGCTGGAGAGGAGTGCGAAGAGTGAACTCTGATAAAACTGCTCTGCCAGGGTTTTTGTGGGGGTTGTTAATCCCTTGCACTGGTGAATCTGTGTCTCTGCTTTGAGACAAGTGCAGAGCATGTGAGAGCTGCGTGACTCTGAAGTACTGTGAAGACCATACTGGGTGGACTAGAGTCTTTGTATTGAGCGGGCCAGTATCTGAAAAGAGACAGAGTATATCTTCCCTGTCAGCATATAAGGACGAAGTGTCGTATGATCCGCGCTGCTACCAAAGGAAGACCAGGACAATGGATCGTCTGGTTGAAATGGTTCTTTAATCCGACGCGTTTCGGACCTATCTCCCAGCTTCTTCCTCAGGGACATTACAAAGTATTACATACAAGATGCTTTTATACACTTGAGAAGGCGCCAAAACAATTGTTGATGAATCATTGTGACGTCACTGAACAGGGAAGGACAATGTGACGTGAACAGAGCGTGTCATCAGTGACGTGAACAGAGCGTGTCATCAGTGACGGAACAGAGCAAGTCATCAGTGTACAAACATTGCGCATATCCATATAAATGTATAACAATTAATAAAATAATCAAAGCTATTTGGTATTTGTGATAATAGTGACCAAAAAAAGGAATAAAATAATAAAAAGAGTGATAAAGATATACACAGAACTGGTGTGGATCGAACTCACATGAAATAGCATACAAATGTGACAGATCATATGACAAACCCATTGTACTATCAGCGCTGGCAATCATATCAATTAATCAATGAGCAGCATATAAGAATGCACCAGTTTTCACATTTATTCCCATTTCAACTACCCCTTTTTGGTTGGCCACCAGGGCCACGGGTCTGGGCAGGCTACCAGTGACATCCCAACCGCAGGAGAGGGCCCAGATACCCGAGACCCCATACCCTAGGCTAGTCACTCACATCAAAGTGCGGGAGCCGACCCATGACATACATGTAAGTACCCCTGGACTATGAGTAGCTTCTGCACACTACAACTCACTGCCTAACTGCCCTGCTACATTTTCATTTGTGACCTTTAGTTATCCACTTCCAGTTATATCCACTTATATTTAATATATTGCTCATGAATTTCTCATTTGCTGTGTTCCAGCCCCATCTACTGGTGAAAATGTGTGCATTACACTGTGAGATTGGGTGTTGTCCTATTAGCCTGTGACTCAGCTATATGGCTCAATAGGTGGAGCTACTTCCAGTCTCTGTCTAGACAGACAGAGCTGGAAGTCCCCAGTTCTGGCCAATACTCAACAGGGAGCAGAGCACATGTGAGGGATCTCCTCTGCAGCCTGGAAGCTCATCCTTCCCTGAAATCCACAGCCAAGATGCTAACGACTTTCTACCCTGGATCCTCGCTGTCCGGATCTACACCTGCTTCTTCAGATAGTAGGGCAAAGTGAGTATAAAGAAGAACATAATGCACACAGGTTGGGAAAGGTTGAGGGTTTCCCGTCCCACCACAACCTTTCTACATTTCCTTTCAAGTACTTTTGCATGTGCCGTCTGTACAATCTCCTTGTTACATCTACCCTTCTACTCTAAGCTACAAAGACTCTAAACCATCCTATAAAGCATACAAGTACTACATCTAAACAATGTATGGTCTTAAAGCTCCAGAACCCCAATTGCACTTCAGTATTGAACTCCAAGTTGCAGTTGCCATGGCCTACCCATGTGAGACTGCGAAACAGCTATTCCAGGTTGGAGTTTCTCATTCCTGCTGAAGTAACAGCAACTGTTATCCCCGACACCTGTGTTTGTGGTCATTCCATTAGCTGTGGACACTGTCTGGGGGTGGATAGCAGAGAACAATCACCCAGGGAACACGGCCCCTGCACCGTCGCGCCAGAACAGCAACTGTGACATATCAAATGTGGCGCCCCTGCAACCAGGTGGCCACAGAGGGAAGTGCAGCCAGGTAAGGCAAGATGGTTGACAAAACACCCACACAGATGCACACACCGACCCTATGCCTAGGACTCTAGGTTGGGCAAGGGGTGGCAGGTGTTAAGAGAAGTGGGTGGCGTGTAGGTGAGCACTGATATGTGGGTGGAGAGACCAACATTAGAAAAACCCGGGAACAAACGGGGCCAGAACGTAAGAAGAGAGAGTGAGGAGAAGAAAAGAGAGAGTCTTCACAGGAGGTTTTGGGTTCCCTGGAGGCGCAGAATCCTGTGAGGCATAGCCCACTCCATAACCTGGAGGTGACGGGAAGGAGAAAGAGAATGAAAGAGACCCCACAGCTGAGAAGGTGGGAGGACGAGGGCCCGGTAGCTGCACACATCTTAGCTGACCGGAGGAACCCTGAGTTGAAACAGTGACTGACAGAAGGAGCCTGGTGTGCCCAAATATCTGAACCTGGGACACTGGAGGCTAGGCCATGACCAGAGAACCGCCTCTGAAGAGGTGACCGGGGATAATCCAGACCCTAATTACAAGACACACCGGTGTGGGGCAGGTGCTTTATGACCTGCAGCCTAACTTTCTACTACGGTCTAAGAACACAGTGGTCATACTAGGACTGGTGACCCTGACTGTGAGGGAAACATTCACCCGTGAGTCCGCGACGACCAGACGGAACCCGTGGGTGAGGCACTACGTTGAGACTGAGAGGCCTGGAAGGACTTTGATGGAACAACCCAGAAACGCCACCTGGGCTGCACAGTTTCGTAACCCGGAGCAGTGCTGAAGTGTTTAAGTGTCAACTGAAAGAACTGTAAACTGCGTGAACTGTTGTGCTGGAAAGACCTAAAGTAAAGTATCCAGTAAGCTCATCCCTGCTTGAGACTGTTGCTTTCTAGCATTGCGACCAGTACCAGGACAACCAGCACTGTGGAGAGCTGCAGCTTTGAAGTAAGTGCACTACACCCAACACAATCCCTCACCAGGCCCATTTATCACAACTACTCCTGCCCTGGGGACCCTCAGCCCTACCTTAAGAGGGCTTACCATCCACGCTGCCCCAAGTCACAGTCTCCAGCAGGAATATGGCAGCGGTGGTTCTACTAACCACATACCCCGGGTGGCGTCACAACAAATCCCTTGTAAATACCCCCTTTTTGGACTGATCCCAGGCCACGGGACCGGGTCACGACTACCGTGATACCCCAGAGAGACAGCACCGGCCCGGCTCCCGAGTACCCCATAGCCTGGGGGCGCATCACAATCATTTGGGGTCCCCTCTTGCAATTGCTCGTCATCATTATTGGTTTCCTGGCATTTACACTATTGGGCTTTTACCCTCTCGGATCCAGTGCAGACGGCATGGGAAGCAGTGTCTGCCCAGTTTGGAAGTCCCAGCACCCCTGCAGCCAATCACGGTTACATAATTATACGTGCGAATAAGTGGATGTGTACTCTAGTCATCCTACCAATGCACATGGTAGCCGCTTCGGTTGACGTCATTGATGTGTGAGATCTGGGGGCTATTGCAGGATTGTGGTGGGCTAGTGTGACCCTCCGATGGCGGCTCAGGTCATGTGGTGGATGCAAAGATTTAGTATTAGAGCCACAGAATATGAAGCCCCAACCGCCCCCACCAGGAGGGGAAAGCAGCGCTCGTTATTGTATTAAATACAGAGAATTATATATTGTTACATTGTAGCAAATATCAATGCTCCTTATCATCCGGTCGGCGCCGTACATTTGCTGGGCTTATGATGTCCGGGTCACATTCTTCCTCTCATGTAGTCAGAATAAACGACCTTTCACATTTTGTTCTTGGAATACAGAATAAAACGAGTCTTTCTGCTGAGATACAATCTGGGCCGAGTTAATAAAAACTTACCGGGCGCACTCTACAAATCCCGCTAACAAGAAGGATGGCGACCCCTCATCTTACAATATACGGCAGTTTTTATCCTGCAATCAGTTTCCGGCAATGAATAAAGAAGAGCTGTGTGTTCTCCACCGGTGATCACAGACCGCGGCACATCTCTGACACCATCAAAGAGGGGAGACAGCGCGTTTCAGGATCGAAATATATATATATCATGGATTTCAAGAATCAAGGAACAGAAGAGCAAGAGCACGGATAGCACTAATCTCATGGAAATATAGAAACAAGGACACTCGCCCAGACCCTGGTCCATTTCTCGGACTTTCCTCCTACTTTACACTGCAGCTCTTCCTAATAAAAATGATTTCTGTCAATTTCACCTTGATGTATAGGAATGAAGATGAAAGCAATAAAGCTCCACACAGTCTAATCCTCTTATAACCTATCCTGACTATGGCGCCCATGACAGTTCTTCTGTTAAGAGGGAAGATAGAGGCTTCCTTGGATTTAGGATGATATCAGATTGGGGGTGATCAAATTCCTGAGACAACTACCGTAAGTAAGGGACAGGGGCAATCCATGGACCAGTGCAGTAATAGGTGGTACCCCAAGATTCAGTGTTGTTATAGGGGGTAGCATGAGGATGAATTCAGTAATAGGTGCTACCCCAAAGACCAGTGCAGTAACAGGTGGAACCCAAGGGAGACTGTAATAACAGCCCAAGGGCTAGGGACGTAATAAGGGGTAGCCTGAAGATAAATGATCCCAAGTTTCAGTGCATGTCTAGGTGGTATCCCAAAGATCAGTGAAGTAATAGGTGGAAGTCCATTATCAAGAGCAGAAATAGATTGTAACTGGTGGTCCAGTGCACTAATAGGGGGTAGCCTAAGGGCCAGTTTAGTAATAGGTGGTACCCAAGGAACAGTGCAGTAATAGGTGGTACACCAAGATTCAGTGCTGTAATAGGTGGTACCCAAGGACCAGTGCAGTAATAGGTGATAGCCTGAGGACCAGTGCAGTAATAGGTGATAGCCTGAGGACCAGTGCAGTAATAGGTGGTACCCAAGGACCAGTGCAGTAATAGGTGATAGCCTGAGGACCAGTGCAGTAATAGGTGGTAGCCTGAGGACCAGTGCAGTAATAGGTGGTACACCAAGATTCAGTGCTGTAATAGGTGGTACCCAAGGACCAGTGCAGTAATAGGTGATAGCCTGAGGACCAGTGCAGTACTAGGTGGTACACCAAGATTCAGTGCAGTAATAGGTGGTACCCAAGGACCAGTGCAGTAATAGGTGATAGCCTGAGGACCAGTGCAGTAATAAGTTGTAGCCCATGTTCCGGTGCAGTAATAGGTGATAGCCTGAGGACCAGTGCAGTAATCGGTGGTAGCCTGAGGACCAGTGCAGTAATAGGTGATAGCCTGAGGACCAGTGCAGTAATAGGTGGTAGCCTGAGGACCAGTGCAGTAATAGGTGGTAGCCTGAGGACCAGTGCAGTAATAGGTGGTAGCCCAAGATTCAGTGCTGTAATAGGTGGTAGCCCAAGATTCAGTGCTGTAATAGGTGGTACCCAAGGACCAGTGCAGTAATAGGTGATAGCCTGAGGACCAGTGCAGTAATAGGTGGTAGCCTGAGGACCAGTGCAGTAATAGGTGATAGCCTGAGGACCAGTGCAGTAATAGGTGGTAGCCTGAGGACCAGTGCAGTAATAGGTGGTAGCCTGAGGACCAGTGCAGTAATAGGTGGTAGCCTGAGGACCAGTGCAGTAATAGGTGGTAGCCCAAGATTCAGTGCTGTAATAGGTGGTAGCCCAAGATTCAGTGCTGTAATAGGTGGTACCCAAGGACCAGTGCAGTAATAGGTGATAGCCTGAGGACCAGTGCAGTAATAGGTGATAGCCTGAGGACCAGTGCAGTAATAGGTGATAGCCTGAGGACCAGTGCAGTAATAGGTGATAGCCTGAGGACCAGTGCAGTAATAGGTGGTAGCCTGAGGACCAGTGCAGTAATAGGTGGTACCCAAGGACCAGTGCAGTAATAGGTGATGTCCTGAGGACCAGTGCAGTAATAGGTGATAGCCTGAGGACCAGTGCAGTAATAGGTGATAGCCTGAGGACCAGTGCAGTAATAGGTGATAGCCTGAGGACCAGTGCAGTAATAGGTGGTAGCCTGAGGACCAGTGCAGTAATAGGTGATAGCCTGAGGACCAGTGCAGTAATAGGTGGTAGCTTGAGGACCAGTGCAGTAATAGGTGGTAGCCCAAGATTCAGTGCTGTAATAGGTGGTACCCAAGGACCAGTGCAGTAATAGGTGGTAGCCCAAGATTCAGTGCTGTAATAGGTGGTAGCCCAAGATTCAGTGCTGTAATAGGTGGTACCCAAGGACCAGTGCAGTAATAGGTGATAGCCTGAGGACCAGTGCAGTAATAGGTGATAGCCTGAGGACCAGTGCAGTAATAGGTGATAGCCTGAGGACCAGTGCAGTAATAGGTGATAGCCTGAGGACCAGTGCAGTAATAGGTGGTAGCCTGAGGACCAGTGCAGTAATAGGTGGTAGCCCAAGATTCAGTGCTGTAATAGGTGGTACCCAAGGACCAGTGCAGTAATAGGTGATAGCCTGAGGACCAGTGCAGTAATAGGTGGTAGCCCATGTTCCGGTGCAGTAATAGGTGGTAGCCCATGTTCCGGTGCAGTAATAGGTGGTAGCCCATGTTCCGGTGCAGTAATAGGTGATAGCCTGAGAATTAGTGCAGTAATAGGTGGTAGCCCATGTTCCGGTGCAGTAATAGGTAATAGCCTGAGGACCAGTGCAGTAATAGGTGGTAGCCTGAGGACCAGTGCAGTAATAGGTGGTAGCCTGAGGACCAGTGCAGTAATAGGTGGTAGCCTGAGGACCAGTGCAGTAATAGGTGGTAGCCTGAGGACCAGTGCAGTAATAGGTGATAGCCTGAGGGCCAGTGCAGTAATAGGTGGTAGCCTGAGGACCAGTGCAGTAATAGGTGGTAGCCCAAGATTCAGTGCTGTAATAGGTGGTACTCAAGGACCAGTGCAGTAATAGGTGGTAGCCTGAGGACCAGTGCAGTAATAGGTGGTAGCCCATGTTCCGGTGCAGTAATAGGTGGTAGCCTGAGGACCAGTGCAGTAATAGGTGGTAGCCCATGTTCCGGTGCAGTAATAGGTGGTAGCCCATGTTCCGGTGCAGTAATAGGTGGTAGCCCATGTTCCGGTGCAGTAATAGGTGGTAGCCCATGTTCCGGTGCAGTAATAGGTGGTAGCCCATGTTCCGGTGCAGTAATAGGTGGTAGCCCATGTTCCGGTGCAATAATAGGTGATAGCCTGAGAATTAGTGCAGTAATGTTGCCGTCATGGAGCTCACAACTGCCCTATGAAATAATATTGGTTCATTATAACATGATGTCTGTTACTATATTTTACAACCGGAAAATGTTTTTGTTATGTTGCTGCAATTACCCCGGATCTGACTGTGTTTAATAAGCAGATATCAAAGGCGGATATCAAAGAATATCTTCCCAGCGGGCAGGCTGCCATACGAAGGTACGAGAGCTGGGGGACGACGGCGCCACACCACATTAACTACACGCCAGAAGTCGCTTCTCACTCACATTTTCCTCTGGTTTTCTGACTCTTCGGGTCTATACGGAGACAGTCAGTATTTCTGTATAGAGGTGAATGCTAAAACACAAGGAGAGTGGAGGTGGACTTGTCAGTCAAATTATCCGCAGATTGTTGAGTTCCAGGACATTTTACAGGGACCTTCTGTCACAGAGACCCTAAAAACAATCAGGATGGAGCTTGTAAATGATCACTTCCTCGGACCACCAGAGTCAGATCACTAGCCCCTTTGCTGAGTAGCCCACCAGGGACCCTTTTTTTTAGCATGTGGACAAGATTTATTAATTTTACAGGAGACAATTTAAATTATAATTAACCATCTACTAGAAAGCAGCAGCATGGAGGATATTATACATCGGGACTGAGCACTGTCGCTGTGATTCCAGCTCTGTGGTGAGATGAAACACTTTGTAGAAATCACCAGCATGAAGCATATTATACAGCAGTACTGAGAAGTGTGGATGTGAATTCAGCACTGGGGTGAAATAAAATACTAGAAAGAAGCATGGAGAATATCATACAGAAGTCATGAGCAGTCTAGTGATGGATATAGCACTGGGATGAGATAAAACACTTACTAGAAAGCAGCAGCATAGTCACTATATTATACAGCAGTTCTAAGAAGGGTAACTTTGAATCCAGCTCTGGTAACACCAGAAGGCTACAAAAGTTAGGACGCACTAGCAGCATGGAGGACATTATAAAGCAGTACTGATCAGTGTAGTGGTGAATTCAGCACTGGAATGAGATAAAATACTAAAGAGTAGCAGCAGAATGGAGTGTGTTTCACAAAAGTATGGAGCACTGCAGCTGTAAATCCAACACTCATGTTTGATAAAACACTTATTAGAAATACAGTTAGGGCCAGAAATATTTGGACAGTGACACAAGTTTTGTTATTTTAGCTGTTTACAAAAACATGTTCAGAAATACAATTATATATATAATATGGGCTGAAAGTGCACACTCCCAGCTGCAATATGAGAGTTTCCACATCCAAATCGGAGAAAGGGTTTAGGAATTATAGCTCTGTAATGCATAGCCTCCTATTTTTCAAGGGACCAAAAGTAATTGGACAATGGACTCTAAAGGCTGCAATTAACTCTGAAGGCGTCTCCCTCGTTAACCTGTAATCAATGAAGTAGTTAAAAGGTCAGGGGTGGATTCCAGGTGTGTGGTTTTGCATTTGGAAGCTGTTGCTGTGACCAGACAACATGCGGTCAAAGGAACTCTCAATTGAGGTGAAGCAGAACATCCTGAGGCTGAAAAAAAAGAAAAAATCCATCAGAGAGATAGCAGACATGCTTGGAGTAGCAAAATCAACAGTTGGGTACATTCTGAGAAAAAAGGAATTGACTGAGCTTGGGAACTCTAAAAGGCCTGGGCGTCCACGGATGACAACAGTGGTGGATGATCGCCGCATACTTTATTTGGTGAAGAAGAACCCGTTCACAACATCAACTGAAGTCCAGAACACTCTCAGTGAAGTAGGTGTATCTGTCTCTAAGTCAACAGTAAAGAGAAGACTCCTTGACAGTAAATACAAAGGGTTCACATCTAGATGCAAACCATTCATCAATTCCAAAAATAGTCAGGCCAGAGTTAAATTTGCTGAAAAACACCTCAAGAAGCCAGCTCAGTTCTGGAAAAGTATTCTATGGACAGATGAGACAAAGATCAACCTGTACCAGAATGATGGGAAGAAAAAAGTTTGGAGAAGAAAGGGAACGGCACATGATCCAAGGCACACCACATCCTCTGTAAAACATGGTGGAGGCAACGTGATGGCATGGGCATGCATGGCTTTCAATGGCACTGGGTCACTTGTGTTTATTGATGACATAACAGCAGACAAGAGTAGCCGGATGAATTCTGAAGTGTACCGGGATATACTTTCAGCCCAGATTCAGCCAAATGCTGCAAAGTTGATTGGACGGCGTTTCATAGTACAGATGGACAATGACCCCAAGCATACAGCCAAAGCTACCCAGGAGTTCATGAGTGCAAAAAAGTGGAAGATTCTGCAATGGCCAAGTCAATCACCAGATCTTAACTCAATTGAGCATGCATTTCACTTGCTCAAATCCAGACTTAAGGCGGAAAGACCCACAAACAAGCAAGACCTGAAGGCTGCGGCTGTAAAGGCCTGGCAAAGCATTAAGAAGGAGGAAACCCAGCGTTTGGTGATGTCCATGGGTTCCAGACTTAAGGCAGTGATTGCCTCCAAAGGATTCGCAACAAAATATTGAAAATAAAAATATTTTGTTTGGGTTATGTATATTTGTCCAATTACTTTTGACCTCCTAAAATGTGGAGTATTTGTAAAGAAATGTGTACAATTCCTACATTTTCTATCAGATATTTTTGTTCAACCCTTCAAATTAAACGTTACAATCTGCACTTGAATTCTGTTGTAGAGGTTTCATTTCAAATCCAATGTGGTGGCATGCAGAGCCCAACTCGCGAAAATTGTGTCACTGTCCAAATATTTCTGGCCCTAACTGTATGTAGCAGCATGAAGGTCATTATACATCATGCATTAATACCGAGCAGTGTAGCTGTGATTCCAGCTCTATAGTGAGATAAAATTTTAGTTGAAAGTTGCAACAGCATAAAGGGCATTATACATTAATAATGGGCAGTGTAGCTGTGATTACAACAGCATGGTGAGATAAACTCCTACTAGAAAGCTGCAGCAGCATAAAGGTCATTATACATTAATACTCAGCAGTGTATCTGTGATTCCACCACTAGGGTGAGATAAACTCTTACTAAAAAGCTGCAGCACCATGAATGGTATTATATATTAATACTGAGCAGTGTATCTGTGATTCCAGCACTAGGGTGAGATAAACTCTTACTAGAAAGCTGCAGCACCATGAATGGTATTATATATTAATACTGAGCAGTGTATCTGTGATTCCAGCACCAGGGTGAGATAAACTCTTACTAGAAAGCTGCAGCACCATGAATGGTATTATATATTAATACTGAGCAGTGTATCTGTGATTCCAGCACTAGGGTGAGATAAACTCTTACTAGAAAGCTGCAGCACCATGAATGGTATTATATATTAATACTGAGCAGTGTAGCTGTGATACTAGAAAGCATCACCACAGCTGGTTTGTGTCACTGTTTCTCTCCTAAAAAATTAAAGATCTGACAGTTCTACAGTCATAATTTCATTTCTGACCATCTCAATGTTCCCAGGCCCCCAGAAACACTCTATATTCTAGCCGCTTTCTAATGACTTTCCTATAATTGTGTCGCCATCATGTGCACATGATATACAGACACTTTGTGGCCCCTGACACTGTGCGTGCAAACAGCATTGTTTCACAGGTACAGTAGTGAAATATCCATTTCTGTAAAAATTCTTCAAAATTCTATCTGTTTCATATAAATCACAATTATCTTCTGCAGTGGAAGTTAATTGTCTGCTGAGAACTTTGATGTGGTCGTTCTATAGGGAGATGGAGGCAGATGATCCTACAACCTTCACATTTTACATCCTTTTTTGTCAGAGCTCCAGTTAGGATTTGATTCCTCCCGGGAGACCAGACACAATTTACATCCCCTAATGTCTTTTCTGTACTGGCTGATAATTATCCCACAAAAGCAGAGTCATGAAGATCTATAAGAGTCATGAACATCTATATTTTTGGAAAACAATTGTAAGGCTAGGATCACATTTACGTTGTGACCCCTAGCATGACGCAAGCGCTAAATACTTAGAAACTTCAGCTGGAGCACATAGAGTTAACGCTATGCACTGCCAGACAACGGAGCCCTATAGAACCCCGCTGTTTACCTTAGCAGCCGGCCACACACAAAGCTTCAGGAGTTCCGCTTTACAACAGCGCACAGGAGACGTGTCCTGAAGTGTTTTCCTGTGCGATGTTGTAAAGCGCAACTCCTGGAGCTTTGTGTGTGGCCGGCGTCTAAGGTAAACAGCGGGTTTCTAAAGGGCTCAGTTGTTTGTCAGTGCATAGCGTTAATGCTATGTGCTCCAGCTGCAATTTCTAAGTATTTAGCACTTGCGTCATGCTAGGGTCACAACGCAAATGTGACCCTAGCCTAATACAAAGAAAATAAAAAGACCCAGAACAGTATGGAGACGTCTTCTCAAGAAATGAACAATATATATGCAAAGGATCACATGCCAGCCAAACCAGAGACCCCTCCTGTGCCCAAAGGGTTAATCTACAAGGAACAGTTATCACCAGTGCTTATGTTGTGGCAGTACGTGCCGTTACGGCGTACCGCAAAATCTGAATGGCGTACTGGAAAATCTCAGATCTGAATGGCGGCCGCGTAGCGGAGGTACAAGCAGAGCAGCTACTGGAGCTGCAGGACCTGTGATGATGTCACGTACATGTGACTTGGGTGGGCGGAGTTTTGCCCAACAGGAAAGAAGCTGGAGAAGATAGAGGAGTGCTGTGCAGGCCAGGGTATGTGACTGTGAGGGTGCAGAGGGCGGCAGGCTGTGCGGGCGGGGGGGAAAGTAGGATGCAGGGGGAATAGAGATCAGGGCAGGGTATGCAGAATTGAGAGGAGGAGGATGGAGAGAACAGGGGGATGGAGGATGGAAGGAGCTGGCTTCAGGATCTGCGTGTGGGAGAGCTGAGGGAGACAGGAGAGAGCGCAGGAAGGGACTGGACAGGAACAGCAGACATTCACCGAGGGTCCCGAGTAAAGCATCCTAACTCCCAGTGACTACCCAGGTCAGGCAGACCCGAAAAGACTGTGTCATCAAAGAACTGCCAGTAAACTTGTACAGAGTAAAAAGACTGTGTGGCGTCCTTTTCTATCTCCATTTGAAGAGCTGCTGACCGCAGCAGGGAGGAGGACCAGTGACAAGGCCTGGCGTGGCTGCATCCCTGTGTGAAACCACAAACTTCCACTACTGTCCCGGGGACCCAGCTCCACCTACGGGGAGCGTAACCTTCCTGCTGTTCTACCATCACCCCAGAGGTCTGTCCCACAGTGCCAGTAACATTACCGGAACTGTAGGTGGCGTCACAAATCACTTTTATTTTATTCTCCATTGACTCAAAACCCCTTTTTAGTGACCACCAGGGCCACGGGACCTGGCACAGGCCCCAGTGACAATCCCCCATAAACTACAACACCTGGGACCGAGTAACCCAAGGCCCTGGGGGGGTCAGTCACTTTGGATATGTCTGATCACTGAATGCTAATCACTTTGGATATGTCTGACTGGTGGATGATGATCACTTTGGATATATTTGATGACTGGACTCTGATCACTTTGGATATGTCTGATCTCTGCGATGCTGGTTACTTTTGATATCTCTGATCGCTGGACATTGATCACTTTGGATATGTCTGATCTCTGCGATGCTGATTACTTTTGATATCTCTGATCGCTGGACATTGATCACTTTGGATATGTCTGATCTCTGGACCCTGATCACTTTTGATATGTCTGATCCCTGGACACTGATCACTATGGTTATGTCTGATTTCTGGACACTGATCACTTTGGATATCTCTGATCTCTGGACACTGATCACTTTGGATATGTCTGATCACTGGGACGCTGATCACTTTGGATATGTCTGATCACTGGGACCATGATTACTTTAGATATGTGTGGCACCCCTGGAGTCCGGTTGACACAGTGGCATTGCCTCCCTCACAGGTGGTGATGTCATGCCTGGAAGCAAGAAGGGGTCCCCTATTCAGGTAACACCAGCATCCAACACTTGTCCTGACTCCAGGGGGAAGCTCTGAACCAGGATTCAGGGGAGCTTCCCTATAAATTCTGGCCCGGAGGCAGGGTTAGGAAGGAACGTCAGGAGAGAACAGTCTGAGTCAGAGGAGAGAGACGTCCTGGGGACTGGAGCCGGAAGAGCTTGTCCCAGGGAAGAGGAAAGCTAGTGAGACAGAGGAGTCGAGGAGAACCTGGGGAGTGGAGCCATGACCGGGCTCACCCCAGAGGAAAGCGCTAGAAACCGGACGCCGGAGTCCGTGGTTGTTCAGGTACTGTATTCCTGGGAGCTAAATCTAGAGGGCAGAGGATTGCAAGTCCCCTGGCCTTATTGAACACCCGACGGCAAAGCAGCATAGCAGAGCTCGGAGCCACCACGGAGGAGCGACACCTGGAATAGGCTCGAGCTGCCTGTTATACGGGTAAAGGACTAGACATGCAGGAAGACGGACGCAGTTCAGCTTCAGGCAGCGAGGGCCAAAGTGAACTGCCCAGAAGGAAGGCTCTAACCCACATGGCTAGGTGGATCCCCAATTGCTTCCCAGCTGCCCAGATCTATACTACCATCTGTTACCAGTGCCCCAGTCTGCACCATCAACCATCAAGTAAAGGTAAAGGAAACTTTCATCATTTTGTCCTGCAGTTATTTACCGCGCCCTCAGTCCTGCACCCCAGCGATTCTTATCCCTTGCATAAACTGTATCAACTGCCCTTGGGTCCTCTGCTCTACCCGTGGAGAGCCACACCATCTCAACTGCAATGCCAACAGCCCCAGAGGATCTGCCCTGCAGCTTCGGCCATCCATCTCTCATTGCTAAAAACCATGGGTGTCGTCACGTTAAATCCCATACCCTTTTCCCTCAGTTATTGACATCTACAGGGCCACAGAACCTGGTCACAGCCCCATGACCTTCCCAGAGAACTGCCCGATCCAGCTCCGAGCACCCCATGGCCCTGGGGGCGCGTCATATGTTTTATTTGAATGTGATCACTTTGGATATGTCCCGGGACGCTGATCACTTTGGATATGTCTATCCCTGGACGCTGATCACTTTGGATATGTCTGATCACACTGGACGCTGATCACTTTGGATATGTCTGATCCACTGGACGCTGATCACTTTGGATACTGTATGTCTATCTCTGGACGCTGATCACTATTGATATCCTGATTGCTGGACCTGATCACTGATCTCTGGATCCTGATTACTTTGATATGTGTTATCGCTGGACGCTGATCACTTTGGATATGTCTGATCCTGGACACTGATCACTTTGAATATGTTTGATTTCCTGGACCTGATCACTTTGTATATGTCTGATCCCTGGACGCTGATCACTTTGGATATGTCTGATTCCTGGACGCTGATCACTTTGGATATGTCTGATCCTGGACGGTGATCACTTTGATATATGCGACTACCTGGAGCTGATCACTTTGGATATATCCGATCACTGGACGCTGATCACTTTGGATATGTCTTATCACTGGACGGTGATCACTTTGGATAATGTCTTATCACTGGACGCTGATCACTTTGGATATATCCGATCAATGGACGCTGATCACTTTGGATATGTCTTATCACTGGAACGGTGATCACTTTAGATATACCCGATTACTGGACGCTGATCACTTTGGATATATCCGATCAATGGACGCTGATCACTTTGGATATGTCTTATCACTGGACGCTGATGATTCACCCAGGGGTCTATGGGAACTCGGAACCCGGGCGTGGAGTTGGGGGGATGTCACTGGTGGCCTGCCCGGACCCGTAGCCCTGGTAGTCAATTGTAAATAAAAATTTTTTAAAAAAGGAATACAAAGAATAAATGTCTCGTGACGCCACCTGTGGTTTCTGTTGATGGCACCAGTGCTACTGTGGGCCTCCGGGGATGATGGACAGGCAGCTGGATGGTATAGGTCCCCACAGGTTGAGCAGAGTCCCCGGGGTAGTGGTGAGGTGACAGGGGCGTGCACAGGGAGGTGGCTAGGCAATCAGGCCGCTGCTATAGTCTCTGAGCTGGAAGGGTCAGGGTTGGAGAAACGGACATACACACTGGAAGTTGTTTCTGTACCTTTACTGGTGGTATTGAAGATACTGTCCAGGGCACACTCCGGTGGTCGGGAAACACTTCTGAGCTCCATAGTGAGTGAGTATAAGGCCTCTTTGTTTTTTTTCCCTTAGTGAAGCCTCTGACCTGTGTGAAACTAGACCTGGCCTCCTCTTTGTCTCTGTCACCTGCGTTGTGTGGTGGGAAACCTCTGTGTGGACTACCGCTATTGATGCACACCCAGGCTATGAGGTACTTGGGAACCGGGCCAGTTCTGTCTTTCTGGGGTATCACAGTAGTCGTGACCCAATCCCGTGGCCTGGGATCAATCCAAAAATGGGGTATTTACAAGGGATTTTGTCGTGACGCCACCCGGTTATGTAGTTAATAGAACCACCGCTGCCGCATTTCCTGCTGAGGATGATGACTTAGGGCAGCGTGGATGGTAAGCCCTCCTTGGGAAGGGCTGAGGGTCCCCAGGGCAGGAGTGATAGTGGTATTGGATGGGGCTTTGTGATGGATCCTGATTCACACAGTCACTTACTTTGCTGCAACTCTCCACAGTGCTGGTAGTTGGCGGCTCTGCAGGTATAAGGTTCCGTTATAGAGCACAGGACGACAGGCGCAATCAATAGGCAAACTCCCTGATATGCGTTTTCTCAGTGTTAAGGCAGATGTTATACACTGTCCACGGAGTCTGGAGAGCAGTTTGAGGTAATTCTCACCCGGCGGGTCGTATTGGCCTCCTCACTGCGCTTGTGTTGCGGCCCCTGCAGTTGCTTAAGCTAGGCTGACGGCCCTGTCTCTGTCTGCATCTACCAGTATAACAGGCAACTCGAGTCCTTCACTTCTCTACTCCACCCTGGGAAATCAGTGTTACTGGATTATATACATTGCTGTGTTCCTGGTACCATGTAGTGGAGAATCTGGAGTCCCCACTCTCCGTGTTGACTGTCGGTGTGTGTGAACCTGCACAGTCTTGGACTCCGGTGTCCGTTCTTGCGTTGTTCCTCTCGTGGAGGGGAAGCACAGGGTGGTGCAACCTCCCGGTAGGTTTCTTTCTCTCCTCTTTCCTCAGACCCTAGCCTTAGGCCTGTAATAAGTTAGCGATCCTGGGACGAGCTAACCAGCTTCCAGTCCACCAGTATTTCTTCACAGTGCTGCTTCACACTGCACTGACTTGCTCCTCCCCAGACCAGAATATATAGGGGAGCTCACCCTGAAACCGTGTTTGGTCTCCCCCTTCTGTCAGGGAGGTGTTGTTTGCATGTTGCCTGAGTGGAATACCCCTTACTGCTCTCTGGTGACAGCTAAAAATGCTGACACTGTGGCACTATGACTCTGGGGTGCCACACTATCACTTCTCCTGCGGTGCCTGGCTCACTTCTTGGTTGCTGTACAGGTGTCCGGGAGACTGGAGTCTCCTTGGTGAACCGGTGTTTCTGCTGGACTAGATGCTCTCCTGCAAACTCGGACTCTGGTGTCTGGGTTGCTTTCTGGGGTGAACTGGTATGGCTCCTCTGCCCCCAGTCTGCTGTTACTTCGCTCCTTCCGCCTTGCCTTTGACTTCACTTTTAGGCCCTAACACTGGCTAGGCTGGTTAACTGTCAACTGGCTCGGTCCTAGCGCGGCTTCGACACACCAGGACGTCTTCACAGTTCTCCTAGCGACTGCACACTCTGACTAACTCCGCCCCCAGCACGGGTATTTATAGGGGATCTTGCTTAAGGAAGTAAGTGGAGCTCCCCCTACAGGTCTGGGGTGGAAGGGGTTGGGTGTATGTGGTACCTACTGTGGAAATCCATCCCTGTTTGAGGTGGTTCTGTGGCTACCTGTAATGGCTGGGAGCCACACTGATCACTTTAGATATATCTGATTACTGGACGCTGATCACTTTGGATATGTGTGATCACTGGACTCTGATCACTTTGGGTATGTCTGATCACTGGGACGCTGATCACTTGGTTTTATATCCTTTATTGCATTTGTTTCCCGGTCTCTCTACCTTCCCTTGTGTTTCATTACATTTGAGGTGATGTCTAACTTTGCACTTTGATCTTTGCACTAGAGAGGGTGAGTGAAAGGACAGCTCAGGGGCGAGGCACATGACGGCGGTGGGGGGGAAGAACCCGCTTAGTGACATTAGGGCAGCTTAGGGGTCAGAACAGGTTAGTGTCAGGAGGTGTCTCCTCTCTCGGTCCCTATCGGCAGGGTCTTTCTCTCCCTTTTATATCCTGTTGTACCTCAGTGTTGCACCGTGCACTGGACATCCCCTTGTTTGTGCATGACACTTTCTCCGTCAGGTGGACAACTATGGAGCCGATCTGGTCTGCGTTCTCCAGAGCTGCAGCAGCTCTCTGCCCCAAATAATAACAAGACTTTACATAAATGTCTACATTTGCCCTCGCAGATTACCTCGGTCGTCCTGATGGAGAGGCTGTGGGTGAATGCACACGTCCCCCACAATGGACGACCACATACCACGGCTGCCCTGAGTCCTCCGGACCGGCAGCCGCTCTCTGCCCTATTACATATGCTCAATATCAACTCTACGACTGTACTAAAGAAATCCTCCAGAGATGACTATTTTGGGAAATGATCATTTCTCATCGATCATAGCAAAACTCTCCAATGGGCCTAATGATCATTGCATGATATTGCTGCTGTTGTAGATTGCGTTAATCACAGAGAAGACCCCTTTATAGCTCTTTATATTTCTATCATGGGAGTGATTGTGCGACTCCTATATTATCTCTAAGTGTAAACCAATATACCAGCTATTGCCCATTCTCACTTATTGGGAACCTGACCGAAGTCACGTTATTATAGGTGTCATAGGAAGCATTATGATAATATATCAGTATACCTGACAGCGCTGAAATTCAATCTAATTTAACAAATTGCATAATGTATAAATAATTAAACACAGTACGAGGCGCAATGGATTAGTGCATAAGGATCTATGGAAATTATAGGGATTTATAAAAGGGGCCTTCTACATAAAAGGTGTCATCACGGGACCTCTGGGACCTTCACTGGTCCTGAGAATGAAGCATTGCTGTGTACTGGGAACTGCGCCCCAGGGCCCATGTGTACTGAGAACTGCGCCCCAGGGCCCATGTGTACTGAGAACTGCGCCCCAGGGCCCATGTGTAGTGGGAACTGCGCCCCAGGGCCCATGTGTAGTGGGAACTGCGCCCCAGGGCCCATGTGTACTGGGAACTGCGCCCCAGGGCCCATGTGTACTGGGAACTGCGCCCCAGGGCCCATGTGTACTGAGAACTGCGCCCCAGGGCCCATGTGTACTGAGAACTGCGCCCCAGGGCCCATGTATACTGGGAACTGCGCCCCAGGGCCCATGTGTACTGGGAACTGCGCCCCAGGGCCCATATGTACTGGGAACTGCGCCCCAGGGCCCATGTGTACTGGGAACTGCGCCCCAGGGCCCATGTGTACTGGGAACTGCGCCCCAGGGCCCATGTGTACTGAGAACTGCGCCCCAGGGCCCATGTGTACTGAGAACTGCGCCCCAGGGCCCATGTGTAGTGGGAACTGCGCCCCAGGGCCCATGTGTAGTGGGAACTGCGCCCCAGGGCCCATGTGTAGTGGGAACTGCGCCCCAGGGCCCATGTGTAGTGGGAACTGCGCCCCAGGGCCCATGTGTAGTGGGAACTGCGCCCCAGGGCCCATGTGTACTGGGAACTGCGCCCCAGGGCCCATGTGTAGTGGCAACTGCGCCCCAGGGCCTATGTGTACTGGGAACTGCGCCCCAGGGCCCATGTGTACTGGGAACTGCGCCCCAGGGCCCATGTGTACTGGGAACTGCGCCCCAGGGCCCATGTGTACTGGGAACTGCGCCCCAGGGCCCATGTGTAGTGGGAACTGCGCCCAGGGCCCATGTGTAACTGGGAACTGCGCCCCAGGGCCCATGTGTAGTGGGAACTGCGCCCCAGGGCCCATGTGTAGTGGGAACTGCGCCCCAGGGCCCATGTGTAGTGGAAACTGCGCCCCAGGGCCCATGTGTACTGGGAACTGTGCCCCAAGGCCCACGTGTACTGGTCTCTTCTCTCCCAACCAATGGCCAGTAGATATACAGGGTAATTTAGGAGGCTCTACCAAGTTAATAAATGTTCCTCTATTGATTGATTGATTGGGTAGAGGGTAACAGATATCGGTTTAGCAGATAGTTGAAGAAGGTGGGAGAGAGGTAGCTGAGATATGGAAAGTACAGGCAGGTAGGAGATATCCTGGAGGCCACAGACAGGAGATACAGGAAACTGCAGGCAGGCATTAGACATCCTGGAGACTGTATACTAGTAGCTAAGATACTGAAGCTGAAGACAGACAAGTTACTGATGGACTGGAAGCCACAGTCAACCAGGAGATGTCCTGAAGACCGGTTTGTAGAGGTACTTGGAAACTACAGGCAAAAAGGAAATGTCCTGAGACCATATACAGGTTGCAGAGGTACTGAAAGCTGAAGACAGACAGTTGAATGAGGGACTGGAAATTACAAACAGCCAGGAAATGGCCTGTAGATCACATGCATGTTTGCAGAGATACTGGACGTTGCAGGCAAACAGGAGACATCCTAAAGAACACAGACAGGTTACAGAGGTACTGAAAGGTGCAGGAAGACCAATGACTGACAGAATGGAAGCCACAGGTAGCCAAGAGAAGTCATGGAAACTGCAGGTTTGCAGAGGTACTTGAAATCGAAGGCAAATAGCATATTTCTTGAAGATCACAAACAAGTTGCATAGGTACTGAAAGCCACAGGCAGACAGGTGACTGAGAGAATGGAAGCCATAGATAGCCAGGAGATGTCATGAAGACCACAGACAGGTTGTAGAGGTTCTGAAAGCTGGAGGCAGACAGGTGACTGAGGGACCAGAAGCTGCAGAAAAATGGGAGAGGTCCTGAAGATTGCAGGCAAATTGCCGAGGTACTGAAAGCCGCAGGCAAACAGTAGACTTCCTGAAGACCGCAGACAGGCAGCTGATGCCGAAAACCGCAATTAGGAGAAATACTGGAGACCACAGACAAACTAAAATTGCAGGAAAACTGAACTCTTAATATCAAGACACAGGTGTGTGCACGCCTTGTATAGTCCAGGACTTTGATTACACAGGAGCACGTCACGCTACTTGCAAAGCCTGATATTGAGCACAAGAAAGTTTAGTGGACTGGGGCTAAGGGAGCAGAGCCTGGACCGGGGACAGGGTGTAACAAGTTTGAGTCACAACAATCAGTAAGTTATCCTGTATCCCATTGTTAGAGGATCACTTAGTAACATGGTACAACCCCTTTAAGGAACCATCCCCCAAAGTTCCTTGTCTGAACAATAAAGTTCTTTAGTCTCTGTCACTATGGGATTTGTCAGTGTTGTCTTCCAGTGTGAGGCCCGGCTCGTACCCTACATTGACTTTTGTCTGCCGTCTGCCCTGACCTTCAGCTTGAGCAGTGTATGCATGAGGTCCTGACTTGGCCTGACTGTCTGACTATGCTTCACAGCATCTTGACCTTATGTCTCAGATTTCATTCACTTGTCGAACAGAGAGAACTCTGAATCCCTGTCCTCTGGGATAACCCTGCAACGAATCCAATACACCTGTACAAGGTTTAAAGGTTCAATAACGGTGGTCCGATGAGTTTCCCGACCTCCAGTTTGGCCCAGATAGTTGACACAACCCAAGACACCCAATAGTTACGGTCTGTACATTTCATTGGACAAGCCCTCTAACTGCCAGAATTCCAACCGCCCTGAAAGATACACTTTTCTGTTTGTGGAACGCATTATAAGTCCTGCAGGACCTGGTCACCAGCAGCCCTCTGATTCGTATTTGGAGATGGCATCACATAAGGTGAAGGTCCGGAAAGTGCAATGCAAGCCAGAAGGCGGTGGGGCATATCACACAAGCTACACTTCGTGGGCAGAGTAGACACATGGATGATGGGCAGAGAACTCAATATTTGCCCCTACTACAATAAAGGGCAAATTAGCAGGTTTACATATAAGCTGAGAACACAGCTGTAATGGCTGTCACCTGGGACGGCATAGCGACATCGCCGAAAAAGTAATGGGAGGCTGTATCTAGTGTATGCTCCAAGCGCAGCAGCGCTTGTAAACAGTGGCGGACCGTGTTTAACCGGTCGCAGGTTGTCAGGTTTCAGCAAAACCGGTCCGTAACCGGTCCCTCTGCATAAGGCTGGATCCGCCGTGTCACTCGCCCAGAGAGTGAGCCCACGAGTTGTCACCGAGCTGCAATCGCTGGTGTTCGCCGGCCCAGCGTCTGTCGTGACAGCCGCACATGTCGAATCGAGCGGCACACCGATCGCTTCGACATTACCCCTGCCGATCGGCTGTGTGATGGCACCATAAGAGTTAAAAAAAAATATAAAAATCAACTGTGCTTCTCTTTCAGGCTGTGTGCTATTGTTTACTTAAACTAAAGGCTTTATCACCTGGTGATTATCCTCAGTGGATTACTTTGTCCCAGCACACAGCAGTCCAACATGCCCCCTCTGTGATTGACACCTTACTGTCAATGCACAATCTCAATAGAGAGTCTGGGGTGGGTGGGGGCAGCTCTCCCAGCTCTGCTACAGACCTAAAACTAAATTCTTTGATTGTGTGAGAACAGCTGCAGCCAGTAATCAATGTGATATGCATCATTGGATTCAGAACCTCTTTGGTTATAACATTCTGCTCTTAGATGAAGTAGCAAATACCTGCTGACAGATTCCTTTTAAGTATTGTGCCCATCCTTGCAGACATGCAGGGACACATGCACATATTATGGTGCATAGCCCTTTAAGAAATAAGTATTAGAATGTGTTTTCCTCCATAGGAAATGAATTGAACTCAAGGGAAAGCGTCCCCAGGAGATGGACACACATCGCTCGTGTATTTTATGGTTACTTGTGCTGCTTTTATTGACTCGGTGAATGTTCTTTTGATTACATGCTCTCTTGTTGTGTAATTGTATTTTCTCGAGGGGAATTATTCTATGAGATGATAACTGAGTTTTTCAAATGTGGCATTAATTTCACATCCAGTGTTCCTGTAATGGAGTACTTAAACCGACGTAGTTTACAGTCTACTTTACAGATTATCTAGCATCTATGTTCATTGCATTGCTTAAAGGGGGCCGGTAACTTGCCATAGATATATCATTTTATTACTTGGAGTGAATACCGCTGTTCTCCTGAATCCAGCGATGTCTTTCTTTTATTGCTGTGCCTCTCCGTTCATTAGATATGGCCTTTTCTTCCATGTATATATATTCTGTATGGGCGTGGTCTTCATGAACACACCCACAAAGAAGGGTTGATGACCACGCCCAGTTTGCGTAAGAAGACTAGATTTACATATCAAGAAGAGGGTCCATATATCAAGAATGGAAAGGTGCAGAAACGAAAGGAAACATCGCTAGGTTCAGGAGAACAGCGCCATTTACACTGGGTAAGAAAATTACATATATGGCAAGTGATATGTTGCCACGATCCTTCTGCGCAGTGTGTCTAGGGCGCTATTGTAATTCTGCTGTTACTAGTACCTGCAAGGGCGTAACTATAATAGGTGAACGAGTTGCAATCATACCTGGGTCCTGGTGCCTAGGGGGCCCCAAAAATCTCTCCTTAAAGAAAAAGAGTAATGCTACTAAAGATTTGCAATAATTGGGGGCCTCTTTGGAAATTTTGCATTGGGGCCCATCAACTTCACTTTTATGCCACTGAGTATCTGGGTGTGCTGAGCAGTCAGTATGCTGATCTTCAGAGCAGTTCTCCATTCTGATTCTGAGAGGGGTTGGTTTCTCAGGCGTTGCAACTTCCCAGTGATTGCTCTGTTACTTAGCTGAGCAGCCTCTCCCAAACGTACATTCTGTCTAAGGCTACGTTCACACATCGCACATTTTTGCGCTTTTTTGCACAGGTGCTTTTACCAGCGTTTTTTACCCGCGCAAAGAAGCCCAAAGAATGAAGCAGTGCTGTTCAGACAGCACGCATTTTACAGCCCAGGGGAGAAGTGATGTCACAGAGGGGGAGGAAGAATCCTGGTTCCTCCTCCCTCTGTGACATGTCTGCCAGTCCCCATTTGATTTCGCAGTGTATTAATATACACTGCAAAATCAAATTTAAATCAAGCCAAATGTAATAAAAATAATAAAGAATGAATACTTACCCTTTCCGACACCTTTTCGCGATCTCCGATGCAGAGGCAAGGCAAGGTATCGTCCTGCCAGCGTCTTTCATGATGTCAGTGACGTCACAGGCACTGATTGGCGCTCATGTGATATGTATGACTGGATTACTCTTTTGCATGTTCCCTGTACTTGTTATTAAACTCCTGGTATTTTGACCCCTGAGATCGTGACTTCTGTTTAATCCCTGAATCCTCATTGTGATCTCCTGGAAAACCTCACCCTGGACCGTGACCTGTATATGCCTCTGTTGACTCCTTGAATCCTCTTTGGGCCCTCCTGGAGAACCTGACCCTGGATTGTTGTATGATTACATCTCTATCTACTCCCTGAATACTGTGAAGTCTAATGGATCTGACCTTGGATTACCTAACCACCTTGTTGCTTCTAATCTTCTAAGTAGTGACTGCGCTGGAACCTAGCTTTTGCAGTGACTAGCCTCACACAGGTCTTTTCTCTAGTTGTTTGCATAGCTGCTACTAGGTGCCCGTAACATAAAAATGGCCAATGGGTATAAAGGGTGCAGTTTGTTGTTGCACCTCATTTGTTAAAGATAAGGGAGTCCAAAATATATTTGCTGCCCCATAGGAGACTCCAAATCATGATTGAAAATTCCCTATGACAGATTACGCATTGGGCCCAGGAGCAAAATGTTTATTTATTATTTATTTATTATTATTATTATTAGATGTGACTCTAATCCTAATGGATAAATGTCGGCCCTCATTAAATAGACATTATTAATTATCAGGATACCTGAAACAGTCCTGTTTTTTATGTGCGGGATCAAAGAAATGCTACCAGGCACAGAAGAGACATGTTTAGGATCCGTCCCTTATTCCTGGAGCCGGACGCCCCGCCGTTGTGGTAATTACCGCCAGCATGTGATATCTACCATCCTTATATTGAATCATCGTCATTAGATAAGAATATTCCCGATGTTGTGATTACGATACTGGGAAACGTTTCTCTCCTATCAGCCATATCACGCCGGGCAGGAGCCGTCCCCTGTGTGCTCCATTACAGAGCGCGCACAGTATCTGGCTCCATATCCACCGCCATATCTCACACATCCTAAGTGCTGATAAACTCCTGAAACTTTCACTTATAAACACCCATAAAAAGTGTAGAATAATTCATATAGCAGAATATGCCAAGAATGTCCAAACATCACAACGCTCTGTTCTATCATACTAGTTTACATATTAATATCACCATACAATGCCCATATTCCTTCATATACTACCATATAGTGCCAACATAATAATGTTATCCAGCACACAACAATACTAGCTTGTAACGCCCAAAGAATCTGCCATCTATGGTCCAAATAATGCAACCAAGACAATGCTTAATCACTGCACATATAGGTCCCAATTCACTAAGACTGGCGTTATCGTGCCTGTACCTAGACCGCCTGTATAAGCCATTACACTGTAAGCAGAACTGTGTGAGGACCATTATTCTGTATGGAGGACTATGTGGGGTCATTATTCTGTATGGAGGACTATGTGGAGTCATTATTCTGTATGGAGGACTATGTGGGGTCATTATTCTGTATGGAGGACTATGTGGGGTCATTATTCTGTATGGAGGACTATGTGGAGTCATTATTCTGTATGGAGGACTATGTGGGGTCATTATTCTGTATGGAGGACTATGTGGGGTCCATTATTCTGTATGGAGGACTATGTGGGGTGCATTATTCTGTATGGAGGACTATGTGGAGTCATTATTCTGTATGGAGGACTATGTGGGGCCCTTTATTCTGTATGGAGGACTATGTGGGGTCATTATTCTGTATGGAGGACTATGTGGGGCCCTTTATTCTGTATGGAGGACTATGTGGGGTCATTATTCTGTATGGAGGACTATGTGGTCCCATTATTCTGTATGGAGGACTATTTGGGGCCCTTTATTCTGTATGGAGGACTATGTGGGGCCCTTTATTCTGTAGAGGACTATGTGGGGTCCATTATTCTGTATGGAGGACTATGTTGGACCATTATCTGTATGGAGGACTGTGTGTGGTCATTATTCTGTATGGAGGACTATGTGGGGCCAATTTATTCTGTATGGAGGACTATTGGGCCCTTTATTCTGTATGGAGGACTATGTGGGGTCATTATTCTGTATGGAGGACTATGTGGGGCCCTTTATTCTGTATGGAGGACTGTGTGGGACCATTATTCTGTATGGAGGACTATGTGGGTCATTATTCTGTATGAGGACTTGTGGGTCATTATTCTGTATGGAGGACTATGTGTGGACCATTATTCTGTATGGAGGACTATGTGGGGCCCTTTATTCTGTATGGAGGACTATGTGTGGACCATTATTCTGTATGGAGGACTATGTGGGGCCCTTTATTCTGTATGAGGACTATGTGGGTCATTATTCTGTATGGAGGTGTACGTGGGTCATTACGCTATATGGAGGACTATGTGGGCCCTTTATTCTGTATGGAGGACTATGTGGGGTCATTATTCTGTATGGGGATTATATGAGTCATTTTTACTTATGGAGGACTATGTGGGTCATTATTCTGTATGGAGGACTATGTGGGGTCATATTCTGTATGGAGGACTATGTGGGGCCCTTTATTCTGTAGAGGACTATTGGGGCCCTTTATTCTGTATGGAGGACTATGGGGTCCTTTATTTCTGTATGGAGGACTATGTGGGTCCCTTTATTCTGTAGAGGACTATGTGGGGCCCTTTATTCTGTATGGAGGACTATGTGGGCCCTTTATTCTGTATGGAGGACTATGTGGGGCCCTTTATTCTGTATGGAGGACTATGTGGGGGTCATTATTCTGTATGGAGGACTATGTGAGCCCTTTATTCTGTATGGAGGACTATGTGGGCCCTTTATTCTGTATGAGGACTATGGGCCCTTTATTCTGTATGGAGACTATGTGGGTCCATTATTCTGTATGGAGACTATGTGGGCCCTTTATTCTGTATGAGACTATGTGGGGTCATTATTCTGTATGAGGACTATTGGGTCATTATCATATGGAGGACTATTGGGGTCATTATTCTGTATGGAGGACTATGTGGGTCATTATTCTGTATGGAGGGTACATGGGTCATTATGCTATAGGAGACTATGTGGTCCATTATTCTGTATGGGATTATATGGAGTCATTTACTATATGAGACTATGTTGGGTCCATATTCTGTATGGAGACTATGTGGGCCTTATTCTGTATGGAGGACTAGTGGGCCCTTTTCTGTATGGAGACTGTGTGGGGCCCTTTATTCTATATGAGACTATGTGGTCATTATTCTGTATGGAGACTATTGGTCATTATTCTGTAGAGGTTACGTGGGTCATTATTCTGTATGGGGATTATATGGAGTCATTTTACTATATGGAGGACTATGTGGGTCATTATTCTGTAGGAGGACTATGTGGGCCCTTTATTCTGTATGGAGGACTATGTGGGCCCTTTATTCTGTATGGAGACTATGTGGGCCCTTATTCTGTATGGAGGACTATGTGGGGTCCATTATTCTGTATGGAGGACTATGTGGGCCCTTTATCTGTATGACTATGTGGGTCATTATTCTGTATGGAGGACTAGTGGTCATTATGCTATATGGAGGACTATGTGGTCCATTATTCTGTATGGAGGACTTTGGGTCCATTATTCTGTATGGAGGACTATGTGGGGTCCATTATTCTGTATGGAGGACTATGTGGGTCCATTATTCTGTATGGAGGACTATGTGGGGCCCTTATTCTGTATGGAGGACTATGTGGGTCATTATTCTGTATGGAGGACTATGTGGGGTATTACTATATGGAGGACTATGTGGTCCATTATCTGTATGGAGACTATGTGGGTCCATTATTCTGTATGGAGGACTATGTGGGTCCATTATTCTGTATGGAGGACTATGTGGGTCCATTATTCTTATGGAGGACTATTGGGCCCTTTATTCTGTATGGAGGACTATGTGGGGCTTATTCTGTATGGAGGACTATGTGGGGTCATTATTCTGTATGGAGGTAGTGGGGTCTTATTCTGTATGGGGGATTATTGGAGCATTTTCTATGGAGACTATGTGGGTCATTATTCTGTATGGAGACTATGTGGGGCCCTTATTCTGTATGGAGGACTATGTGGGCCTTATTCTGTATGGAGGACTATGTGGGCCCTTTATTCTTATGGAGGACTATGTGGGTCCATTATTCTGTATGAGGACTATGTGGGTCCTTTATTCTGTATGGAGACATGTGGGGCATTATTCTGTATGGAGACTATGTGGGTCATTATCTTATGGAGGACTATGTGGGGCCTTATTCTGTATGGAGGACTATGTGGGGTCATTATTCTGTATGGAGGACTATGTGGGGTCCATTATTCTGTATGGAGGACTATGTGGGGTCCATTATTCTGTATGGAGGACTATGTGGGGACATTATTCTGTATGGAGGACTATGTGGGTCCCTTTATTCTGTATGGAGGACTATGTGGGGTCATTATTCTGTATGGAGGACTATGTGGGGCCCTTTATTCTGTATGGAGGACTATGTGGGGCCCATTATTCTGTATGGAGGACTATGTGGGGCCCTTTATTCTGTATGGAGGACTATGTGGGGCCCATTATTCTGTATGGAGGACTATGTGGGGCCCTTTATTCTGTATGGAGGACTATGTGGGGCCCTTTATTCTGTATGGAGGACTATGTGGGGCCCTTTATTCTGTATGGAGGACTATGTGGGGCCCTTTATTCTGTATGGAGGACTATGTGGGGCCCTTTATTCTGTATGGAGGACTATGTGGGGCCCTTTATTCTGTATGGAGGACTATGTGGGGCCCTTTATTTTGTATGGAGGACTACGTGAGGCCCTTTATTCTGTATGGAGGACTATGTGGGGCCCTTTATTCTGTATGGAGGACTATGTGGGGCCCTTTATTCTGTATGGAGGACTATGTGGGGCCCTTTATTCTGTATGGAGGACTATGTGGGGCCCTTTATTCTGTATGGAGGACTATGTGGGGCCCTTTATTCTGTATGGAGGACTACGTGAGGCCCTTTATTCTGTATGGAGGACTATGTGGGGCCCTTTATTCTGTATGGAGGACTATGTGGGGCCCTTTATTCTGTATGGAGGACTATGTGGGGCCCTTTATTCTGTATGAAGGACTATGTGGGGCCCTTTATTCTGTATGGAGGACTACGTGGGGCCCTTTATTCTGTATGGAGGACTATGTGGGGCCCTTTATTCTGTATGGAGGACTGTTAGGGGCCCTTTATTCTCTATGGATGACTATGTGGGGCCCATTAGTCCGTTTGGAGGACTATGTAGGGCCCATTATTCTGTATGGAGGACTATGTGGGACTCTTTATTCTGTATGGATGACTATGTGGGGTCATTATTCTGTATGGAGGACTATGTGGGGTCATTATTCTGTATGGAGGTGTACGTGGGGTCATTATGCTATATGGAGGACTATGTGGGGTCCATTATTCTGTATGGGGGATTATATGGAGTCATTTTACTATATGGAGGACTATGTGGGGCCCTTTATTCTGTATGGAGGACTATGTGGGGCCCTTTATTCTGTATGGAGGACTATGTGGGGCCCTTTATTCTGTATGGAGGACTATGTGGGGCCCTTTATTCTGTATGGAGGACTATGTGGGGCCCTTTATTCTGTATGGAGGACTGTGTGGGGCCCTTTATTCTGTATGGAGGACTATGTGGGGTCATTTTACTATATGGAGAACTATGTGGGGCCTATTCTGTATGGAGGACTATGTGGAGTCCGTTATTCTGTATTCTGCTAACAGCATTTTGTTGCGCTGCCACAAGTGCCAGATTTGCTGGATCCTGCAAACCCACACTTGACGCACCTGACCACAAGTCCCATAGAGGATGAATGGGGCTTGCCGCAAGTGAGCTGTTACACAGCAGATGCGGCAAAATCTGCTGCGAATTACAAAAAACACTGATGTGAACGGTCCCTTAACTGACATCATGATCCTCACTCGTTAATTTACTACTAGACCGGGGCCCGATTCTAGAACGTGTGCAATTATATATTAGTCCAACTACTCTTGCTACTAATTACAATGTCACCGAGGAGAGCAGGGGGAGCCTGCTGCTGCACGAGGTGGCCATGGCATGGCAGGTGCTGCTGCTCCTATTCCCCTGTGCGCTCTCCTTCCCCTTGTTCTGTCTCTTCCGTCATGCACTTTTCCCATCCCGTGCTGTCTGTCATCCCTGTGCGCTCTCCCTCCCCTTGTTCTGTCTCTCCCCTCATGCACTTTCCCCATCCCGTGCTGTCTGTCATCCCTGTACACTCTCTCCCCCTGTGCACTCTCTCCCCTTGTGCACTCTCTCCCCTTGTGCACTCTCTCTTCCCTCTGTGCGCTCTCTCTTCCCTCTGTGCACGTTGTTTTCCCCCTGTGTGCTCTCTCTTACCCGTGCGCTCTCTCTTCCCTCGTGCAGCTCTCTTTCCCACCCTTATGCTGTCTCCCCTTCTGCACGCTCTCTATTCCTCTTGTCCTTTCTCTACCCTGTTCACTCTCTGCCGCCCTATTGTGCGCTGTCTCTCTCACCCCTGTGCAACGTCTGTTTTACCCTGTACATTGAGGAGCCGCAGCAGGATGGGTCTGACCCATAATGAATGCCTGCGCTGTGGTCAGTGTCCCAAACGGTATGTGCAACCCCCCCGTCACAGATGTCCTATAGGTGGCGCTCTTTTCTTTGACTGATCAACCAAATTTATAAGCTTCTTCACACTCCAGTTAACTATATTTAACAAGACGTCCTATAGATGACGCTGTTTTGGGGACAGACTTACAGACAGACAGACTGGATAGGGCTTCTATATACAGGTGTTCTCAATGAATTAGAATATCACCAAAAAGTTAATTGATTTCAGTAATTCAATACATAAAGTGAAACGCATATATCATATACAGTCATTGCACACAGAGTGATCTGTTTCAAGTGTTTCTGTAAATGTTGATGATTATGGCTTACAGGCAATGAAAACCCAAAGGTCATTATCTCAGGAAATTAAAGTAGGGAGGATTTCATTGTGATACACTTGTAATAGATATCCAGTTTTGCTCCTAAATCTCAGCACTTCATTAGAACGGCTGCGTCTATAAACCCCCACCTCTCCATCGCTTCCGCATTAATATCTCAGTGTGATATTTTACTATTAGCCTCACCTCACATAAAACGTTATTCTTCGCTTTTTTCGCTTTCAATTAAATGAGAAAAATCTCTGTGTTTTCTGTCCACTTCTTATTTAATGAAGTGTAAAAATGGGAATTATCATTGAAAACTCAGATCTCATAAAGAGAATTTCCCTTCCTGAGAATCTTCTGCGTATAAATTCTCATAATGGACAATTACGGACATTTAATGGTGGCCTTTACGCTGCTCTGTCACTGGAGCCGCAGGTAATTGCACTGATATAATAGTTTACCCGGTGATATCTGATATTAAATCCACTGATATCTGTCATTCGGTCATTGTGCGTGTCCATGGGTGATGTCATCGGATGACTTTGATCTGTAGCATTATTCCGTCCTATTGTTCTCGCACCTATAATTTGGCCGATGTGACTGAAGACCCCTGGATGATATCTGTGCCTGTAGCAGCACAATTGTCATTTCCCATCTAGCATGTTGTAACATGTTGTAATGAAAAAACTAAATTTACTAAAAAATTTGTCTCTTTCCATAAATCTGTATTTTTATACTCGGTGTAAATGCCGCGGTTCTCCTGAATCCGGCGATGTTTTCCTTTTCTTCCTGCGCCTCTCCGTTCTTGAGATATGGTCCTCTCTTTCAAGTATACACATTTAGTTTTGTTACAAGTGGGCGTGGTCTACAGTGGAGTCTTCTCGGTGACCGCACCCACTTGGCTACATTTATCTACAGGGAACAAGAGGCTGTATCTCAGGAATGGAGAGGCGCAGGAAGACAAGAAAAACATCAACGGATTCAGGAACACAGCGGCTTTTACACCTGGTACAAAAATACCTATTTATGGCAAGACAGAGTAGTTATATAGTAGCATACAACATATACAGGTGATCATCACCAGATTGTCATTTACCCTGTGAACATGTTGTCACATTGCCCCACCACGTCTACTTCTAGATATGGATCTCAGCCAATGGGCAATTGTAAATTAACAATCAGTTCGAGTCAAATGGGAAATCAAGATGAACAGAAGGCATTTATCTCTGCATGAAATCGCGAGATTAGATTGTGAACCCCATTGGGGACAAGGACTGATGTCAACGATCGCTAATGCAACTTTATTAGTTCCGTGATGCGACAGATGTGTGTCTGACGAAGCTTGGACCACAAGAGAGATTTACTTGATAGATGACATCAGGGCTTGGAGTTTGCAAGGGAGATACAACCCCGTGTTGTGTACATGGGGACGTTGAGTAAGGAGATACTCCATAGTCTGCACCTACCAAGTGCCCAGTAAAGTCCCCGAAAGGCAGAATAGTTGGAACAACAAGGGCAGATTTGGCAGACACGGAACATTGACACCTGGAGTAATTGAATCGAATCAATGGCAGCAGAGTCATATCAGTGATGAAGCAGAGTGAACTCAGTGTAGTAGAGCTGAGTTTGCAATAAAGGTTCAATGTAGCACAGTGAAATAAAAGATATCTAACAAAGTTAGCGAAGCTTGATGGAGGAGTGCAGGAGCCCTAGAACAGCAGTGCTGTAGAGTAAAGTTTGATGTAGCAGTGCTGGAACCTTGGAATAGCAGAGTTGTACAGATGAGTTTTATCAACAGTGCAAACACCAAAATTGTGTTTGCAGTGGTGTAAGGACTGGACTTATGGGACAAGAATTGACTGTGCCCTTGATATGATGGGCTACCCTTACAGAGGAGATGGGTCCAATGGTCGTAAAGGATATCGGTCAAAACAGCCAAATGGACTGTTGCCGGGTTAAACAAACAATGGACTCTATTGGTTGCGGTCCTGGGTCGTATATGAGTAGGAACAGGACTGTGTGCTGGAGAAGAAAAGATAAAGGTGTTGTATTGATAAAAATGTTATGTTATGTGGTGTAGTGTCTTTGTGTCTTCTAGGTCTTCTGGATGGTCGAGGATGACCAGCATTAAAGAAGGAAGAAATTTAAGGAGATGGACATACAGCCCCATTCCCCTTTGAAGATACCAATGTCATTGTTATAATGTGAAGTGTAATGTGTATTGTGTCATGCGTTATAGTGTTAGTGTCATGTGAATGGTGATATGAGTTATAGCGTTAAAAATATTGTGCCTGACAATAGGGTGAGATAGGGTCAATGTTTGAAACAGGCCCATAGCGGGAGGGACTAGAGCAGGGACAGAGGACAATTTATTGCGAGAAGTTAAGATAGGGCCCAGCGTGTAACAGACACCGACCTAAGGTCTGGCTAATCAAAGAGGCCGTATGACGGCAGGACGTGGGTGTCCCTTGAGAGAGACAGAGAGAGGCGAGACAGAGGAAGCGAGAGAAAACCGACAGACAGAGTTATCAGGTGGAAATAGGTCAGACAAGGGACCGAAGGACTAAGTGGCCAAGTGAAGATGGGTCCAAAGAGAAGACACCTAGCAATGTGGCCCAGAGGAGTTTACAACTCTGAAAGGTGACAGGTCAGGACAGAGCAGAACGTGAGTTGAAGTAAGTGCCCAGAACAGGTGCTCTCTAAGTGTCAGCAAGCTGCAAGCTTGGGTCAGCCATATTGGTAAGTTCACCGCTAAGAGGGAGAAGAGGCAGAACCGTGGGAGTAAATGATTACTTTCATGGGTTGTACTGTGGTGCTAGGCTGGGTTATGGTGGAACAGACGAGACTTGTGGAGGTTGGAGCAGGTGAAGCGAGGAGAAGTGAAGAAGTGTCTAGAGATGCTCTGTGTTTAAGGGAACCTGACCCTAAAAATCACCCCCAGCCTATTAATACCTGTCCCTGCACCATCATTATGCTATTCTACCTATCCCTTTATGTCAAAATTGTGTAGTTTGAATGTTTAAAACAGTGCTTTTTATACCTCCAGAACTGCGGCTTCTGAGCTCTTGAGAAGTCGCACAAGGCGTTCCCTGTGACTTCTTTTCGCCGCCTTTACAGCTTTTTTCACGCCCCAATGGGTGTGATAATCCATCTGAATCCTCCTCGCCCTCCTCCATGGGCGGAATATGCCGGTATGACACTAATCGCATCATATCCGGCTCTGATGACATCAGTACACACTTTGGGTGTATCGAAGGACCTCACGATGCGCATTGCGCATGTGCGAGGTTACTTTACGGCAGCTTATCTGTGATCTGTGATGAGCTGCTGTAAAGCAAACCTCACGCATGTGCAATGTGCATCGTAAGGTCCGTCGATACATCCAAAGGTTGTACCGATGTCATTAGAGCCGGATATGATGCGATTAGTGTACCGGCTTATTCTGCCCATGGCGGAGGGCGAGGAGGATTCAGATGGATTATCACGCCCATTGGGGCGTGAAAAAAAGCTGTAAAGGCGACGAAAAGAAGCCACAGGGAACGCCCTGTGCGACTTCTCAAGAGCCCAGAAGCCGCAGTTCTGGAGGTATAAAAAGCACTTTTTTAAACATTCAAACTACACAATTTTGACACAAAGGGATAGGTAGAATAGCATAATGATGGTGCAGGGACAGGTATTAATAGGCTGGGGGTGATTTTTAGGGGTCAGATTCCCTTTAATGTAATGTATGAGAAGACATGTGCCCACTTTCTCATAAACATTTGTTAGCAAATTGCTGTTGGGTAAAATCACGTTTTAAAAGGACTGGTGCTCTCTCAATAAACTGGTTAACATGTCCTGGCCAGCCGAAGCCATCGGCATCATGCAGCTTGCAAAGGCGTACCACCTCCATAGGGAAAACCACACACCCAGCCAGGAACCCCTCCTTCATGCAGTGTCCCAAGGCGCAGAAGATGCAGACCTCTCCCATGACTACTGCTCTGTGCCCCACTACAGTGGCTTGAAACCCAACTACCTGAATACTCAGGCGGCACTGCTGCCTGAGCTGGGTTAAAATGACCCATTTCAATAACTTCATCCGAGATTGTCTTGTTGCCTGGCTGGCCCAAAGTGCTGTCCAAGAGATGGTGACTTCAAAACATGCTCTGTTCTGCAAGCGGGAGAGATGAGTAACAATAGCACTGAGTGTGTGATCTGCTGCGTGGGGGAGTGACCCAGATGGTTGCAGAGTGACTGAGCAATATCCCAGCAGACTGTGACAAGTTTTAGCAAATTACCAAAAGTGAAAGCCAATTGTTGCAAATGCCATCTATCTACTTGAGTTCCAGTCTACCTATTGCATCATGTAAGATGTGTAACCATCAAGCTTATTGCCTCCTTGTGACTAGAGTTCTTCATCTCACATCTGTGCATGACTGCATCCTTCCTCTTCTCCTACATCTTCTCCTACATCTTCTCCAGTGGCGGACCTTGACCCCGGAGGGCCCTGGTGCAACAACTGCTGGTTAGGAGCAGGGGGAGGGGGATGCTGTGGGTGATGCGGCTCCTACCTGCTGCGCTGAGCCGTGCTTTGAAGTCCTGGGAGCCGGGGCAGCAGAGGAGAAGAGGGGTGGGATCAGCCAGGGGAAGCAGTAAGCTTCCCTCAGTTACCCAGTTACCCTCCTCTCCTCTCTCCTCTTGCACAGGTTCATGGGGGTTGGCTGGGGGCCCCCATGCAGGCTTGAGGGGCCCCCTAGCCGGTCGGGGCCCTGGTGCAGTTAAACCAGCTGCACCACGGTAGGTCTGCCCATGATCTTCTCCTTTTCCCAGACGAGGTTGCTCTTATGTCACTTGGATGACCAAACCCTAGTAGTGGTACTGGGAGGTGGGAAAATGACGCCAATGCTCACCAGATCCTTCTGTCCGCGGAAGCAGAAATGGGGCGCCCATTTACATTTTTCCTTTGGCGCCCTCTCCTGTTTTTCACCCAAGATGATCCTCATCCTCAGGATTTCTTTACCGCTTTTGATACCACTGACTTGACAAGGTTTTGGAGCACCAGACGGTTGTCCGTCGTGCCTTTATTTTTATATGCAAGAAAACTAAGAAACTAGAAATAGATTATTTCTGTGATATTACAGCCAAGCGCCTCTGCCTGGCTCCCCCACACCAGGTTGGACGTCTCATTCCTGCTCTTCCTAATTATCAACACATCGTCTTGTTCTTACCGTACAACTCAAATACCGTTGTTCCCCTGAGCTCAAACAGACCTGGCATTTCCACCCACACAGGCGGAACGCCGGACCGTGTGATAAAAGACTGGAAAGAGACAGACCTAACTGACTGCATCAGATTGTTAACGAGAGACAGTAATCCACTTATTACATTAAGGCCTGTGCTCCTGCCGCGCTAATGTTACGTAATGACCAAATTAAATTCAAAGGAATGGATTTTTGTGCTTGGCGAACACGTGGATACATCCGCTCTCCCGGTGCAGCTCGCGAAGGCTCGGAAGATCAGAGGGTCTCCATTCAGAGGGATAGACTTGCATTCACGGCTTTCATGTGTTATTACAGTCCCCCGCATACGACCTGTGCAAGTGGCAGCGATAACACAGAAAACAAATAGTACTTTATGCTTCCAGTGAGCAGACAAAAAGCCAAAAGGCGACCAGTTGTTTCCAGCTTACCTGCCTACATTATAGAGTAAGCGGCATTGAAAGAAGAGCCGCGGAGGCTTTGTTGTGCAAGCGGGAATCCAAACACAGCTGCAGCATCTCTTTTCTAAGCGCATCTGTTCTTCAGAGACCCGCTCCGTTCTCATTTACAGACCTGTAATCCCCTATATATCCAGTTTTATAGAATTATGGCTTGGGGGGGGTATTCCGACATCTTATTTGAGGTGCGGGAATAACCCCCTGGATATCAAAGATGGCACAATGCCTTGGTCATCATGCCCATGCTTGGGTTAATCTTCCTTTAACGATATGCACATTACAGAATTCAACTGGCACAGCAGTCGTGAAATGAATACCCAGGGGAGTGTTTGTAATCTGCAGAGATGGTGCTTTACCAGCAGTTTAGAAGCTGGGTGTTGGCATCAGCAAATCTAATGCCTACGTCCGGACCATCCGCTCTTGTATATTTGGAGCTTGGCATGCTCTACATTGATTGGCAATATAAAACCTCGAGCTTTTATTGCTGTGACTGGCACTGACGAAGATTTCTCTTGTCACGGGCTGGCTGCATGTACTCGGTGCCCCCCACTTCTGGCAAGGGACTTGCTGTTATGGCTGGCAGTGCCAAGGCTTTCACCCAGCACTTATGGACTGGCACAGACAGGGCACTTCTGCTCAGTGGAGCTGAAGTCATTTTGGCTGAAGAAACCTGTTTACCGGCAGTTTTGTCTACATTATAGCAGTTTCCATCTCAGGTGAAGCATATTAAAAGTAGGGCATGATGCCCAGGCTGCCACTTCTTGCTCGCCTTCAATCCAACCTTGCGATTGTTTTCTGACCTAACACTAAGCAAAAATTAATGTTGTCCTACAAATGACCCAGAAGAACAGTATTGTTGCCCAATGCCCGGACATTGACAGGGCTCATTAATTGGATCCCTCAATATATAGAAGAGAAACTTGAAGCCAATCATAATGTATGCCCTTTGTTCACATGGGCATGATCTGTGGTCATGCGTGATGTGACCAGAGCCCAGTTTTGATGAGGGATACAATGGTAGCAGCCGTGCTGGCAGCAGCCACCAACACAGAAGTTGTAGAGCAAAGTTAGTAGGAGTTGGTGCCAGGAAGGTAGGATAGCCAGATATCACCTCTCTGCTGTCTTGAATCCTGCAGTATCTATCAGCTATATCCTTCTTCTTCACCTCTCGCTCCCTAAAGCTCAACGTGGATAAATCCGAACTCATTGTCTTAGGCTGGTTTCACATAGCATTATATTTCCTGTCCGTGGGATCCTAATTCTTGCAGGACCCCACGGATAGGAACAGACACCATATGAGGTGACCTATTTATTGTCCGGGGCCGTGATATTCACGGATCCGGACACAGAAGGAGCTATACAGGGCACTTTCACTTCCGCAATGTATATACATACATTGCAGAAGTGAAATTTAAAGGGATCCTGTCACCTGATTTTAAGTCCCTACACTATCTCTAGCTGTCCCTACACCTTCCTAGCAGCTCCCTATCTATCTCTTTCTTATCTAAAGTGTCCCTATTAAACATGTGTAAATGAAGTATAAACTTACTGCAGTCCCCGTGGTTGGGGTACTGGGTAGGCGTGCCCACGCTGCCTTCATCACTCCTCCATGTTGTAGTGCACGCCCCGCTGGGCTGCATTATTCTGTGTCCTCTCTGCCCCTATTCTTTGGAATCTCCCGCCCTCTGTGTAGTTCTATGCACCGGCCGGACGTCACTTCCGGCGCGGTGCATTATGGGGCCGGTCACGTGATCGGCCATAGTGCATTATGGGCTTGATCACGTGATCGGCCCGGCTTTGCGCATGCGCAATGCGCTTATTGAAGCCGGGCCGATCACGTGATCGGCCCCATAATTCACTAGGGCCGATCACGTGACCGGCTAAATAATGCACCGAGCCGGAAGTGACGTCCGGCCGGTGCATAGAACTACACAGAGTGTGGGAGATTCCAAAGAATAGGGGCAGAGAGGACACAGAATAATGCCGCCCAGCGGGGTGTGCATTACACCACAGAAGTGTGCTGAAGGAAGCGTGGCCACGCCTACCCAGTCCCCCAACCACGGGGACTGCAGTAAGTTTATACTTCATTTACACATGTTTAATAGGGACACTTTAGATAAGAAAGGGATAGATAGGGAGCTTCTAGGAAGGTGTAGGGACAGCTAGAGGTAGTGTAGGACTTAAAATCAGATGACAGGTTCCCTTTAAGTAAAAGCAAGGGTTAAAAATAAAAAATCTCTATTGTCACCTGTCCTGCGATCGCCCAACGTCGGCATCTATCTCCGGATGCTTACAGGACCAGGCTGGGCAGGGCTACCTGATCAGCATCATCGGTCACATGTCTGGTTACCGCGGTAACCAGTCATGTGACCCGATCAGCTGATCGGGTCGTGACGTAACGGCATGTCCTAAAGCCACTGGAGATGCCGCACATCAGGGGATCACAGGACAGGTGAGAATAGAGATTCTTTTATTTTTAACCCTTGCTTTTACTTAATTTTACATCCGCAATGTATGTATATACATTGCGGAAGTGAAATTAGATGGCACAGAGCAGTTTTAGTGTACTGAGCATGCTTAGTACACTAACATCAGGTCCGAGAAATGATCCTGTCATTTCTCAGACCCGTGCTGCATAGGCCCCCATGTTAATGGCCTCGGATCATGTCGGATCCGATTGTGTCCGATTTGATCTGGAGCAGTCTCCAATTTTGAGTACAGCAAAAAATCTGACAGAATCGGATCCGACAAAAATCGGATGCCATCAAGGGCAAATCCGATCTGTGCTCATAGGATAACATGGGGGCCAAATCGGATACGTGGCTGTCCGTTTTGCAACGGACAGCCATGGATCCTTAAAAATTGCAATGTGAAAGCAGCCTTACCTCCATCTCATGTATCTTCCCTACCTGATCTATTTGTCACAGTAAATGGCATCACGTGCTCTCCCACACATTGAAATTCGCTGCCTCGGAGTAACTCTTGACTCTGCTTTGTCCTTCAAACTGCACATCCAAACTCTCGCCACCTCCTGTCACCTCCAGATCAAAAATATTTCCTGAATCTGTCCTCTCCTCAGCCCTCAATCTACTAAAATGCTTGTACATGCCCTCACCATCTCCTGCCTCAACTACTGCAACATCCTCCACTGTGGCCTTCCTGCTAACACTCTTGCACCTCTCCAGTCTGTCCTCAACTCTGCTGCCCGCCTAATCCACCTCTCTCCTCTCTACTCCCCTGTATCTCCCCTCTGCAAATCCCTCCATTAGCTGCCAATTCCCCAACGAATCCAGTTTAAACTACTAACACTGACCTACAAAGCATCCATAAACTCCCCATATCTCTGAACTAATCTCCCAATATCTTCACTCACGTAATCTTTGATCCTCCCAAGACCTCCTCTCTCCTCCACACTTATTCGTTCCTTACCCAATCGCCTCAAATATTTCTCCTGAATATCCCCCATCCTCTGGAATTCTGTGCCCCAACACATTAGTTAATGCACCACGCTCGGATCCTTCAGACGGAACCTGAACATCTCTTCAGGAAAGCTACAGTCTACAGTTTTCGCCTCAACATCACCGGAGCTGACGTTTCACCACCACCGGAGCTCCCGCATCACCACCACCAGATTTACTGCACCCCTGACCTACTGTCTCCTCCTCATTGTCCTGTAGAATGTAAGTCCGTGATCTAGGAGGGTACTATCTAGGTATGCAGTTGGCACTGTGAGGTTTGGGGTCCTGTAACACACATTCAGAAGGGGGCAGTCTGGTTGTGTGAATAGGCACTGTGAGGACAAGGACCTATGTGCGATTGAGCCTCATTTGGAGATCTGTGAAGGGGCCTAAGAGTATAAGAGGGCCCAAATTGTGGACTGGTAGTTGGCTGCAAGTCTAGGAGGCAAAATGAGCTCAAGCTCACCAGAAGAGGTGGAAGAAGCCAGAGTATGGTACTTTTGGAAATTTGTATTTACAGTCATCAAACCTAGATGACTGTAAATAAAGCCATGACCAGACACTGAGGGAACAGACAGCCACACAGGGGAGAGACAGCCACAGAAAGGAGAGAGTGCCACAGAAGGGGGAGACTGCCACAGAGGGAACAGCCACACAGGGGACCGACAGCCACACAGTGGACAGACAACCACAGAAGGGACACACGGCCACAGAGGGGAAGAGACAGCCACAGGGGGGAGAGAGAGTGCATAGGTAAGAGACAGCGTACAGACACTGCCCTCCTGATGCGACAGCATTGGGCCCACATCTAGTAGGGGATAAAACTGAGGCTTAGTGAAGTTAGTCCGAGGCCAGTTACCTAGAGAGGAGCGGATCAGAACAGAGGGACAACACAAAAAGATGGTCAAACACAGATAAGGTCAGGTAGCAAAAGATCAATTCCCAGAGAAAAGAATCAAGACACCAACTTAGTACCACAGAGCTGAAACTAAGACTGGCAGTGCTCTGGGAAAAGCTGCAGAGCTAAAGGCTGAGCAATTACAGGAGACAGGGAACACCTGCAAAAACTCAGCACTTTGCAGAAAGAGATTGGGTGACTGAGCTGTCAATCGGAACATCAACAGCCCAGCATATCCCAGCTCCAGATAGGATGACTAAGCTGTCAATCACCCAGCCCAGCACGCCGTGAATGCAGAGCAGAGGAATCATGACACTATTGTTTGGCAGTTATCGTATGCTCGACCACATTACAGAAAGAAAAGTGACCTCCGGTCTGTCCCCTCTAAATAGGGGAGCGGCCGAGTCCCAGCGATCAGCACCCTTAGAGCATTTCCGAGGAGACAACACAAAACTGTAGATATTGTTATGAACCTTAATAGAGTTTTCTAATTTTGGAAAACCTTAAAACTGCCCAAAGGCTGCTGATTTTAAAACAAACTGCTAGTCTGGGGATAGCGATTCTTCCAAAACCGGAACATCCCTTTAAATGGAAATGATCGGAGCTTGCAGGCTATTCTCAGACATTTCCCAAGAGATTCCATTACGGGGAGATCTGATTAATGTATATGTTACGTGCCATAATAATTGTGTACATTTCCAGGTTGTCTGTTTTCATTTTCTCTCGGTGACATAATTTACAGAGTTATTTAACACTTCCACCCCCGCCCTCCACAATAAACGCACCAGGGCTTCTTAACCTACTCCTTGCCGGTAACACTTGTCTATGCACCGACTGACGGTGTAGTCTCGCATCCATTAATGTCGTATCATAGACTCGATGTCTCTTGAACGTCGCAGGGAACATAGGAAAAAAAATATTGGCATGGCGACGCTTTTCGGAAAAATTCTTCAGCGCTCATCCTAGTGTTAAATGCTAATCTGTCTGCTATCGGGGAAGAATGGAAGAGGAGGGAGAGGGGAGCACGATGGAGGGAGCAGAGTTTAGCGGAGTAGAAGCAAAAGATGGAAGAAGGGAGGGTGAATTATGAAAGGTAGATGGTGGAACGGATAAAGAAGGGAAGCTCACATGGTAGATTGAAGTAGAAAGATCTGAATTCTGGGAAGCATCAGCTTATGGAATGATACGTAATGTGGCGATATGTTAGTCGTGACAACCGTGGCAAGAAGTCAGTAGACTTAGATGGAGTTAATAAACCAGTAACTATATCAGATTGGGGTTCCTTGGATCCACCAGAGGAAATGCCCCTCTATCCACCCTCAATACAAGGGTTTCATCATCAATCCCATACAAAAATACATGTAAGAGGCAAATGATTGCTCCAAAGTGACCTCCAATCTGCAGGACCCTGAGGACAATTTAGCATGGGACCACCATCAAGTTGAAGACTAGACAAACCGGAGGACACTCTTGTTCCGTGTGGGCACGTCCACTGGACAGTCTGAGAAGGAATCAAAATCCCAATAGGGGGAGCTCCAACTGCATAATGGGTGTTGTACTTTGTTTCCCAAAAGCTGTCTTCTCAGAGATTGACAACAGGGTGCAACTGAACTCTGGATCTCAGGGTCGCACAAAGACCAGTACTATTAAAGACCCTTGATATTTGGGGGCCCTGTGAGAGATTTAGAGTTGAGGCACTAGTGAAGGGATCTCCAACTCCAGGCCTGGAGGGTCGCCAACAGTGCATGTTTTCAGGATTACCTTAGCATTGCACAATGGTTGGAATCATCACCAGTGCAGGTGATTCAGTTATCACCTGTCCAATAGTAAGAGTATAATACAAAATAATATTGTTGTACCGTGTTAGCCAGAAAAATCGATGTAAATACTTAAGTCCCAAAAAAAAGGGGTTGAGAAAAGTATTATAGGAGTGATACCAGGACTATAAGATCATGGACTTCTTTTCATGTACATCCTCCAATGTGGTGTATATGATACAATGTACAAAGTGCACTACAGGAATGTATATTGGGGAAACAATGCAAAAGCTACAGACAAGGATGAATTTACATAGACATACAATAAAACATAAGCTGGACATGCCTGTAGGAATTCACTTCTCTGAGCCTGGACACAGCATGGCCGACCTAACAGTCCTGATATTGAAAGGTCACTTTAAAAATGACAGAGAACGTAAAATCTGGGAATTCAAATTCATAAGAATGTTCCAAACCTTAACAAAAGGACTTAATTTGACACCTGGATTTATGATTCATTACCTAGACACAACTAACACTTCCACAAGAAGATCTTCTGATGTGTAAATGACCATTGCATGTCATCTACATCATTAACAAAGACTTCATTTTCATTTCCTTAACACACCTCCGTTTCCTTATTCCCACTGTATTTTGTATTTAAATGTCTCAGTAACTCATTTGTGATATTGTCTGATGAAGGAGCCTTGAGCTCTGAAAGCTTACAAATATAATTTTTCTTGTTAGCCAATAAAGGTATCACTCCTATAATACTTTTCTCAACCCCTTTTTTTTGGGACTTAAGTATTTACGTCCAATAGTAAGGAAATCCTGCATACCTGCACTGTTGGCCGCCCTCGAAGCCTAGAGTTAGGGATCCCTGCCAGAGTGCCTTAAGAGACCTTAATGTGGACCTCTGATGCTCTGGCCTCCCGTAGACCGACCACAGTAAGATGTTTCTCCTATTTTAAGTTAATAGAGGACTGACTAAGGGGTCAAAATTGGATTAACTTTAGTTAACAGAGGAAGGGTTGCTAATTTGGGGCTATCCCCTGTGAACACGTCTTGGCCTACTATAAATGTGCTTAAAGTGGTATTCTAAAGGGGGTGTCACACGCGTCAATGTCGTCAGCGAGATGATCGCTGACGACATTGACGGCTGATTGCTGGTGAGCTGTCACACAGACAGACTCACCAGCGATCAATTGACCAGTGACATCATGGAAACGATTTAAATATCGTTTCCACGATGTCTTGCTCCCGCTGCCAGCCTGCTGGAAGCGGGAGCAGCCTGGTCTCCAAGGTACACTGCGGGTAACTAGGCAGCGCGCGCTGCCTAGATACCCGACGTGTACCTTAGTTACCAGCCTCCTCCGCTCACCCGGTGAGCAGAGGAGGCTGGTAACTAAGGTACACGTCGGGTATCTAGGCAGCGCGCGCTGCCTAGTTACCCGCAGTGTACCTTGGAGACCAGCTCCCAGCGCTTGTGACAGGCGCTGGGAGCTGGAATATCGCTAGTCCCGGTGTCACACGCAGCGATGCTGCGTGTCCACCGGGCGACAATCGCCAGGTTTCAGAGCTGGTTCTGAAACCTGGCGATCATCAACCAGCGATTTATCGCTGGTTGATTCAGTATGTCACACGCATCAATATCGCTGCAACGTCACGTGCAGCCAATATCGTGCAGGCGATATTGACGCGTGTGACACCCCCTAAAGTTTAGAAGTTACACTCTATTCATGGAGGGGATAACTTTCCAATTGCTGGAAATCCAATTGCTTGGGCCCCCACTGATCCTGATAACTAGGTCTATGACGAGCCACTTGTGAATGGAGTAGTGGTCAATCATGTGTGGGATAGTTGAGGCAGCACCTGTAGTTCCAACATCTGACCACCAGGGTCTCTACGAAGATTAGGTAGGAGACACTTTGGTAGGACGGCCAAGGAAAAGTTTGTTCTAGACTTCACACTATGGAGATGTGTTCTGACCTGCCTCTATCCAGCTTCCGAAAACATTGACCCGGATCCTCAAAAAGTGACGAATGCTTATTAAATGTGAACAGTGTCAAAACGATTCACCCGTAAACCAGTATACCAGCCAGTGAGAAAAGGACTAGTTTCATGAGAGCGTCTTCAAATACTAGCAGAGCTGAATCCCTCTTTAACCCCTCTTCGCGGTGACCGGTCTGGAGGATTGTTGGTGGCTGCATAAGAGACTCCCTATGGTTGTGCCAAGTCAAGACCCCTGGTTTATTCCTCTAGAATTGGATGAGCAGAAAGAACTGTGAGATTTCCAGTTTGTAAGTCCTGAGCTCAGGCCATGCTGCGGACTGCTTGGCGGGAAGTGTGCACGCACAATCTAGACTTTGGCGCCAAACTGGGGAAGGTAGTCTGCAGCCATCATAAGAGGAGCTGAACTCTTTTCCAGGATAGTCAGTGTTTAGGTTTAGTACCTGGGTAGCCTATTGCTGGTTCCAGGGAGGGGCGGTTTAGAATTGTGAATAAGTTGCTGTCACACCGATAGGCCATTCCGTGCACTCAGAAATTAGCAATGCATCACTAGAGAAGACTGTGTGCTTCCGCACTAGTCAGGGTGGTTCTTAGGTAAATTTGCTGCACAAGTTCTGTGACATTGGAGGTCATTGTCATTGGGGCTGCACAGTGGCCCCGGTATACCCTGACTGGGTGTATGTTACTTTCATATGTTGGTCGCCTTACCATTTTATCGGGGGAATCCCTACCCATCGTTTCTCTAGTATAAAGATCCATTTCTTTCCGTACTTGACTTACACATGAGCACTGCCGGGATGATTAATTCTTATAGGAGTGCCAAAGAGCACCCGAGCCCAATCCTATTAAGAATGAGTAATCGACCACCTCCATTCACACAGAGCCCCGGATCGTTGGTTCAGTGGGGTGCACCTCGCCATTTTAAAGTTATCCTCTATCCCATCAATAATGGTACCTTTACACGCCGCTACAGGATGGTGGAAACAACCGGGTGCTTCACGTGCACGAGCACGCACCAACGGTTGAAAACGGTACCCGCACCACCTTTACACGCCGCAACAAGGTGCGCTACGGTAGGTTACATCCATCTCTGGATACACCGCCGGGTGCCACAATTTACCTTCTGCCGAGCACCTTACCTCATTTACACGCGGCTATAACAAGGTAATATGGGCGGAACAAAGGCAGCAGGGACAGCACATAGGCGTGCCACAATTGTGGATTACGAGAATTCCGTACGCTGATAGGACAAAGCAAGAAACCCATGATTGGCCAACCAGCGCAGGAGGCTGATTAATACATGACGCTCGAGCATTGTGTAGTGTGACTGGTCAGCTCCTTAAATATGCCGCCCTGTGCAGCGACAACCAATCGTAACGCAGGAGCTTCCTCCAATGATCGCTGAAGGGGCGCGGTAACCCGGAGCCTGTGTCACACCCCAGGTAGATAGCAAGGTGTCGAAACAACCCTCCTGTTCCTTATTTACACGCCGATACAGGCTGTAACCATCGCCTTGAAATCAACCTGTTTTAGAGCACTGCTCTGAAACAGCTGCCTCAAGTGACGGGTGGCAACAACCGTCTTTACACGCCGCGACCGCGGGTTGATTTGACGGTGCAAGATACATTTCTCTCATCTACCCGGTTGTTTCCACCATCCTGTAGCGGCGTGTAAAGGTACCATTAGGGATAAGTTCCTAAACTGAGACTCTTTAATAAAGTAGCTATCCCATTTAACATTGGTTGCCTATTGGTGTCAGTGTTTGTTTGTTGCCCATAGCAACCAATCACAGAACAGATTTCATTTGTAATCCAGCTCTCAAGAGATGAAAGCTGCGCTGTGATTGGTTGCTATGGGGAGCATAGCCCATTTCCTGTTTTTGCCCTCGGTTGCTATGGAAATGATATATGATTAGTTCACCGCCGGTTGCTATGGCAAGAGGGGGAAATTAATGGAGGATAAAACCTTTTCCTCGTTCCCCCGCTGCTTCGGCCTTATTCTGCCACTTTGTAATAACTTGTGCATATAGAATAAATGACCAAGATGGCTGAATCTTCTGTTGGCACTTTTACTAAAATGTCTAATATCACAACGAAGTGTCAATTCATGGAAACAGCTACAATAATTATCTTGAAGTCTGCAGGACCCATAACATGTAGGAATTATACATCTGGTCCATGGATTTCACTGTGTAATACTTCACTTCTCCTGCGGGGGCGCTGCAGGGCAATTATAGACCTGCGGGGGGATTCACACCTATAGATTAAACTGTGGGTCTGTGAACTATCTATCCAAAATGGACAATCCCTCTAAGTAATCTACATACACATATTTTCAGCCTATTTCCAATCATTATTATTATTATTATTTATTATTATTATTTATTTATATAGCGCCATTAGGTTCCATGGCGCTTTACATGAGGTTGAGGGAGACAAGAACAAGTACACTAAATCTAGGCGATCAGGACGTACAGGTACAGGAGGGGCAGGGACCCTGTCCACGAGGGCTCACAGTCTATGAGGGGTGGGTTAGGATACAGTAGGATGGGGGAATGTCAGGTATGGGGCGGTCGCCTGGGTCTCATGGCAGGTTGTAGGCTTGACGGAAGAAGTGAGTCTTCAGGTGACACTTGAAGCTACTCAGGGTAGGAGAGTGTCTGACGTGTTCGGGTAGGGAGTTCCAGAGTAAGGCAGATGCCCGGGAGAAGTCCTGGACTCGGTTGTGCGAAGAGGTGATGAGGGGGGAGCAGAGGAGGAGTTCTTGGGAGGAGCGGAGGTTGCGTGAGGGTAGGTATCGGGAGACCAGGTCGGAGATGTATGGTGGAGCCAGGTTGTGTATGGCTTTGTACGCCATGGTTAGTGTTTTGAATTGGGATCTCTTGGAGACGGGGAGCCAGTGAAGGGCTTGGCAGAGAGGGGAGACAGGGGAGTAGCGGGAGGACATATAGATGAGTCGGGCAGCGGAGTTGAGGATAGACTGGAGAGGTGTGAGGGAGTTAGCCGGGAGGCCATTGAGAAGGAGGTTGCAGTAGTCAAGGCGGGAGATGATAAGAGCATGGATGAGTGTTTTAGCGGTGTCGTGGGTGAGGAAGGAGCGGATCCGTGAGATGTTCTTGAGCTGGAGCCGGAGGGATGTGGTGAGGGCCTCGATGTGGGGTTTGAAGGATAGGGAGGAGTCAAGGATTACCCGAGGCACTTGGCTTGGGGTACTGGGGAGAGGGCACAGTCGTTGATGCAGATGGATAGGTTGGGAGGTGGGGTGGAATTTCTTGGGGGGAAGACTATGAATTCAGTTTTGTCCATGTTGAGTTTAAGGAAGCGAGCAGAGAAGAAGGATGAGATGGCGGAAAGGCATTGAGGGATTTTCGAGAGTAGGGAGGTGATGTCAGGGCCGGACAGGTAGATTTGGGTGTCGTCGGCGTAGAGGTGGTACTGGAGGCCATGGGACTCGATGAGTTGCCCTAGGCCGAGAGTGTAAATGGAGAAAAGTAGGGGTCCCAGGACCGAACCTTGGGGGACTCCGACAGAAAGGGGTAGGGTGAGGAGGAGGTGTGGGAGTGGGAGACACTGAAGGTCCGGTCCGCTAGGTATGAGGAGATCCAGGAGAGGGCAAGGTGGGTGATGCCAAGGGATTCCAGGATCCGGAGAAGAAGGGAGTGGTCAACCGTGTCGAAGGCGGCAGACAGGTCAAGGAGTAGCAGGATGGAGTAGTAGTGTTTGTTCTTGGCGGTCAGTAGGTCGTTGGTGACTTTGGTCAGGGCTGTTTCGGTGGAATGGAGGGGTCGGAAGCCGGACTGTAGGCGGTCAAAGTGGGAGCACGAGGAGAGGTGAGAGGACAGTTCGGAGTGGACATGCTGTTCAAGTAGCTTAGAGGCGAATGGGAGAAGAGATATGGGGCGATAGTTAGAGACAGAGGTAGGGTCAAGTGAGGGTTTTTTTAGGATGGGCGTGATTAGGGCGTGTTTGAAAGCCGAGGGGAAGGTACCAGTGCTAAGTGAAAGGTTAAAGAGGTGGGTGAGGGCTGGGATGAAAATGGAGGTGTGGTTGGGAATGAGGTGGGATGGGAGCGGGTCGTGGGCGCTGGTGGTGAGGTGTGATTTTGACAGGAGGGAGGAGAGTTGGTCTTCAGTTATGGGGGGGAAGTGGCTGATGGAGGAGGAGGGCAGTGTAGGTGGGAAGGGGAGGTGTGGGGATAGTGGACCGAAGCTGCTTCTGATCTTGTCGATCTTCTCCTTGAAGAAGGTCGCAAAGTCTTCAGCAGAGATGAGGGGAGAAGGGGGGGGAGCAGGTGGGCGAAGTAAGGAGTTGAAAGTTTTGAAGAGCTGCTTGGGGTTGCGGGACAGAGAGGTTATAAGGGATGAGAAGAAGGCTTGCTTGGCGGTAGTGAGTGCCGTCTTGAAGTCAGTGATGGATTGCTTGAACAGAGCAAAGTGCTCGGGGGTGTGAGACTTTTTCCATCTCCTCTCGGCGACTCTGGACGCCCGTCTCAGGTTTTTAGTGAGGGTGGTGTGCCAGGGTTGCCTGTTAATGCGTGGAGCATGGAGAGTGAGGGGGCGGCTAGGTCGAGAGCGTTCGTTATGGTGGTGTTGTATAGGGTGGTGGCAATGTCAATGTTGTCAGCGCAGGGTAGGTCGGTGAGAGGGAGGAGTGATTCAGAGAATAAAGGAAGATCAAGATCTTTTAGGTTTCGGCGAGGGTGATCAAGTTTGCGGAGAGGGGGTAGTGTGGCAGGGGAGGAGAGGGCGGAGAAGGTCAAGAGATGGTGGTCGGACAGTGTGAGTATCAATCATTCTGCATTTATAGACCTTGGATATCGAGGTTCTCCCATCCTCGGCAGACATGTAACAGGTTTGAGATCCAAGTCTCACATTGTCTTGTGAGACACTGTGTTTTAAACATATTTGCTTTCTTTTGGTGCAGCATGGGTTAACAACTCTTTTCCTGCTGGTAGTTTCTGGTTAGTTCTATCTCAGGTGTAGCAGTATGTTACCACTCCCCTTCCCTTTAAGTGGTCACATGTTCCATTACCTGATGCCGGTTATAGAATCTCTTTCTGAACTAACCATCATTAAAGGAGGAAGTCTGTAGAAGTTGCTGGAGTCCTGTTGCCTGCAGTCCTGGTGTTTGGCTGCAGCTTTGAAGCCAGTGTATAACCTTCTATGTTCAACTGTCTGTCTTCCTTTCCCTGTGTCGTTGCTACAGTAGTGGTGAAGTATAGTGCCCTCACGGCCTTGGCATTATTCAAGGTGAGTGGAGGCACAGCTCAGGAACTAAGCACGTGACGGCGGCAGGGGAAGGACCTGTATAGGGACATTAGGGAAGCTAGGTTAATGTCAGGAGTTGTCCCCTCCTCCGCTCCCTATCGCCAGAGTGTCCTCCACCTTTCAATCCCAGTGCACCGGGTGTTCCCTTGCCCGAGCATGAAAGGTTGTCTACCTATTAGGATATTTTTTTTAATTTAAATTGATTACTTTTGGCTAAAATTAATTTTTGCAATCAGGTTTCATTAAAAAAATCACCATCTGGCTTCTATAGGCTCTGAGTTGTACTGATTATTGCTGGCTGTAGAATGAGTGAACTGAGGATCGGTCAGTGAGCTCATTGTGACAGTCCAATAGGAGAGTTTATATTTCTTTTAGCTGCGTAGTGGGTAACAAAAAGTTTTTAGCCCCAAATACATGCATTTAAGTGAAAAAAAAAATGTCTCCAGAGCTGGACAACCCCTTTAAGTAATCATTTCTGGATTAAAATACGTGATGTCACATTAAAAACCCAGGTGGGAAAGGGAAGAAATCTCTTCCTGCTCTGAGTACAGCTCCTCCAAGGAGACCTCATTCGTGCACAATTTTTAGACTATAATATAAATATGATAAAACATAACACAAAGCCATATTCGTTGTTTTACCATGCGAGAATGAAATATTTATGTAATTAGTGTGACAGAAGATACAATTATTGTTTGTGCCCGTGCAGATAATGACAGTAACTTGTCAAGTGCTGCATAATTAGGAAGCCAGAAAACTGACGTCACTGCACAGAGGCGAAAAAACACAACCTAAAAACATTCCCACAGGCTGGAAAGAAGTGGAGTAAATGGAAATGTACAATGAAATGTCATCCAGGATCCAGGATCCGAGACAGGGGGCGCTGTAGATGAAGAGACCGTGAGGTTCCTGGACCAATATCTGGGCGACACAACTACCGGTAATCAGATCTTCTGATCAGAACTACCGGTAATCAGATCTTCTGATCTCAACCACCGGTAATCAGATCTTCTGATCACAACTACTGTTAATCAGATCTTCTGATCACAACTACTGGTAATCAGATCTTATGATCACAACTACCGGTAATGAGATCTTCTGATCACAACTACTGGTAATCAGATCTTCTGATGAGAACTACCGGTAATCAGATCTTCTGATCAGAACTACCCGTAATCAGATCTTCTGATCACAACTACCGGTAATCAGATCTTCTGATCACAACCACCAGTAATCAGATCTTCTGATCACAACTATCGGTAATCAGATCTTCTGATCACAACTACCGGCAATCAGATCTTCTGATGAGAACTACCGGTAATCAGATCTTCTGATCACAACTACTGGTAATCAGATCTTCTGATGAGAACTACCGGTAATCAGATCTTCTGATCAGAACTACCCGTAATCAGATCTTCTGATCAGAACTACCGGTAATCAGATCTTCTGATCAGAACTACCCGTAATCAGATCTTCTGATCATAACCTGCTCCTAAGGCGGCCGTCACACGTAAAGATTTAGCCCACGATGTCGTACACGATGTCAAATTTGCATATCGTCCGAACGACGCGCAAAATCGCTCATCACAACGCTACACCCACAGACATCGCTCAGACGATTCCCCGATCCACCCATCCAGCGATCGTCTGAGCGATGCACTTATCATCAGTGGACATCGTTCATCAAATAGTCACACAGAGATCTCCTAAACGATGTGGGAGCAAATGTGGGCGTCATTGGAGCCCATAGGCGTGGTACATGGTCTCTAAGCTGCGCCCCTCACAACACCATTGGTGCTCAGTACTGCGTCCTCATTGGGTCAGATGTCCTTCGAAACATGGCGGCCTCATCTCCCGAATGTCCAGGATGCGTCCTGGGCACTTGAACTTCAGATCCGCTATTTTGTGCTGGATCTGCTTCGGAGTCCTGTCCACACACAGCTGGCGGAGCAGGGCTCGCTGGATCTTACGCACAGTGCTCAGGTTACGCAGCCTGGGGTGCCGGTGGTGATGGCGGCCCCAGTAATCCAATCGATCACAATGATCGATTAGGATCATGAGCTCCGCCATCCCCCACGTGGCAGCGCGCCCTGTTGCGGCCATGCCTGTGCTGCAATGTGCACGGGCGGAGCTAGTACCTAGCAGGCGGAATGAAAGCGAAATAATTACGTCACTACGGCCGCTAGCGTGGTCCAAAAAAACATACAAACGCGCTGGATGCGCAGTGACCCGCCAAGGAACACTTCTACGCGGACTACGGACCAACAACCCGTGGGCGTGCCGTAACTAAAACGTTGTTTACGGCGGAACGGCAAAGCGTTGAGAGTAGGAGCAGACTGGATTGGGTCCATAACAAGAATATAAATGAGTGTTTCGAGTTAGCCGCCTTTGGGTTGTGGCCGTAACTTCAATACAAAAATGCATGATCAGCTAAACGGCGCATGTGTGTATGGTGCTGAAGTGACAGCTCAACCAAAATGGCGCCATGGCAAGTGCGAACCAATCGTAACGCAGGAGCTTCAACCAATAATAGCAGAGGTTGCCCCAGCCAATCGGAACGCATGAGGGTTCACGAATCACAACTGAGGAGGCGTGACACCGGTGAAAACCCGTCACGCCTACGTGTTGGATTTCGCCATCGCTGAAATCACACGTTTCGTGCGATGTCGTCAAATTACACGTGTCGATTGTGCGTATTTAATTGGCCGACATCGTCAGATCTGAGAACCGAACCTCAGATCACGATTTAGCGATTTGATCAGATATCGCTCGTCGTGTCTCGCCGTCACACGCACAGACATCGCTTACGCGATGTTTAATCTGCCGCGTTCAAGCGATATCTTGCACGATATCGCTACGTGTGACGGCCGCCTAAGGAAGATCTACATGTATCATCTCCTCCTCGGTATATTTTATTTAGCTGGTTCCTATTAGCCAGTCCAACTCTGCTGTTCCAAGGTGCTGTCAACACACTCGGCTCTACTACATCAAACTACCTGGTTGTCTATAATACTCTGCTGTTTCAAGGTGCTGTAAATGATCCGCCCATCGGGGCCATGGGTTACTTGGAACCGGGCCCTCTCGTCATCGTCTAGGGCTGCGGGATGTCACAGTGTAGCGACCCGGCTCCGTGGTCCAGGGCGGTCAATAAAAGGGGAAAACAGTTTTTGGGATTTTGCATGATGCAACCCGTGGTGCGTGGCTATGGGTAGCCGCCGCTGAAGTCGGGACCTCTGGGGATGATGGAGGTTGCAGCAAGGATGTTGAGCCCTCCACGGGCAGGACTGGTCCCCAGGGCAACCGTGAAGTCTGATGGTTTTGCAGGGTGCAGCGTTCACAGCTACAGGCAGCCTTCTGCTGCCGGATCACAGCATCAGTCTGTCTCCTCTCAGGTGCAAGAAACTCAGTCTCAAACAGTGTCAAGCTTTAACCGGGTTTTACTTTACTTTCTCTACAGATGGTATAGCTTACAACAGTTCAGCAGCGGCTCCGGTGTGGTTTCAGCAGCCGGGATGGTTTATCTGTGACTCCCACTTTCGTGTAGCTTTCAGGCCTTTTCGGTCTGTCCACACGCTAGCTACGATTCAGCGGTCACAGGCTTTCATTGGGTGACTTTCCGGGTCCCCTAGCCCTAATATGACGGCCTAACTTTCACTGCACCGGAGGTTGAGTCTCGGGAAATAAAGACCCCGCACCCCACCGGAGTTCGTGGTTGGGGTATAAAGCTTCCCTGCTTTATTCAGCAGAGCTGGCACTCTGGTTCCAGCCCAGTTCCTCAGTGTCCCTGCTGACTTGAGCACACCTAGACTCCTTCTGTCTTTCACCACAGTCTACAGCCTTAGACCTGGGCAAGCCCCATAGTGGCACGGGCCGCCGGGTCCGTTTTCTCTCAGTCCTGGCTTATGGTCTCGCCTCTCCTTCCAACTGGTCTGGCTTTGTCTGGGTTGGTCTGGTCTTGGTCTCAGCTTCTCCTCTCCACTGAACTACTACTCTGCCCCTCACTAAAACTCCTCCACTTGGTGTTGTGTCCTTTTTGTTGTGTTGGTACCTCCCCTTACCGGGTCCTTCCCTAACTTTCCACCCTCCACCCTGCTCCTCCCGCTATCCCGTTGCTAGACATAGAGTACCTACACTTAGGATCGGGAGTGTGTTGGGTGTCTGTGTGGGGTGACCAATTTACCATTCTCGGCTGCTGCGCCATCTAGTGGCGACCAGTCCGCAGGGGCGCCAGATACACACACTTGACTCCGTTACACCAAGGTATTCATCACTCTTGGCTCTTCTATTCCAAAATGTCTGGCCTCATGTCATCCTGGGGTGTATAGTTCTTCAGCGCGCAGCACAACACAAAGGCAAGCAATGGGGATGGTATGGAAGAAAAGCCCTGGCAATAGGTAGAGGGGTCACCTTCTAACACTGACCTGTGTCTGCATCTTAAGCTCCCTAACGTCCCAATACAGGTCCTTCACCCATCGCTTGCCCTGGACTCATCCCAGGTAGTATTCAGGCCTGTAAGGACAATAGTCTGAACTCTACGATAATACAACACAAGGTAAATGAAACAGACAGAGGAAAAATAGACACAAAAGGATATAACAGCAAACTCATCAATTTCAGCAAAGCACCGCACCTGCAATTGTTATGACACCACTTCTTTCTCCAGAGGCAGGCTCCTTTAAAGTGGTCAGCATATAGAATCTCATTCTACCACCAGCATTAGCTGATAAAACAAAAGACTCTTTAAAGTGGAGGGAGTGGTCACCCAAAACTCCAACTGAGATTAAGGCTACAAAGAACAATCAAAAAGGAAAGAGTCCTTAACCCCTGAAGAACCAAAATAAAGTATATACATTTAAATACAAGTTAAAGACCTGCGATCCATACAGCCTTGTAACCTTCAGGTCCCAGACTCATCAGTAGTCTTCATACTGTGGGGTAAACTCATGACATCGCATTTCCACTTCTGTTCATCCTTGTTCTTCCACTTGTCATTCAGCAAATCCAACTTTGAAGAAATATATCATTTTGCATATCTAGCTCTACTAATCCTTGCTGTTCCAAGAGGACTCCAGCATATCCAGCTCTGCTGATTCTCGTGCTGCGCATCATTTCTAGCTCTGCTGATCCCCGTACTCTTCATCTTATCCAGCTCTGCTGATCCCCGTGCTCTTCATCGTATCCAGCTCTGCTGATCCATGTGCTGTTTGGCATATCCAGCTCTACTGATCCACATGCTGCTCAACCTATCCAGCTCTACTGATCGACATGCACATATCCGACTCTGCTGATCCACGTGCTGTTCAGCATATCTGACTCTGCTTATCCACGTGCTGTTCAGCCTATCCAGCTCTACTGATCCACGTGCTGTTTAGCCTATCCAACTCTACTGATCCACGTGCTTTTCTGCCTATCCAGCTGTACTGATCCACGTGCTGTTCAGCCTATCCAACTCTACTGATCAACATGCTGTTCAGCCTATCCAGCTCTACTGATCCACATGCTGTTCAGCATATCCAGCTTTACTGATCCACGTGCTGTTCAGCCTATCAAGCTCGACTGATCCACGTGTTGTTCAGCCTATCCAGCTCTACTGATCCACGTGTTGTTCAGCCTATCCAGGTCTACTGATCCACGTGCTGTTCAGCCTATCAAGCTCTACTGATCCACGTGTTGTTCAGCCTATCCAGGTCTACTGATCCACGTGTTGTTCAGCCTATCAAGCTCTACTGATCCACGTGTTTGTTCAGCCTATCCAGGTCTACTGATCCACGTGTTGTTCAGTCTATCCAGCTCTACTGATCCACGTGCTGTTCAGCCTATCAAGCTCTACTGATCCACGTGTTGTTCAGCCTATCCAGGTCTACTGATCCACGTGTTGTTCAGCCTATCAAGCTCTACTGATCCACGTGTTGTTCAGCCTATCCAGCTCTACTGATCCACGTGTTGTTCAGCCTATCCAGCTGTACTGATCCACGTGCTGTTCAGCCTATCCAGCTCTACTGATCCACGTGCTGTTCAGCCTATCCAGCTCTACTGATCCACGTGCTGTTCAGCCTATCCAGCTCTACTGATCCACGTGCTGTTCAGCCTATCCGGCTCTACTGATCCATGTGCTGTTCAGCCTATCCAGCTCTACTGATCCACGTGCTGTTTAGCCTATCCAGGTCTACTGATCCATGTGCTGTCCAGCCTGTCCAGCTCTACTGATCCATGTGCTGTCCAGCCTGTCCAGCTCTACTGATCCACGTGCTGTTCAGCCTATCCAGGTCTACTGATTTGACGTGCTGTTCAGCCTATCCATGTCTACTGATCCACGTGCTGTTCAGTCTATCCAGGTCTACTGATCCACGTGCTGTTCAGTCTATCCAGCTCTACTGATCCACGTGCTGTTCAGCCTATCAAGCTCTACTGATCCACGTGTTGTTCAGCCTATCCAGCTCTACTGATCCACGTGTTGTTCAGCCTATCCAGCTCTACTGATCCACGTGCTGTTCAGCCTATCCAGCTCTACTGATCCACGTGTTGTTCAGCCTATCCAGCTCTACTTATCCACGTGCTGTTCAGCCTATCCAGCTCTACTGATCCACGTGCTGTTCAGCCTATCCAGCTCTACTGATCCACGTGTTGTTCAGCCTATCCAGCTCTACTGATCCACGTGCTGTTCAGCCTATCCAGCTCTACTGATCCACGTGCTGTTCAGCCTATCCAGCTCTACTGATCCACGTGCTGTTCAGCCTATCCAGCTCTACTGATCCATGTGCTGTTCAGCCTATCCAGCAGCTCTACTAATCCTAGCTGTTTCTCATGCCTATCCAACTGCACTGAAAAGAAGTATCTGCTCCATGCTCCCCACCCGCTCAGCCATAACAGCAGGAGATCATGGTGGCTACATAGAATTTGTCGATGCATAATGATGACAGCAGATAGAAGTCTAGTGAATTACTCTCTCCTTGCCGGGACCTTTTTCCCATTGTATTGTTAGGAAAAAAATATTGTAAGTCAGTTTGTGAACTTGTTCATCTTCCCCAAACAATTTTTTGCAAACCCAGGAATAAAGAGAATCTGTCACCATGAAGGTGAAGTCTAATCTGTAGGCACCATGTTATATAGCAGAGGGCGCGGAGGATATATATAGTTATAGTTATAGTTAACAATATATAGTTGTGTATGTAAAGATTCAGTATAAGCTGTGTTTTAATCGTGATTTTGGGTCCAGTGGGCGGTCCTACCACTGACGGTCAGCTTCCTTTGTAGGAGTGTGCATGCAGAGATAGCTGTCAATCACTGATAGGACCGCCCACCAAATTTGTATGGTGACAGTATCCCTGTAAGTGACCTTCCTCCATCACTCATTGCACTCAGTGCAAGATCTTCTGATCTGACTTCTATTAACAAACCAGCTTGTATCCTGACTTCGATTTTTTGTCTGCTGCCTACCCTGACCTCTCGCTTGTTGACTTCACTATCCTCTGCTTTACCGCTATATTGGGTGAGCTCTGCCTGGCCTGCTCCTGGCTCACCTCACTGGCTGCACGGATCATATCGTGGAGCTACGTCTCCCAATTCCACCATCTGCTTGCTGTTTCTAATGGGGACGACATTGCAGATCTGTCCTGAGGAAACCCTTTAGATATATCAACATCTCTGTACAGGAATGGAAAAGTGAAAGCCAAGGCTCCTTTAGGCTGTGTGCACACGTTGCAGATTTGTTGCATTTTTGATGCCAGTTCAGGTTTGTTGCAAAACTTGATGGGTTTCCTGGTGCCACTAAAATGAATGAGAATCCTGATTCTCCGGCACACGCTGAGTATTTTGTCCTTGCAGATGTGGAGCAGAAATAACACTGCAGATGTGTATTTGCTGCAGATTTCACCTACTCTTTTGTATGGTAAAAATCTGGACCAAATCATGAAGAACAGGTTCCGCCAATGCAACGGCACAGAGGAGGGCAACGCAGTGGTGACTCACAAATTACATTCATTATACAATTTAGGAGAATCTATAATTCGGAAGATTTAAGAACCAATACAATAGGTTACAGCATAACCAAGAGAGAACATAAAGTATACAGAAACACTTATTACTGAACATCTTTAAATGTAGATAACCAAGCTGTGACTACTTTATTATTGCGTCAGCGGTTCCCTCAGGTTACACTATGGTCAGCATCGTTAACTAAACACAGTGAGTCACTGTAAGACTTATTACACGATTCAGCTCTAAGTTAGGGTCGTTACAGAAGATTTACACAATCGCCATATAGAATTTGACTCCAATTATAAAGATTACTTCACATCACTACGTACCGCGCAGCTAAGCAAGAAGCAACGGCGCGGCTCACCCGGATCGCCCACAGGAGTTGTTCTTCTCTCTTCGGTACTTGACCTACGCAGTCGGGACTAGAATTCTTGACCAGCAAAGTATGGACATCCGTGTTTAACCACATAGTCTGGTCTTTGGTACTTGACCACGTAGCCTGGTCTTTGGTACTTGACCACGTAGCCTGGTCTTTGGTACTTGACCACGTAGCCTGGTCTTTGGTACTTGACCACGTAGCCTGGTCTTTGGTACTTGACCACGTAGTCTGGGCTTTGGTACTTGACCACGTAACCTGGTCTTTGGTACTTGACCACGTAGCCTGATCTTTGGTACTTGACCACGTAGCCTGATCTTTGGTACTTGACCACGTAGCCTGATCATTGGTACTTAAACCACGTAGCCTGGTCTTTGGTACTTGACCACGTAGCCTGATCTTTGGTACTTAACCACGTAGCCTGGTCTTTGGTACTTGACCACGTAGCCTGATCTTTGGTACTTAACCACAATACCCTGGTCTTTGGTACTTGACCACGTAGCCTGATCATTGGTACTTAACCACGTAGCCTGGTCTTTGGCACCTGACCACGTAGCCTGATCTTTGGTACTTAACCACGTAGCCTGGTCTTTGGTACTTGACCACGTAGTCTGATCTTTGGTACTTAACCACGTAGCCTGGTCTTTGGTACTTGACCACGTAGCCTGATCTTTGGTACTTAACCACAATACCCTGGTCTTTGGTACTTGACCACGTAGCCTGATCATTGGTACTTAACCACGTAGCCTGGTCTTTGGTACTTGACCACGTAGCCTGATCATTGGTACTTAACCACGTAGCCTGGTCTTTGGTACTTGACCACGTAGCCTGATCATTGTTACTTAACCACGTAGCCTTGTCTTTGGTACTTGACCACGTATTATGGGCTTTGGTGTTTTTTCTTTTAAAACATATTTTATTGATTTTTTAGCATCCCATATATTACCATGACATATCAGCATAGAGAAATCGTCATAACAGGAACATGGTAATAAACTTGAACTGTACTCTGCTTTAAAACCCCTTCCCCCCAACCCCTCCGTTTCTAATCTCTGCAGTTAGCGATTTTATGTAATTATGGTATTGGGGAGGTGCCCCCAATCCTCTCAAGAAGATACCATTGGGTGGTCTCAAACTGACCTCTGAGCTGACACCTAACCTCGTCAGTTAACACCGGAAGAAATGCCGACCAAGTATTCAGAAATCTCCCCACCAGTTTCTCTTTATCTGTCAATGCATTCAACCAGTCCATACGGAAAAGAAACATTAACTTGGACTATACCAGGGCCCTGGTCTGTGGTTCCGGACTTAGCCATTGTTGTAGGATACTTTTCCTGACCGCTGATGCCCACATTATCAGTATGGTATTTACGGCTTTGGTGTTTTACCACGGAGTCTGATCTTCGGTACCTAACCACGTAGTCTAGGCTTCGGTGCTTGACCACAGAGTCTGGTATTTGGTACATGACGTAGTCTGGTATTCAGTGCTTGACCTCGTAGTCTGGGCTTTGGTGCTTGACCACAGAGTCTGGTATTTGGTATTTCACCACATAATCTAGTCTTCGGTACTTCACCACGTAGTCTGGGCTTTGGTGCTTGACCACAGAGTCTGGTATTTGGTACTTGAAGTAGTCTGGTATTTAGTGCTTGACCACATAGTCTGGGCTTTGGTGCTTGACCACAGAGTCTGGTATTTCACCACATAGTCTAGTCTTCGGTACTTCACCACGTAGTCTGGGCTCTGGTGTTTTACCACGTTGTCTGGTCCTCAGTTCTTGACCAAGCAGTCTAGTCTTCGGTACTTGACCAAGTAGTATGGCCTCCGATATTTGACCACGTAGTTTGGTCTTCAGTGCTTAACAATGAAATCTGGGCTTCAGTGCTTCACCACAAAGTATGGTATTTGGTACTTGACCACGTAGACTGGTCTTTGGCACTTAACCACGTAGTCTGGTCTTTGGTACTTGACCACATAGTCTAGTCTTCGGTGCTTGACCACAGAGTCTGGTCTTTGGTACTTCACCACGTAGTCTAGACTTTGGTGCTTGACCACATAGTCTGGTCTTCGGTACTTGATCACGTTGTCTGGGTTTTGGTGCTTCACCATGTAGTCTGGTGTTCACATAGTCTGGGTTATGATGCTTGAACACATAGTCTGGTGCTTGACCTGTAATCTAGGCTTCGGTGCTTGACCAAGTATTATGGTCTTTGGTACGTCACCACGTAGTCTAGGCTCTGGTGCTTGACCACAAAGTCTGGTCTATCTTTGCTACTTAATCAAGTAGTCTGGGCTTCAATGCTTCACCACGTAGTCTTGTCTTCGGTAGTTGACCATGTAGTCTAGTCTTCGGTGCTTGGTCATACAGTCTGGACTTGGGTCTTGATGGGCATATTCTGAGCTTCAGTACTTCACCATGTAGTATTGGCTCCGGTTCTTGACAGGCATACTCTGGGTTTTGGTACTTGACCATGTAGTCTAGGTTCCAGTTCTTGACTGGTGTAGTCTGGATCTTAACCTCTAAGTCTGAAATCTGGAGATATTACTTGTGGGAAACATAACTCAGACCTAATCAAGGAACCAATAGTTCCAGTTGCTTCTTCAGCTGGGCGATAAGCACTTCGCACACCTACTCACACATCTGCTTCCTTCCTCATTTTGGTGCCAACTCCACCTCTCCTCTCACATTCAGAACTTTTATATTTTGCTACTTCACCACAGCCATGACCTGACCCAGCATCCCTCTTACCTCGAGGGAACAGCTCTGTTGTTCATCAGTTCTAGGTTGTTTCTTTGACGAGCAGGGGTAAATGTTCTCTCATCAGTATTATTAGATCCAATTGGATGTATTGGCTGCAGTTCCCACTCCCTTATGCACGTTATTATCGCTGTGTTTTTCCTGCTAAATCTTTCATTCAAAGTATAGTCTTGTTGCTTCAGGGGCCAATCTACTATATAATTGTCTAAGGCGTCTGTCTGAAGCCGAAATCGCGCGCCAGACAGAGGCCGCTCATTGCCACCAATGAGCGCAGACTATGCAAATAGGCGCGCAAATTTAAAACCTGGCGACAGCGACAGACAGTTCTTTTTTTGCGACGGTACGGTGTACCGGAAAATGTGAGCTGGGGGAGGCTGGTGGAGGCTGCAGGAGGGAGCGGGAGATCTGCTCCCGCTCTTATAATATGCCTAGCCGCTCTCCATCACCATGGTGCTGAAACCGCACCACGGTGATGAGCTGGGGGAGTGGCGCATAATATATGGTCCTGCGCCCCCCTGTCATGGCACATGCGCCCCTATGTTAGATATGGCCCCCATGCTGCTGCCATAGTAAAATAATAAACTCTATACTTACCTCCTGGCTCCTCCTCCAGCGCTGATCTCCCGGTGTCTCTCCGGTCTCCCTGCTGTTGTGATCGCACGCAGAGATGATGTCACTCTCTGCTGTACTGATCACATGACTGCACAGAACCAGGAAGTGGAGGAGCTCTGCAGCATCATCTCTGCCCGATCACCGCAGCACGAGGGAGATCGGGAGATCAGCACTGGAGGAGGGAAGAATAGAGCAGCATGGGGATCATATCTAACACAGGGGGGCATGTGCCACTCATAGGGGACATGTGCCCTGCATAGGGGACGTGTGCCCTGCATAGGGGACGTGTCCACGCATAGGGGACGTGTGCCATGCATAGGGGACGTGTGCAACGCATAGGGGACGTGTGCAACGCATAGGGGACGTGTGCAACGCATAGGGGACGTGTGCCAAGGGTCGCATCATCAATGAGCCAATGTGAGCGCTCTGCTCAGGCGGCGATGAGTCCCTGAAGACAGGGGGCGGCAGAGCGGTCAGATTACATGCTGCCGTGCTCCTATCAGTGACTGTGTGTAGCAGCTGCGGTCGGGACTGGGGAGGGAGGAGGCACCTGGCTGCTTTTACTTTCAGTACAGCAGCAATTGGCTCTGTCTCCTCAGCATCCGCCCCCTCCAGCCATGGAGTGTGATGATTGGTCAATCCAGCAGTCATTCTACCTCTGCATCAAGTGACCCTGTGTTCATCGGGACTCCAGGTGCTGTATGTGGGGAGCTCTGCTGTATATGGGGGGCTCTGCTGTATGTGGGGGTGCTGTATATGGGGCTTGGGTACTGTATATGGGGGCTCTGCTGTATGTGGGGGTGCTGTATATGGGGCTGGGGTACTGTATATGGGGTGGCTCTGCTGTATATGGGGAAGCTCTGTATATGGGGGGCTCTGCTGTATGTGGGGGTGCTGTATATGGGAATGGGGTACTGTATATGGGGGGGTCAGCTGTATATGGGGGGCTCTGCTGTACATGGTGGTGCTGTATATGGGGCTGGGGTACTGTATATGGGGGGGCTCTGCTGTATATGGGGCTCTGCTGTATATGGGGGCTCTGCTGTATGTGGGGGTGCTGTATATGGGGCTGGGGTACTGTATATGGAGGTCTGCTGTACATGGAGCTGCAGTGCTGTATATAGGGGAGCTCTGTTGTATATGGGGCTCTGCTATATATGGGGGGCTCTGCTGTATATCGGGGTGCTCTGCTGTATGTGGGGCTGCTATACATGGGGCTGGGGTGCTGTATATGGGGGTGTTGTGCTGTATAATGGGGTGCTGTGCCGTACATGGGGGTGCTTTGCCATATATGGTGGTGCTGTATATGGGGGTACTAGGTTGTTTATGGGGGTGCTGTACTGTATATTGGGCTTCTCTGCTGTATATGGGAGTACTGTGCAGTTTATGGGGGTGCTGTTCTGTTTATGGGGCTGCTGTGCTGTATATTGGGGTGCTGTATATGGAGGTACTGTGCTGTTTGTGGGGGTGCTGTATATGGGGCTCCTGTGCTGTATATGGGCGGTGCTATATATGGGGTGCTATATTGTACATACGGGTGCTGTATGGTATATGGAAGGCTATGGGGTGCATTATACTATATATAGGACTATGGGGGATGAATTATAGTATTTGGAGGACTATGCATGGTGCATTATACTATATGGAAGGCTATGGCGGTGCTTTATAATATTTGTAGGTTTATGGGGTGCATTGTAATATATGGAGGGCTATGGGGGTGCATTATAATATATGGAAAATTATGGGGTGCATTGTCTATGGAGGTGCATTATATTATATGGACGGCTATGGGGGTGTATTATAATATATGGAGCCAATTATACAATATGGAAGTCATTACAATATTTGGAGGGCTCTGTGGGTGCAGGATAATACTTGCAGGGCTATGATGGAGCCTTTATACTTTATGGGGGGCTTTTTGAGGGCTGTGTTGGGGTCTATCATACAGGGTGAAGAGGTTTAGGGACTATTATACTATATGGAGGGCTGTGAGGGGGTCACAGTTGGGGATCATACTGTGCCAGAGTAGTTGGGGGGTACCGTATGGTACGTGTGGAGGGTCCTGTGAAGGAATTCACTGTGGGGGGATCATAGTGTTTGGGGGACACTTTTGGTGGCATCATACTTTATGGGGGCAATGAAAGATCAATTCTCCCGCCGGTTGGTCGGCACTTGTCCTCCTTCCTGCTCCCACATTGGGGGATGATGGGTGCTACAGATGGATAATGGGGATATTGGGAGATGTTGGGGGCTGTGGAAGGATAATGGGGGCTGCAGGGGGATATTGGTGGGATGATGGGGGCTGCAGAAGGATGATGGACACTGCAGGGGGACATTGGGGATGATGGGGGCTGCAGATGGATGATGGATGACAGTTTGGTTACGCTGGGCTGTGATGACAATTACTGTACAGTATGTAATAAATGCAATCCCCCCCACTCCTCACCTGCGGCCGCCGACAGCAAACCCCCCCGCCCCCGTTCCTCACCTAGGCTCAGGCAGCAGAGAGCCTTTCTGCACCCCTGTGCATAGGGGAAATTAATCTGAAATGCTTACTGGCAAATATGTTTTTTACAAAAAAAGCACTGGCGACGCATCAGCGACGCGGGATTGCTGTGACAGAGACGACAGCGCTACACTCACATAGCGGGCGGGAAAGCCGACTTCACAGTCGGCTTTTCCGTCCCGCTATTTGAAATGAACAGCGATGTGAAAACAACGCACCAGCGATCCTGGCCAGGTCGTATCGTTATCGGTTCGCTGGTGCGTTGTTTTGTGTGACGGGGGCTCTATACTTACAGGACCTCTGATGATGTCACAATCATGGCCGGAGCAAGATCACATGGCTGTGACATCACCAGAGGTCCTTAAGCTAAACGCGCAGAGCACCAGGAGCCAGGTACTGCAGACTGCTTACACCCACACACCCTACACTCACCCTGCACTCACACTCACCCACCACTCACACTTACCCTGCACTCACGTCACACTCTGCCCTGCACTCACGTCACACTCTGCCCTGCACTCACGTCACACTCTGTCCTGCACTCAAGTCACACTCTGCCCTGCACTCACGTCACACTGTCCTGCACTCACGTCACACTCTGTCCTGCACTCACGTCACACTCTGCCCTGCACTCACGTCACACTCTGTCCTGCACTCACGTCACACTCTGTCCTGCACTTACGCCATACTTAGCCCTGCACTCAAGTCACACTCACCTTGCACTCACCTCACACTTAGCCCTACACTCACCTTGCACTCACCTCACACTTAGCCCTACACTCACCTTGCACTCACCTCACACTTAACCCTGCACTCACCTTGCACTCACGTCACACTGCCTCTAACGCAAAACCCGCGTAGCTGATTGTTCGAGGCTGGCTGGGCGCGACCAATCCGCGACACAGGATTTCTGTTACAGCGAAATAGGCACAGTCCGCCTGGTCTCCCGGCCCCCCTCTGCTCGGTCTCCTACCCGCTGCTCACCCGCTCCACACTCCCTCCCGGCCGCCGCTCCATGCTCCATCTGCCCGCCGCTCACCCCGCCATTCTTCTTCTTCTTTTCGTGGCATTGACTCCAGAAATTCAAAGGCCGCAGGGGGTGGGGGTGGAGCTTCCAAAGGGGGCGTCGTAATGGCCGTGAACAAGGGCACTCCCACCACATCAGGGCTATGCACTTGGTCATGCCTACTGTGATGTCCCCTGAAAACTCCGCCTCCTGAGGCCTTGCAATTGTTGACGTCTATGCTGGAGGAAGAAGAAGAAGACATGCTAGGGTGAGAGGTGGCTGGACAGAAGAACTGAGGGGGCCACCGCTGCACACTCGCACAACCGCACCGCCGTACACCCGCACCACCGTACACCCGCAGCGCCGCACTCCCATATATTCTAGAATACCCGATGCGTTAGAATTAGGCCACTATCTAGTAATATATATATATATATATATATATATTATTTTTTTATTTATTTTTTTCATCTTAAATATTGTAAAACATCTCATTACTATGTTCTATTAGTGGATGATGAAAAAATACAATTTTGTAGGACCGGCGGCGTATTTTGTAGTATGAATAGGCAGCTCCCTTGGTCTTCCTGTCCTGGAGGGGTTAATATATAACCTATTATCTGTGATCCTGTCATGTATTGTTATTATTGATTATTTAGAGCCTCCCTATAATCTTCATATTTCTCCAGTTTAATCCGCATGGCCCCCTCCCCAGTGATCCTCGGGCCCCTGTAGACTTTTTATTACTCATTCTGTCTTATATTTCACTGATTTATAAGGACAATTTTAAACAACATTTACCGTACAGCGAGATAAGAACGGTGATTTGATGGATCGTCGTCATGAGATGATCGCAGATTCCCTGATTTACAGGCTCCTGGGAGAACATTGGATGCAAGACCAAAGGAGTGAAGGGGATTTATTGAATCGCCCTCCTCCGTCTTGGGATGAGGCAGAAGTCGTATTTGTTATCTGACGACAAAGGTTTAATTAGCCCAATATGAGCCTGTCCTGCACTGATGGGATGTATATTGGTTGACAGGAACGTGACATAAAATACCTGGCTTTATTCTGTGATGCTCAGACTGACATTGTGCTGAAACATCTCCTGTCCGGATTAAACCTCAGTCTAATTAATAGACACAATTAACACGTCATATTGATAGACAGTTCACTCTTTATTCCTCCAGAGATCGCTGATTACCATCTCTGAGCACTATGGTTGCATGTTGACTGCCATTGGGAAATTTAGTTTTAGCAGATATTTTTTCATGACACAAACTCTTTTATTTTACTTTTACTTTTCTTTTCATCCCTTTTTCAACTACCCCTTATTACTGACCGCCCGACGAGGGGACCACGGACCAAGTCACGCTACCGTGACATCCCGCAGCCCCGACGACATCGAGAGGACCCGGTTCCGAGTACCCCACGGACCCCGCCGGGGTGAGTCAGCTTTCTGGCGTCACAAACAGGATCTACTGACCTGGTATCACTGGGTTTTGTGTGCCTTAGACTGTATTGAACTGTGAACAATCACAATTTTTCTTTTCGCCCCACGTGGAGTGCGGGAAAGCGAGGGGGCGTGCCATCATGGGCGGGGCTGCAGAAGGGGCGCAAACGCAGACAAAGACTCCATGCTCTGACGTCAGCCTACACAACACCGGAAATCCTGCACCTGGTCCACCACTGACAAAAAGACTGTGAAACAAATATTTGCTAAAATTAAAGAGGCCTTCGAGACATGGACGGCCACTGAGCTAAAGGTACGGTTCTTCGGGTGTAAGCTAGGGGTGCAGGACAGTGTGCAGAGCTATGCTTTTACTTTGAAAGAGGCGATGAGGGCCATGAAGCCGTCCGACCCCGAGAGTGCGCCGAATGAGAGCAAACTGTTGACCAATTCATTGAGGGCCTATGGGACCCAGCCAATAAGGTCCAGCTGCGGGCCCTGGCCATGCAGTTCCCATGGATAGACTTTACAGACTTTAAAGATCAGGCCCTCCAACTGCTGAGAGACACCACCGTCAGGGCCTCTAACCTACCATACGGAGATGGCGCCCCCTTCCCTGACCTCACCAGGGGCCAGTACACAGACTTTAGAGCCCCTCACTCCCGAGGCCGTGCACGTCCAGTTGCAGCAGCTGGCCCAAGGGATGGCAGACCTGGCCAAAGCAGTGAAAGCTATCCAAGGAACCGGATCTCCAGAGGGAATCCGCCTAGCCTCCAGCCCGAGTGACGTCCCGTGGATGCGCCAAAGGAGGTACCCCACCCACTGACTGCTACGACGCTGCAGGACAACCCATCTGATGCCGCTGCATGAGGCGCACCTAGCAAGATCCTGTCTTTTAAATGAGAAATCCCTGGGGCAGAGGGCCAACCCCCTGGAATAGATCCGCCCAGCCCGCCGAACTGGCGCAACAGGTACTTGGGAGGATGACTGGTCCTGCCTGTTGTGCTGGATGGGATCCACATGAACGCTCTACTGGACACCGGGTCACAGGTGACAACGATTCCCTATATGCTTTTTAAGCGCTATTAGGCGGACTCTGATATTGCCTGCCGCCCAGATGACTGTTTCACTTATATTTGTGAGCAACAGGCAGCCCGTGCCACAAGTAGAATTTAAAGAAGTGACTATTAAAGCGGGGAGGGTGGAGCTACGCGAACAGGGCATGGTGATAGTAGATGTTGACTGGCGAGCCAGTACACCAATGTTGACAATAGGTATAAATGTAATAGAAAAATGCTTTGGTGAGGTTATTGTGTTATTACAACAGGTTGCCGAGATCGCCAATTCCAGGCAGCAGAGGACCCTGCAGAGAGAGATGAGGGCCCTGATGCAGAGACAGCAGGTGGAGCTGTCTGGAGGCGAAGTCAGCAGTGTAAGAGTAAGTGACCCGATCCCCATTGTAATACCTCCGCGGAGTGAAATGTTGATCTGGTGTAGGGCGGCCATAGGCCTCAGAGGGCAGGATTACCAGGTGCTGATGGAGCCAATGTATTCAGATAGTAGGCCCGCCGTCCTGACAGCCAGAGGTGTATTTGATGTCCGTAAGGGGAGGATACCTGTACGCATTCTAAACTGTGGGGAGGAGGAGGCCAAACTGCCAAGGTATGCTACAATTGTCAAGCTGTACACGGTCAGTAACAACGCGATCACAGCTGCAGAGCCCTTGGACCTACCAGAACAGGCGGAGAGGACAATGGCCCTGAGGGGCAGCTGGAAGACTGGTGCCAGAAGCTACATGTAGGCACCAGCTCCACCCCCTCTCATCAGAAGCGTGGAGTGTACCGGGTAATCCAGGAATACGAGCAGGTCTTCAGCAAACACCCTTTAGACTTTGGACAGGGCAGCACTGCATACCCACAGGGGACCATCCCCCATCAAAGAGAGGTACAGGCCTATACCACCAGCCCACTACCAATATGCCAAGGTAATGTTACGGGAGATGAATGAGGCTGGGGTGATCAGAGATGGTTGTAGCCCCTGGGCAGCTCCACTAGTCCTGGTAAAGAAGAAAGATGGTACAATGAGGATGTGTGTCGACTATAGGCAGATTATTCGCATTACACATAAAGATGCTTATCCATTACCCAGGTTAGAGGAGTCATTAGCTGCACTGAGAACCGTTAACTATTTCTGCACTCTAGATCTCACCAGTGGGTATTGGCAGGTTCCATGGCAGAGGCTGACAGGGAGAAGACCGCCTTCACGACCCCAATGGGCCTCTGCGAATGATGGATCTGCTGAAAACACTCCCACTAGAAAAGAGGAACATGTGGCCAGAGAAGCTTCCAGATTTAGCAGACCTGTACAACCACATCCCAGTGAACTCCACCAACTTCAGTCCCGCCTACTTGATGAGAGCAAGACCTGGCAAACTGCCTATTGACCTAGAAATGGGGGTACTGACTCCTCAAAACAACCTCCCAGAGACAGACTATGATGCAGAGCGCCAATAGAGGTATCGCCAGGTGCAAGAATGCGTTGAGAGAAACCTGACTCAGGCTAGAGAGAAACAAGAGAGGACATACAAGCAGAAAGCACCTGCAGACCCCCTGATACCAGGAGAACAACTCCTAAAGAGAAAGCGACAGGTTCACAAATTGGATGACCAGTAGGAGACAGAGCCCTACACTGTGATGCCTTCTCACTTTGACCCTCAGAAGGTCTCCCTGATCAGCAAAGACGGGGGAGAAACCTCTGCAACCATCTCTAGAGATCACCTGAAATAATGCCTCGAGCAACTAAAAAGCCAGGAAAAGTCCCTGACAATACCTAAACTCAAACCAGCAAAGGAAGAGATGATCCGCACTGTGTTAGGAGATTTCCCCAAGACTTGGACCCAGATCAATTGAGCTATTGTGGTCCCTGTACTGACCTTTCCCTTAGTGGCAGCACAACCGCCTGTAAGGACTCTAAGAAGAGCTGAAGAGCCAGCACCAAGACCAGACCCAGAGTGAGCCCCTCACTATTGGTGAGCCTGTCGGTCCCATGGTGAGTCAGAGTCAACCTGCTGCCACACCAGAACCACTAACATCAGCAAGGAGTGCACACACTCCACCAGTAGCAGACACTACAGATCCAGATAGTTCAACTGAAACACCTGTGTTACGTAGGTCTACACGTAGCAACATAGGTCAGGCTCCAGCCTGTTACAGGGATAGCTAGCCAAAGAAATGGACAAATGCACCAAGGTTTACAATTTAAATATGTTTTGTTTTCTATTATGCACTGTGTAAATATGTGTTTTCAAGTAACTAAGCAACATTGCAACCACCAAGCGTCCGTGCAACAGAGACTTTACTGTATGAACTTTGCAAATTCTTGAACTCTTGATTAAATATGGACCAATAGTCACTGGACTGGTAGTGGCAAAGACACTTTATTAAATAACTTTTCTTCAGCCTCGGTGGAAGGACTAAGCGCCGTGGTGACTATTTTTCTTAAATTTTTCTTGGTTTTTGTACTTTTTTCCTTTTGAGACTCTGTTCATTATTTACTATATTGTCAATGTTATATGTTGTATGTACAAAAAGTGTTTCCTCAGTCCCGGAGTACTGAATTTAACCAAGAATGAATGTGGCGCCCCAGGGTCACGGTTGCCACAATACTGTGCTTGGAAGCAAGGGAAGGTACCACACTAGGTGAACCACACACACATACACACACCCCACATACAGCACCTTCCCAACTCCAGGCCAGAAGGAGAGCTCTAATCCCAAGTTAAGGGCAGGTCCCCTATACATTCTGGTCTGGGGGTGGGGATAGGTTGTTCAGTTCCTAGGAGGACTGTAGAAGACATCCTGCGGACAGGAGCCGTGTCAGGCTCATCCGAGGATACTGACTAGCCAGTGTAGGGACCCATAGGTGAGGGTCTGAGGATGTGGAGTAGGTTGGGGAATGGTGCCATTGCCAGCTCGCCCTAGCACCGAGTGCAGGAACGGACACTGGAATCCGAGGTCCTGAGGGACTTTATGCCCAGCAACCAACACCGGAGGGTGGGTGATTCCAAGTCGCTCACCCAACACTAGTAGACACAGCAGCACCAAAGAGCTCAGGGGGACGCAGACAGAAGAGAGTGACATAAAAAGGGCTCAAGCCACCTGTAACTATGGGCCAAGACAGAACGAGAGAGGAGAGGGTCGCAGCATAGTTTCAAGCAACCAGGGCCCACTGAGAGCAGCACAGCAGGGAGCTCTCAGAACTCGCCAGGTGTTGAAAATCTCGACTTGCTTCCAGGCTCCAAACCACCTAACTCCGCTTGTGGACAGTGCCCTGAACAAACCTGCTACTTTCTTCAGTAAAGGCAAAGGAGACGTGTCTGTCGATTATTTTGTACACTAAGTCCTGCACCCCAACGAACCTATCACCTCCATAGACTTTACAGTTACCCTGGGGATCCACTCTTCCCGTGGAGAGATAACCATCACAGCTGCTACCCCCATCATCCCCAGAGGTGCCGACTGCAGCAGCGGCTCTACCGGCCACCTTCCACGGGTGGCGTCACAACACAAACTATTTATTTTACTTTTATTTTTCTTTTCATCCCTTTTTCAACTACCCCTTTTTACTGGCCGCCCTATGAGGGGACCAGGGACTGGGTCACGCCACCGTCACATCCCGCAGCCCCGACTACATCGGAGGACCCGGTTCCGAGTACCCCACGGTCCTCGCCGGGGTGAGTCATATTAGTATAATGTTGATTTGAGACGAGTGTTTTGGCCCCTCCAAAAATTTGCTATCACTTATCGTACTTTTTTTTGTTTATTTTTCCAGGCACTGCTTTTCTTGGAGAATTGTATCCAACCAATTATTTATAAACCTTGGGTCTTGGACATGTTTCTTATGATCAGTCCAGTCCACTCCTAACCAGGATTATACATCGCATGATATGGGGGGACTCTCATTCAAAAGTAAAATTGGAGATGAGATGTGCTCTCGAGTGGGGACTGATGTGCCCTCCAAGGAGAAATGCACCATCTTGAGAAAAGTCATGTGCCCCTTCTATATCCTCAAAAAGCAGGTGAACAAACAAAAACCGAGACATTGAATATCTCCGAGTCCTGATGAGACAAGAACGGGTCAATGGTCAGGATTTGCCCAGAAGCCGATATCCAGCCGCCAAAACGAAGGGAAGAAGTCTGAGAAATCCGTGTCAGCACCAGGAATATTCAGTCTTTACAGAAACTTCATGTATTTGTTAATAAAATTGTAAAAAAACACAAAATGATGATAATTGTACTTCAGTAACCATAGAAACATCCAACTAAAAGAGCGAAAAATACTGAAGCCTCAAAACGTTAAAGACAAAATATGTTTTGTTCTCAAAACTTTTGGCCACAGCTGTACAAAAAATACTAATATACACAATATACTAATAAAGGACCTAATGAAGGGGAGATGACCTTGTCACCATAGGCCTACAATCTATGGGGTAATAGGGATGAAGACAGTAGGTAAGCGGTTGCAACCGTTCCGGAGGGGGTGAAGTAGCAATGTGGTTATCGCCAGATGTAGACAATTCTTAAAAGCTGAGATGATTTTGGGTTGCGATTGAAGGTTTCAATCTTGGAAGGCAATATCATGTCTGAAGTAGTACAGTCCAAAAGATGAGGGACACTCGGGAGAAATCTTGGAGCTGTGTGATGAATGGACAAGGGTGTAAGAGAAAAGGAGATTACGGTAGATGAGGTTCGAAGATATATGGAGTATGGAGGTGATAAATTATGGGCGGCCTCGTGAGTCTTTGTTGGTGCTTTGAACTGCACTCTGCTGTGGAATTGGAAGCCAGTGAAGGGTTTGGCAGAATGGAGAGATGGAAGAGTAGGAGGGGAGAGAATTAATCAGGCAGCTGAGTTAAGGATGCATCGGACGGGTGCAAGTGTGTTAGCAGGAGGCCACTGTTGCAGTAGTTGCGGCGGGAGATGATGAGGGCGGCACTAATAGTATAGTAGATTCTGGATTGAGGAAAGCATGAATACTGGAAACATGTTTGAGTTGGAGGTGGCTGGAGGCGGTGACGGCTTGGATTTGTGGTTTGGAGACAAGGCAGAGTCAAGTGTTACTCTGACTTGTGATACAGGGCAAAGCATGATGTCCTTTAGTGTGAAGGATAGATATGGTGGAGGGGTGAAGAGATAGAGGGAAGATGATGAGTTCAGTTTTGTCCACATTGAGTTTAAAAAATTGTGATGAGAAGGAAAATATGGCTGCTGAGAATCTGGGTGACAGAGAGGTGACATCTGGGCTGAGAGGGGGATCTGAATGTCGTCGGTGTACAGGTGGTCCTGAAAGCTGTGAGACTTACTAAATTGTCCCAGACCAAAGGTATAAATGGAGAGGAGTAGGGGTTCAAGGAAAGAGCCTTGAGGGACCCCTGTAGGGATAGGGTGGGATAAGGAGGTAGTGTGGGAGTCGGAGAAGCTATGCTCCTCAGCACTTGACCCCCCGCTCGGTAACAATACAGGGTCTCCACTTTGTGGCTAAATTGCCACAGTTCATTCCCCTTCTCAATAATATAATGGTGGAGACATATTTAGCAGTGAGTGGGGAGATATGCAACGAAGAGAATGGCAACACCTGCCATCATTGCTCTGAGTGCACAAAGGTTCAGGCCTGGTCAGCCTAACCTGCTTTGAAGTTTATCGGATTATTGTTGGAGTTGTCTTAGGTTGTTAACTTCTAAATAGGAATGTGAGTTACAGCTGGGAAAGGTCATTCACCCTAAAAAAGGTGAAATCACCAATAAATGGGGTTTTGGTTGTTTGTTCATTGATTGCAGTATGTTTTAAGGAATATGGTAAATGATTTCCCATGAATGCTCTTTGACCGATGTAAGAAGGCTTTTAGTCACCATAGTGTGTAGCACTGGCCAACTAATACAATCTGGTGATTATAAAGCAATTAGACCAAATAGAGTTGAACATTACAAAACATGGCAGCACACACTGCGACACACAATGCGTTCAGGTCCTGTCACTTTATAGACACGAAGCGTGTATTGTTTGCAGCTCTTATATGAGGGATTACATGTCACAGAACAAACAAAGTGAACTGAATAAACACCATTAAATATGTACAATCCGCTCGCTCATGTCTACTGCTTTCACCCACTCATATTGTGTCCCCTAACTCAACCCTGTCTCTCAATGTAAATTCCCACCACCAGGCAGGCGTCTCACTATCTCATGGTCCCTACTCCTGGGATGTTTTCTCTCCAGTCTCGGTTCTCTTGGGTCTTGTTACTCCCTCACTGTAAATTCCCACTACCAGTTGGGTGTCTTGCTGTCTCGGGTCTTCTTACTCCCTCTATCACTTTTCCTGTATCTCTAGGGCTTCAGTCTACAAGTGCCTAGCCTCTATGTCTCCATACATCTCTGAACTAATCTCCCAATATCTTCCCTCACGTAATATTTGATCCTCCCAAGACCTCATCCTCTCCTCTACACTTATTCGTTCCTCACATAACCACCTCCAAAACTTCTCCCGAGTATCCCCCATCCTCTGGAATTCTGCTCCAAAACACATCGATTATTCACCACCCTCGGATCCTTCAGACGGAACCTGAAAACCCATCTCTTCAGGAACGCTTACAGCCTACAATGACTGCGCTGCCACATTACCATAATCAGAGCTGCTGCCTGGCAAACACCCGAACTGCCACCTCGCCACCTCCCGAGCTGCGCCTCACCACCCCAGCTGTGCCTCACCACCCGAGCTGCTGCCTCACCACCCGAGCTGCTGCCTCACCATACAGTGCTGCGCCTCACCACACCGAGCTGCTGCCTCACCTAACAGTGCTGCCGCCTCACCACCACCGAGCTGCTGCCTCACCACCCGAGCTGCTGCTCACCACTAACAGTGCTGCCGCCTCACCACAACGTGATGCGCCTCACCACACCAGAGCTGCTGCACCTCACCTTCTGTCTCTTCCCCCTTATCCCATAGAATATAAGTCCACAATGGACAGGGTCCTCTCCCCTCTGTACTAGTCTGTAATTGTTAATTTGTTTACTGTAAACTCTCTATATAATAAAAATAATATCTTTATTTATATAGCACCAACATATTCCGCAGCGCTTGCAATACAATGGTTAGAGTACCGAAAATATAATACAGTACGTAATTACAGTAGAGAACAAATAAGTACAATAATTGGATTCAAAACAATAGGCATAGAATCAACGTAAAAAAGAAAATACAAGAAATAAAGTAAGAAATGAAGGTGACCCTGCTCAAAAGAGCTTACAATCTACAACAGGATAGGGGTTGCACAAGGTACAGGGACTTATTGCACTAATGGTCCAGGCATCTTGAGGAAATGGGGATAGAAATAAGCTTATATGAATGGTCATTAGACAGTCTGTGTAGACCTTTTTGGATTGGTGGAGTTTGTAGAATAGAAGAGTAATGTCCAGAGGGATAGCCCATTCACTGTCTACAGTACAAGGACTTCTATTAGGGAGTATGATAGGCCACCTTAAAAAGATGTGTTTTTAGGGATTGTCTGAAGCCATGCAAGTTGTGGATAGTCCTGATTTCTTGGGGTAGAGCATTCCAGAGGATTGGTGCAGCTCGGGAGAAGTCTTGGAGCCGGGAGTGGGAAGATCGGATTAGTGCAGATGTTAGTCGAAGGTCATTTGAAGAACGTAGAGAACGGGTGGGGTGATAGACAGAGATGAGGGAGGAGATGTAGGGGGGCGCTGCATTGTGAAGAGCTTTGTGGCTGAGAACAAGCAATTTGAATTTGATCCTGTAGTGTACGGGCAGCCAGTGCAATGACTGGCACAGAGCAGAGACATCGGAGTAACGACTGGCCAGATGGGTGATCCTGGCTGCTGCATTAAGGATGGACTGGAGAGGGAAAGTCTGTGAGGGGGAGGCTGCTTAATAGAGAATTGCAGTAGTCAAGGCGGGAATGGATTAGGGCCACGGTGAGGGTTTTTGTTGTTTCCATGGTGAGAAAGGGGCGGACTCTAGAGATATATTGTATGTAACCCTTTCTCGTGTACAGCACCATGGAATTAATGGTGCTATAGAAATAAATAATAATAATAATAATAATAATGTTCCCGGAATCTCCAGAGTTCCCACGTCAGGCACAGTTCTGTGTCCACCTGTCATCAATCCTTCCCTCTCAATGTTCTTGAAGGACATTGTATCGAAATGTCGTACTCACAATTACACCATACAGGTACTCTTAGCTCAAGACGTCTGGACCATATTGGCCTTGGCTTGCACACATGCAATGGCTTTCCAACAACAAAGCGGCCTTTCTCTTAAAACATATGTCCACATGAGCTCCAACCCACCCATTCAACCCAGATCCTTAACCATCCTATCCGTTCCAGTGCTAGGTTTTTAGGTCATGTTTCAAACCTACAGGGCAACCAGACCTCCATTATAGTCTAAACAGGCTCACTGGGATACTCTCACCCCCTGTAAGAGACATAGCCTCTTCTAGATTTGGCTTCTTCAATATCACTCACACTCCTTCCACACTGGGCAGGCTTGTAAAGCTAGCCACTTGTATTGACAACACACTTCATACTTTCCATGTTTAGAGGCAGCCAATATGCAAGTTTCACTGGCCCATATCCTATGTGCTAGACTTCTATCAGACCTGACCATCATAGGTCAACAACGAACTTAATGTCCACCCACCAGGTCTAAGCAAGATAGATGAACCTTCTTCTGCTCCAACCTACTCCTGCAAGTGCTCAGAGAACCACTCTCTGCTTCACCATAGAGGGACAAAATGTCACCAGTAGAAGCCAAGCCAAGGTCTAATATGAAAATGGAGTCCGTGGAGCCTCAATTAAGAGTCTCAAACACGGGACTAGCCAGATATCCTCCAGGGAAGGACCTAGCCTGGGGTGGAATCCTTGCGGAGACCACCATAACCACCATATTAAGTGGCCCTTTTAGTCAATATCCCACTCAATTACGAGTTAAGGATAGACAAGGGAATTAACAGGTATCCATCCACAGACAGCTGTTTCGGGTTATTGCCCCTCATCAGTGTGGAGTAGGATTCTGGCTAGGTGGGAGCAATGCCTGGTAGACCAACATCACAAAGCATTCACTGATCTCAGGGAGACCAGTCAAGGATTCCCTTGTCATATCCTTAACTCGTAACTAAGTGGGATATTGACTAAAAGGCCACTTAATATGGTGGTTATGGTGTTCTCCGCAAGGATTCCACCCCAGGGCTAGGTCCTTCCCTGGAGGGATATCTGACCAGTTCCGAGTTTGAGACTCTTAATCGAGGCTCAACGGACTCCATTTGCATATCAAATTTCCAGGGGCATTGATCATGGATTTCACTGTGTTTGAGCGCTTTAGCCGTCTGCCCGCAGTGTTTTCCTTGACTGGTCTCCCTGAGATCAGTGAGTGCTTTGTGAAGCCAAGGCCTAAGGCTTTGGCAGCAATGTGCTTACTCTCCCTGGAGTTGGGCCTTCTACATTTATGACCTCCCTTTAGCCTCCTGCTACTAACTGGTAGTTCAATGCATTGGCTTGACCATGGTTTGACCCAGCACCAGGCTCCTCTCAGACCTAGCTAGGACAACACATCTACCATATGACTGTGTCCTAGAAGCCTGATGTCTCTTCATCTAGTCCCAGCAAGAATCACAATAGTGCTGCAGATTCTGCAAAAGAACATATTTTAGCAATGCATGCAAAATCACTACCAAAACCAACGACACCTCCCAACAGATTGATCTTTTCTCTGCATTTACCCTTCCGATTTCCGTTTTGATTACTAAGTATCATAGTTGTCGTTATTCCTCCCAAAAGCCGACTCATTTGATGCAGTCATACGGTTACGTTATCCTGCAATTACGATACTTTGCTTGTCTGGTCCTTTTTCCACTATAACTTGCTATGCTTCTCTTTGAGCTCCTCCATGGAAAGTGGTTGGGGTTTGGAGCAAGTCACCGCGGCGTAAAGCGATCATCTCAGGCGAAGCCCATTAATATTCCTCCCACTGTATATAGAAAGTCAAAGTTAGCATAGAGAACTCATTCATTTTTCCAAACCGAGCCGCAGACTTTAAAATAAGTCACGGATCTGTCAGTCAACGCGCTGTTTGTTGAAGTCGCTCATGTAGGGAATAAGTGATTATCATATAACAGGATTTATATTTCCTGCGCCCTCTGGAAATACGTTAACCCCGTTTCTACATTGCATTATTGATATGCAAACGTCTTAAGATTTATTTTTTTTCCCTTTTCTTACCCTATCCTTTGGCAAGTAAAGCAAAAGATAGATAATTGACTTTGTACCCTTGAGAATGATAAAGGACCAGGGGGCCGGGATGGTGCGGAGGGGGCGTTCTTTGTACATGGAAGCTCGACGTCTTCCTGTACCACCCAACGCGTGCTTCTTTGTAGACCCCCGGGATGTAAAGCTTGATAGCTGGGTATTTAGTGGGAAGATTAAAGGGATCCTATATATCCTCACCGCTGCGAGGAGAAGAGAGGGCGGCTAACGCCCATCATTAGCGGCATGAAACGTGTCAGCAAATTAAAAGGAAAAATAAGGCAGCAGGATTTGGGAAGCATCTAAATCCCATGGCATATTTCACTGGCCTCATTAGTCAAAAAGCACCAGATTCTTCAATGTAAGATTAGTTTCCCTGGAGGGGGGGGATGTATTGGCTTCCCGATAGTGAGCACAGAAGAAGCTCGCCCCCCCACCTTTGACTTTGGAGTCTGGATTTAGACCCATTTTCATCCAAAACACAGGCTAAGCTGTTTGCCGACACACAGCGACGGCTCAGGAGACCCTTCTCGCTCGCACAGGGGCCGGACGATAAAGTCTAACAACCTCCTTACAGAGCGCGTTTTACATGCAAGTCATTGACCTGAATATCCTGCAAGAGATCGGATGCCGCCGCCGCTACCGCTGCGCTGATTTTGCACATCCGCTCGGCCCTGGGTGGCAAATCTGCAGTGTGAAAATAAAGCAACATTCATCCCAGAAATGTAATGAGATGGGTTATTCTGACCCACTTCTGCAAGGTTTTCCTAGGAGGCTCACACCATCTCCATTCTCCATAATAACAATAAGGCCGAGTCAGGCGGCTTGACATGTTTTTGTCCTACTTACACCGCCAACAATAAGAATAATTACACACGATGCGCACTGTAAATCTGGGGGAAGAGGGGATGAATAATGGAGGAGAAGGAGGGGTAGTTCGTATTTTTTGGAGATTTTTAATATTTAGTCCATTGATTGATGTACAGGGGAGTACCTATAGGGGTCTAGAGGGGATAAAAATACTTCCCTGCCCTATTTAACAAGACCTGTACTAAAAATGGCCCAAGGTAAGTGGGGACCTGGGAAAGAGTCCGTACTCAGGTCTTGTAGGGTTTGTCAATCATTGGCCACTTTTGGGACCAATTGTTTTCCACTTAAAAGGGTTGTGCCACAAACAATTGTATATTTTAATTTATAGATCTGAGAATAATAATAAGTTCCACAATTAGATGTGTTAAAAAATATGTTCCCTGTCCTTAGATATTCTTATAAATGTGCCCCTGTGTAATGGATGTGTCCGACCATATAGGAACAGGTGGGATATACAGACATTACAGCCAAGGATCACAGAATATATGAGTATACAGACATTACAGCTGGGGATCACAGAATGTAAGAGTATACAGACATTACAGCCAGGGATCACATAATATAAGAGTATACAGACAATACAGCCAGGGTTCACAGTATATAAGAGTATACAGACATTACAGCCGGGGATCACAGAGTATAAGAGTATACAGACATTACAGCTGGGGATCACAGAATATAAGAGTATACAGACATTACAACCAGGGATGACAGAATATAGAAGCATACAGACATTACAGCCGGGGATCACAGAATATAAGAGCAGGGCCGGCCTTATGTTGAATGGTGCCCTGTGCGAATTTGCCTTATGGCGCCCCCACGCCATTACTTACTCAGAACACATGAGCATACATGTTTGTACATGATCTATTCATGGTCTTCAAGGAGAGCAGGGAGGGGCGTTGCTATGCTAGGGTCAGAAAAAATCAGGGACCCAAGACCTATATCCTCTCCCACCTGTCATTACCAACCCTCCCATATATAGAGGTGTTACCTGTCATCTTACAGGAGGAGGAGGTGAGCTGTGATATCACCTATTGTGAATGGTGGATCCTGTGTTATCTACTGTATATAGAGGTTATCAGTCATTGTACAGGAGGAGGTGAGCTGTGATATCACCTATTGTGAATGGTGGATCCTGTGTTATCTACTGTATATAGAGGTGTTATCAGTCATTGTACAGGAGGAGGTGAGCTGTGATATCACCTATTGTGAATGGTGGATCCTGTGTTATCTACTTTATATAGAGGTGTTCTCAGTCATTGTACAGGAGGAGGAGGTGAGCTGTGATATCACCTATTGTGAATGGTGGATCCTGTGTTATCTACTGTATATAGAGGTGTTATCAGTCATTGTACAGGAGGAGGTCAGCAGTGATATCACCTATTGTGAATGGTGGATCCTGTGTTATCTACTGTATATAGAGGTGTTATCAGTCATTGTACAGGAGGAGGAGGTGAGCTGTGATATCACCTATTGTGAATGGTGGATCCTGTGTTATCTACTGTATATAGAGGTGTTATCAGTCATTGTACAGGAGGAGGTGAGCTGTGATATCACCTATTGTGAATGGTGGATCCTGTGTTATCTACTGTATATAGAGGAGTTATCAGTCATTGTACAGGAGGAGGTGAGCTGTGATATCATCTATTGTGAATGGTGGATCCTGTGTTATCTACTGTATATAGAGGTGTTATCAGTCATTGTACAGGAGGAGGTCAGCAGTGATATCACCTATTGTGAATGGTGGATCCTGTGTTATCTACTGTATACAGAGGTGTTATCAGTCATTGTACAGGAGGAGGAGGTGAGCTGTGATATCATCTATTGTGAATGGTGGATCCTGTGTTATCTACTGTATATAGAGGTGTTATCAGTCATTGTACAGGAGGAGGAGGTGAGCTGTGATATCACCTATTGTGAATGGTGGATCCTGTGTTATCTACTGTATATAGAGGTGTTATCAGTCATTGTACAGGAGGAGGAGGTGAGCTGTGACATCATCTATTGTGAATGGTGGATCCTGTTTTATCTGCTGTATATAGAGGTGTTGACTCTTAAATAATGCAGCATTTCAAATAAGAACATACTCCAAAAGCTTCTGGGGACCGAGACAGATAGGAGAGTAGCAAGAAAGGCTAGTCCCTGGTGAATTCACCCCATTTGCGTGTATACGGAGAGACCGGTCACTCAAGGCAGTCAGCAGGGAGAAGCCTTCAGGGAACAGACTTTCTGACTAGTCTCCAGCAAGATTTGATCCCTGACAGAACCCCCCCCATAGTATTCCACATAGTATATTGCACCCCCAAATTCCTCCATATATTATGCACCCCAATAGACCTCCATATAATATAATGCACCCCCATAGTCCTCAATATAGAATAATACACCACCACAGTCCTACATATAGTATACTAGATGGCGGCCCGATTCTAAAGAATCGGGTAGTCTAGAATCCATATATAGTTTATTTACTAATAGTTAGGGGAGTGCGATGAAATGAATTGTGTGTATACAGGTGGCTCAGTGGGTAGCAGAGTATACGGTTGCTCAGTGGTTAGCACTGTGCGGTGGCTCAGTGGTTAGCACTGCGCGGTGGCTCAGTGGTTAGCACTGCGCGGTGGCTCAGTGGTTAGCACTGCACGGTGGCTCAGTGGTTAGCACTGGGTGGTGGCTCAGTGGTTAGCACTGCGCGGTGGCTGAGTGGTTAGCAGTGAGTGCGGTGGCTCAGTGGTTAGCAGTGAGTGCGTGGGCAGAGTGGTCAGCGCAGCGCCGTGGGCAGAGTGGTCAGCACAGCGCCGTGGGCAGGGTGGTCAGCGCAGCGCCGTGGGCAGGGTGGTCAGCGGTGGGGGCGACGGACACACACACACACACACACTCCGATATATTTACCACCGTCCCCGCTTCTTCCCTGCCACCTGCGTCTTCCTGAGTCCTCTGATCTGCCGACATGTCGCCACACCCAGGACTGGATCCAATATTGCGTCCGGGAACTCTCGGTGGCCCGATTCTAACGCATCGGGTATTTTAGAATATAGAAATAGAGATTGCATGGGGAAGGCGGTGAGGGCTGAATTGGGAGGAACTTTGAAGAAGGAGCGGCCGGTGAAGAACGGCGTGGCAGGGGGGAGGAGGGAGGACAGAACAGCAGGGGGAGGAGGATGGAGGACAGAGGAGGTAGCGGCGGGGTATGGGAGGATGTAGCAGCACAGGCAGGGGGAGGAAGGAACGGCAGGGGGAGGATGGAGCACAGAGCGGCAGGGGGAGGAGGACGGAGGATGAAGCGGCGGGGTGGGGGAAGATGGAGCAGCACAGGCAGGGGGAGGACAGAGGATGGAGTGGCAGAGGGGAGGAGGACAAAGGAAGGAGGAGGAAGCGTTGCGGTGGGGGAGGATGGAGCGGCACAGGCAGGGGGAGGATGGAGCGGCAGGGGGAGGATGAAGCACAGAGCGGTGGGGGGGGTGGAGGACAGGATGAAGCGGCGGGGTGGGAGAGAACGGAGCAGCATAGGCAGGGGGAGGACGGAGGATAGAGTGGCGGAGGTGAGGAAGGAAAAGGAAGGAGGAGGAAGCAGTGGGGTGGGGGAGGATGGAGTGGCACAGGCAGGGGGAGGACGAAGCGGCATGGGGAGGACTAAGCACAGAGTGGCGGGAGGGAGGAGGGTGTAGGATGAAGCAGCGAGGTGGGGGAGGACGAAGCAGCACGGGCAGGGGGAGGACGGGGGATGGAGTGGCGGAGGTTAAGAGGACAAAGGAAGGAGGAGGAAGCGGTGGGGGAGGATGGAGCGGCACAGGCAGGGGGAGGACAGAACGACAGCGGGAGGACAGAGCGGCAGGGGGAGGACAGAGCGGCAGGGGGAGAACAGAGCGGCAGGAGGAGGACAGAGGACGAAGCGGTGGGGTGGAGGAGGATGGAGCAGCCCAGGCAGGGGGAGGATGGAGTGGTGGAGAGGAGGCGGACAAAGGAAGGAGGAGGAAGCGATGGAGGATGATGGAATGGTACAGGCAGGGGGAGGACGGAGCACAGAGCGGTGGGAGGAGGATGATGGAGGACAAAGCGGCGGGGTGAGGGTGGATGGAGCACTGTAAGGCAGCTTAGTGGTTAGCAGTGCGCGGTGGCTCAGTGGTTAGCAGTGCGCGGTGGCTCAGTGGTTAGCAGTGCGCGGTGGCTCAGTGGTTAGCACTGCGCGGTGGCTCAGTGGTTAGCACTGGGCTGTGGCTCAGTGGTTAGCACTGGGCTGTGGCTCAGTGGTTAGCACTGCGCGGTGGCTCAGTGGTTAGCAGCGAGTGCGGTGGGCAGAGTGGTCAGCGCAGCGGCGCTGTGTGGGCAGGGTGGTCAGTGCAGCTGCGCTGTGTGGGCAGGGTGGTCAGTGCAGCGGCGCTGTGTGGGCAGGGTGGTCAGCACAGCGGCGCTGTATGGGCAGGGTGGTCAGCGCAGCGGCGCTGTGTGGGCAGGGTGGTCAGTGCAGCGGGGCTGTGTGGGCAGGGTGGTGAGCGCAGCGGCGCTGTGTGGGCAGGGTGGTCAGCGCAGCGGCGCTGTGTGGGCAGAGTGGTCAGCGCAGCGGCGCTGTGTGGGCAGAGTGGTCAGCGCAGGGCAGAGTGGTCAGCGGTGGGCAGAGTGGTCAGCGGTGGGGCGGACGGACACACACTCCGATATACTTACCACCGTCCCTGCTTCTTCCCTGGCGCCTGCGTCTTCCTGAGTCCCGACATGTCGCTGCACCCAGGACTGGATCCAATATGGCGTCCAGGAACTCTCGCGAGACTTCCCGGATGCCATCTTGGAGAAAGTATGTCGCCACCCTGGAGCCATGGATCCAATATGGCGTCCGGGAAGTCTCGCGAGACTTCCCGGACGCCGTATTGGATCCAGTTCTCCAGGGGCGGCGACATGTCGGCGGTGGAGAAGACGGAGGAGAGGTGGTAAGTATAGGCGACTGTGTGTGCGTGTGTTGTGTGTGTGGTGTGTGTGTGGTGTGTGTATGTGTTAGGGGCTGCCATAAGCGTAGCGGGCTCTATGAGTCCCGGCTCCCGCTTACGGCCGCCATCTTGGCTCACCCTGAGCGGGTATAGCTCTGCCGGACGTTGGGACAAAGTGACGGATGTGAGGTCACAAATCCTTCCGGCTTTTATATACAAGATTGCACACCCACAGACCTCCATATAGAATAATGCACCCCCACATTTCTCCATATAGAATAATGCACCCACACAGTTCTCTATCTAGAATGCACACCCAAAGTCCTCCATTTAGTATAATGCACGCCACAGTCCTCCGTATAGTATATTGCACACTTAAAGCATGACATATAGTACAATACACCCCCACATTCCTCCATATAGTATAATGCTCCGCTCCGTACACTTCGTACACACGCGGCTCTGCTCCATACACCTTGTACACACTCGGCTCCACTCCATACACCTCATACACACTCGGCTCCACTCCATACACCTCGTACACATTCGGCTCCGCTCCATACACCTCGTACACATTCGGCTCCGCTCCATACACCTCGTACACACACGGCTCCGCTCCGTACACCTCGTACACACGTGGCTCCGCTCCATACACCTCGTACACACATGGCTCTGCTTGGTACACCTCGTACAAACTCGGCTCCACTCTGGAAACACACGGCTCCGCACACCTCGTACACGTGGCTCAGCTCCGTACACACGTTACTCTGCTCAGTACACCTCATACACACTCAGCTCCGCTCCGTACACACTCGGCTCCGCTCCGTACACCTCTTGCACACTCGGCTCCGCTCCGTACTCCTCGTGCACACTCGGCTCCGCTCCGTACACCTCGTACACACTCGGCTCCGCTCCGTACACCTCGTACACACTCGGCTCCGCTCCGTACACCTCGTACACACTCGGCTCCGCTCCGTACACCTCGTACACACTCGGCTCCGCTCCGTACACCTCTTGCACACTCGGCTCCGCTCCGTACTCCTCGTGCACACTCGGCTCCGCTCCGTACACCTCGTACACACTCGGCTCCGCTCCGTACACCTCGTACACACTCGGCTCAGCTCCGTACACCTCGTACACACTCGGCTCAGCTCCGTACACCTCGTACACACTCGGCTCAGCTCCGTACACCTCGTACACACTCGGCTCAGCTCCGTACACCTCGTACACACTCGGCTCAGCTCCGTACACCTCGTACACACTCGGCTCAGCTCCGTACACCTCGTACACACTCGGCTCAGCTCCGTACACCTCGTACACACTCGGCTCAGCTCCGTACACCTCGTACACACTCGGCTCAGCTCCGTACACCTCGTACACACTCGGCTCAGCTCCGTACACCTCGTACACACTCGGCTCAGCTCCGTACACCTCGTACACACTCGGCTCAGCTCCGTACACCTCGTACACACTCGGCTCAGCTCCGTACATCTCGTACACACTCGGCTCAGCTCCGTACACCTCGTACACACTCGGCTCCGCTCCGTACACCTCGTACACACACGGCTCTGCTCCGTACACCTCGTACACACTCGGCTCCGCTCCGTACACCTCGTACACACGCTGCTCAGCTCCGTACACCTCGTACACACACGGATCTGCTCCGTACACCTCGTACACACGCTGCTCAGCTCCGTACACCTCGTACACACACGGCTCTGCTCCGTACACCTCGTACACACTCGGCTCCGCTCTGTACACCTCGTACACACGTCTCCGCTCCGTACACCACGTACACACGCGGCTCTGCTCCGTACACACGCGGCTCCGCTCCGTACACCACGTACACACACGGCTCCGCTCTGTACACCTCATACACACTCGGCTCCGCTCCGTACACCTCATACACACTCGGCTCCGCTCCGTACACCTCGTGCACACGCGACTCCGCTTCATACACCTCATACACACATCGGCTCCGCTCCGAACACCTCATACACACTCGGCTCCACTCCTTACACCTCATACACACGCAGCTCTGCTACATTCACACTATACATCCCTCTTGATCCCACACAAACTCACCTCTTTTCACAAACTCATTTCTTTACCTCTTCACTTTTTGCTTGGTGGAAGCTGCCCTGCATAGTCGGAGATGCTGATCATGTGATCCCTGACTCCTCCCCCTTCATTGACATCATCACAGGTCCTGTAAGCACAGGCCTGTGCAGCTCCACAGGTGGGCTCACACTGCAGGGTGGGGGGGGATAACGCGGCGGCAGCGGCCAGGACTATAGTAGAGAGAGGGGCATCAGCAGGGACCCCGCGCTACCACCGGGCGCCCCTGCGGATGCCGTCCTCTGTCTACTAGCAGCCGCACAGATCTAGCAAAGCCCCTGGGAGCGGGAGCAGGGAGCAAATAACAATGACAGCTGTCTCCCTGCGGCGCCCCCTGGAGCATGGCGCCCTGTGCGGCCGCACGACTCGCACATGCCAAGGGCCGGCCCTGTATAAGAGTATACAGACATTTCAGCCAGTGATCACAGAATATAAGAGTATACAGACATTACAGCGGAGATCACAGACTATAAGGGTACCTTTACACACGGCTACATTTGTAGCTTGTCACCAGGTAACTTACTGGTTGCAGTGAAATCATGGATACATGATTCCATTTGTACACAGCAACAAGATAGAACCATGTATCCATGATTTCACTGCAACCAGTAAGTTACCTGGTGACAAGCTACAAATGTAGCCGTGTGTAAAGGTACCCTAAGAGTATACAGACATTACAGCCAGGGATCACAGAATATAACAGTATACAGACATTACAGTTGGGGATCACAGGATATAAGAGTATACAGACATTACAGCCAGGGATCACAGAATATAAGAGTATACAGACATTACAGCCAGGGATCACACAATATAAGAGTATACAGACATTACAGCCAAGGATCACATAATAGAAGAGTATACAGACAATACAGCCAGGGTTCACAGAATATAAGAGTATACAGACACTGCATCTGGGGATCACAGAATATAAGAGCATACAGTCATTACAGTTGGGGATCACAGGATATAAGAGTATACAGACATTACAGCCAGGTTTCACAGAATATAAGAGCATACAGTCATTACAGTTGGGGATCACAGAATATAAGAGTATACAGACATTACAGCGAGGGATCACAGAATATAAGAGTATACAGACATTACAGCTGGGGATCACAGAATATAAGAGTATACAGACATTACAGCCGGGTATCACAGAATATAAGATTATACAGACATTACAGCTGAGGATCACAGAATATAAGAGTATACAGACATTACAGCTGGGGATCACAGAATATAAGAGTATACTGACACTACAGCTGGGGATCACAGAATATAAGAGTAGACAGACATTCCAGTGGCCATCTCTCCCCTGTTTTGGTCTCTCCACTCTCCTTTGACTCTTTTCCCGCCCATGCTCTCTCTCAATGTATGTAAATAAATGTATATTTACTTAAAAACCTGCTTCTGTGGGGTTTATTTTATTAATAAAGTGTTTAAAGTGTAGATATCATTTCATTGAAAAAAAAAAAATGATGGGTCACATAGCAGCTAAGATTATGCTTTTTTATGCCATATGACTCATTTTCTCACATTTTTCAGTGCTCTTTTAAAAACTGCATTGTATGGCTCTGTGAACGTGGCCAGCGTCTGCCAGCACTGTGTGTGTATTTCACCAGGTTTCTGAGTGCAGGCTGATAGTGAGCAGTACAATGTGGCAGCAGAGAAGGGGTTAACAGAGATCCTGACTGAGCTGTGTGTAGCTAGATGACAGATCAGAAGCCTGTGTCAAGAAAGAGGAGTTTACACTGATCCTGACATTCTGGCATTGCTTTGCAACAGTGCTGTAGACTGAGCTAATCTGATACATTGTTTCCTCACCAGCTGAAGTCAGCAGTGTAGGCCCTGCCCCTTTCTCTTATATGGTTACATGCTCATATTCAGAGTGAAGATGGATCTGACTGAGAATGAACATATGTCTGCTTCACTTACAGTCTAGTGGGGACACCTTGTGGAAGGTTTATGAATGGTTTTCAACCAGAAGTCTCTGATAAAGTATACCAGTATTTGAAAGTTTATTAAAATCAATTGCTCTACATTATTATTAAATAAAAAATTTAAACAGTGGTTATCATTTAAATATCTGGCAAAAAATGAGTAGGGCTTCGCTGTATTTTTTCTTAACGGGTAAACCAAGAAGCTACTGGCTGCTAACCCCCACTCACTGGTGTTACCTTCACTGGCAATAAAAAATACAGGGGAGCCCTATTTTTTTTTTACTTTGTTTAATAAATAATTTAAAAAAAATTGGAGTGGGCTTGGCTGTATTTTTGTTTGCCAGCCAAGGTAACCCAGCAATGCTCAGCGTGGTGAGGCCCAAATGTTCTGGGCCCCCACTCTAAAAATTGCAGCCTGCAGCTGCCCCAGATTTGGCACCTCAGTGAGTGATGCCAAAACTGGCTGTTACCCCACTCTTCCAGCTGCTGTGTAGCAATGACAGACGGGGTAATAGAGGGGTTGGTTTCAGCTTTTTTTTGGCAGCTGAGGTCAAGCCCAATGCTAATGTCAGCCATTAGTATGACAGCCATCGATTAGCAATATTTTCAGTAAAGAGAAAAAAAAACACCCACACAGAGAAATTCTTTATTGCATACCAAATAGACAAAGACACCTCATTATCCACTTAATTAGCTCCCACCAAATTCCCCTCCAATGTAATCCTGTAATTATCTAATCTTGCGGTGGAAGTAAGTGTGCATGTGCGCTCTCTGTTCCCCCCCACATGTGTGCTTTTTCTGCCCTCCTGTGTGTGCGCTGTTCCCCAACTTTGTGTATGCTCTCTGGCCCCCCCTGTGGTCACTCCTCCCTGTGCTGTCTCTTTTCCATCTCCCCTGTGGTGTTCGCTCTCTACCTCCCTCTGTGGTGTCTATCTGCCTCCTCTGTGGTCATCTGTCCCCCTTTGTTGTCTCTCTGTCCCCCCTGTGCTGTCTCTCTGCCCCCCTGTGGTCACTCTCTAGCCCTGCCTGTGTTGCCTCTCTACCCCCCGTGCTGTCTTTCTGCCACCCATGTGTTGTCTCTCTGACCTCCCCTGTGGTTGCTCTCTGGGCCCCATGTGCTGTCTATCTGCCCCCTCCCCCCCGCATTTTCTCTCTGCCCTCCTCCTGTGGTCGCTCAGCTTTCCCCCTGTCGTGGATTTGCCCCACATAGTGGTCACTTTCTAGCTCCCCCTGTGCTTGCTCTCATGCTGCGGAGGAGAGCGGGGAGTGTGGACCGGGCAATGGGTGGAGCTGGGACTGGGCTGTGGGGAGCGAGGAGCATTGAGCAGGGTGCATGAAGCTCGGATTGAGAAAGGACCTGTGGTGATGTCACTGTCAAGTGGTCTGGTTCAGCCCATGATTGTCACATTACCACAGGTCCTGTAGGGTGTTTGCAGCGGACAGGGGGGTGGATGTCTGTGGCAGGGCTGCGGCATCAGGTTTGTGGGGGATTATCGCTGGTGGATATCGGTGGTGTGGCTCCACCAGTGGGCGCTATATTTGCACATGCAAATTTGCACATGGGTGTGCTAATAAGGCTGCTGCCGAGGAATGAACATTTTGTGATTCCTTGACATCCTGATGGTGAAAGTGAGGATGCCACAAGGTAATTATTATATTAGATTTTGCACCATTTGACTTCAATAGCCTCTAAGTGTTACACTATATTGCTGGATGCAGAATGAGTCAACTGAAAATCCATCAGTGATGGTCAAACGATGCAACATTTTTGAATAGAATTTATTAGCAAAAATGATTTTTATTCCTACATACATGCATGAGGGGAAAACATTTTTCCAAAGCTAAACAACAGATTTAATAAAGCTAATATATCACCTGTCGATAGGAAAGAGAATAAATGTATGACTGATAGGGGTCTGATCATGAAACAGTGATCAGATAGTCCTCTTTAGCAATGGAGCAGAAGTGAGCATGTGCAAGCACTGCTCCATTCATTGCCTTTAGGAGGGTAGTCGCACATTCACATGTCTTTGACTGCAGCTCAATCCAATTCAGTCCTATACAATTGAATGGGCAAGAAACTGAAGGAGGTACCGAGCTCACAATGCTCCTCCCAACTGTCCTTTTTAGCGGGATGTCAGACACCAGATTGTCTTTTTCTGACATTATTGGGCAGATTGATACTGTCTTTATTGGCCATAGCAGCAATTCACAGCTGGACGTTACTTACTAGAACAGTCGAAAACTATGAATGCAGAGCTCTGAATAGTTGCTATGGGCAACAGGGACAGTTGGGATCAGTTAGGTGTTTTTTGAATTTTTGAATTTAAATCTAATCTGATCTGGTGTTTACATAGAACCGGTCGGTTTACGATTCGTTTTTAGACGGTTTGAGCTGATGGATCCAAGAAGAAGCAAGAAACTTCTGGATATAATAAGGGCACAAACCAAACAAAGAAGAAGAACCATAAACACGATTATCTGTATGAGTGACTGTGATATGACTACAAACAAAACCAGATAAAACACTTACACTAACCGACTTATACAGACGCCAACAAGAGCATAAAGGCAACAACAACCTGCAAATCACCCAACCTACAAATAGCAGAATAGGAATAGGAGCCTTATTTTAACACTTTGTGGTGGGTTTATAATCCTATCTGGTTTTATTTGTAATCGTCTCATATGTTACTAATAAGGAGAATCGTTTCTAGTTTTCAGCATTGTTTGGGATGAGATATCATATGCCAGTGATCCTTCTTGGCTCTGAGTGCTCGTCAGCTCCGGCCCTATGTACACTCCCACGATTTATCGATGGTGATATTATTGTGCCATTTATACATTATCCTGATGTTATTTACATGCACTTGAGTTTAAAGGGACTCTGTCAGATCATTTTTCAGTATGATACTAAAATTACCCGTGCCTGGACAGACCTTTTTAAACATGTAAAATCATTATTGTACTTGTAGTTTCCTTGCTATAAGCATTTTCAGACCCTGCAGGGAGCTGGTACATTAGTCCTCTTCATTACTTTTACAGAAAAAAGCACTAAAAAGGAAAGGCGCACAATAGTGTTTATCCGTGGGATTAGGTGCAATAGCAAGTTGTTAGAACTGCTCACCTGTTCGGGTTGTGAGACGTCACAACCCCCTCATAAACCTGTGACAACTGTAGATGTCAAGCTATACAGTCTGCAGCAGCCCGTCCAGGTGTTGAACAATCCAAAGGTGTATAGCAGAAATGGGAATCATGGACCCCGCTTCCGTCCCAAGGAATCCATTGACTCACGCTGTTAGAATTCAGATGGTGGTTTATTACGCGTTTCGGGGTAAACCCCTTCCTTTGATAATACCACACAAAAGGATGTACACCTTATCCATGTACTGGTCCGATATATAGGTACAAGTAATTTTTGTTACATTGTCAAAATGAGGCAAACACACTGACATCATTCATATGTGATCAAAGTGTATACGTGGCAGGATGGATCAAGACAAGACAATACAATACAATCATGTAGGTATATCCAAGGGATAGTATAAAGGTTACTAGTAATGATATATCCATATCAAACATAAGCAAATGATATGATGTTTCATTATTCACATCAAGAGAAAAAACATATATATACATGTGTTTCCCATTCCTATTTTACATTAAAGGAAATAAACAATATATATATATATATATATATATATATATATATATATATATTGTAGTGCAGCGGTGTTCACACTGTGCGGTAATGAGGCAGTGACAACTTAAATGCAAACGAGGTCCTCCGGATCGCAGCCGGGTGATCCATACAGTCCGTGTACACCTGTTTCCGGGGGAATAAAAGAAAAGGAGGGGGAACAAGAGGCGCAATAGTGCCCTATCACATGTGACACTGAATATCAAGGTGGTGTATAAGGATTTCACTCACCTATGCCAGTTGTGAGACCCACAACTGGTTTGAAGGCATATGGTAATAATGTCCTGATGGCTGCTGCTGGACTTACACACCCTTCCTTCCCAACATCTTGATGTTTCCGGGGGAGACGGCTGCACCGTTTCACTCTGTGGAGCGCCAGCTCCTTCGTCCGCACAGGCCTGTGTTCTGACTTCACACAGTCGTGCCATGCACAGAGTTTCAGCTCTGCAGTCTGCAACTAAACCAAAATGACACACCCAAACCTTTCCTAAGGGATTTTAAATGGACTGTGGCCATGAGCCACATGCAAGACCGGGGCTGGAGGGAATGGACTGTCCCCCTATCCTGCACTCACAGGCTTGCCTGTGATTGCAATGCACTCTAGTGGATTCAATATGTCTCAGTGCGCATTCTGGGGGATACATATCGTCCCTCGCATATGATTCCCCTCACTGCCTCATATGCCCCTACCCCCTGTTCAAACTTGTGGGGGTGAACACCTGACACCAGACAGGGTGCCCATGACAGGGCATCCGCATTACCTTGCAACTTCCCAGCCCGATGTTCCACTGAAAAACTAAAATTTTGGAGGGACAGGAACCATCGGGTGACCCGAGCATTCCGTTCTTTAGCATTCCTCATCCAGACGAGGGAAGAATGGTCCGTTACCAACCAAAACTGTCGCCCGAGCAAATAGTAGCATAGGGACTCCAAGGCCCATTTAATAGCGAAGCACTCCTTCTCCACTACGCTATAATTTCTCTCTGCCGGGGTAAGTTTCCTGCTTAAATAGGTGACCAAATGTTCCTCACCGTTCACCTCTTGCAATAGTACAGCACTCAGACCTACCTCTGAGGTATCCGTTTGTACAATGAAGGTTTTCTTGAAGTTGGGGCTGGTGAGGACCGGCTGTCCGCACAATGCCAACTTCATGGACAGAAACGCTTCCTCCGCTTGAGGATTCCAGCGTATCATAACTGACTTCTTACCCTTCAACAGATCGGTCAAGGCCGCTGTTCTCCCAGCAAACTTAGGTATAAATCATCGGTAGTACCCGACGATGCAGAGGAATGCTCTCACCTGTTTGGTAGACACAGGCTTGGGCCAATTTTCAATGGCCTCAATCTTGTTTATTTGGGGTTTGATGACCCCTCGGCCAATCACGTACCCCAGGTACCAGGCTTCCTCGAGACATAGTGCAAATTTTTTTGGATTCACTGTCAGTCCCGCTGCTCTGAGGGAATCCACTACTGCCTGTACCCGGGACAAGTGAGTCTGCCAATCAATACTAAGGATGATAATATCATCCAAATAAGGGGACGCGTACTTCTGATGGGGCTCCAATACTATGTCCATCAGCCTCTGGAATGTTGCCGGAGCCCCATGTAACCCAAAAGGCAAGACCACATAGTGATAGAGGCCCTCCGGTGTAATAAAGGCAGTCTTCTCCTTGGCCGATTCAGTCAAAGGCACCTGCCAGTAACCCTTGGTTAGACTGAGCGTCGTGAAGTACTGGGCCTGCCCCAGTCTCTCAATTAGCTCGTCCACCCAGGGCATTGGATAAAGGTAAAATTTTGATACCTCATTCAATTTCCGGAAATCATTACAGAATTGTAGCGATCCGTCTGGCTTTGGAATCAGCACAATGGGGTTAGCCCATTCACTCCTGGATTCCTCGATTACTCCTAGTTTGAGCATTTGTTTCACTTCAGCCGCAATGGCTTGCCTTCGGGCCCCGGGTACACGGTACGGTTTCATTTGTACTTTCACCCGAGGCTCAGTGACAATGTCATGTTGTATGACAGAAGTACGCCCTGGCAGTTCGGAGAATACATCCGGATTCTGCTGCACTAATTTCCGAGCCTCCCACCGCTGCTGCTTATTGAGGGCTTCACTTATTTTTACCTCTTTAGCCGATGTTGGAGGGTACCCAGGCGACACGTCCAGGGTTGACTCCGTAATCATAAAGCCTGGAAAGACCGGGAATGTAAGTAAATTGACATGATACAGCTGTTTGGGTTTTCTCTTCCTGGGCTGGTATACTCTGTAATTTGAATACAAATGACCCCGACCTTCCCATCAGTGGTTTCCAACCCAGGGATCAATTACCCATGAACGAGAGTCACCAAGCTCCTGGAGTCCAAGAGAGCCTCCGCTCTATGTCTATTGACACTCATCGGGCACAGATGGGGTTCAGTTGTTGGAACAGTGTCTGCGGCAAAAATGGTGCTAGCATACATAGACAACTGGCGTGTAAACCCACAGTCCACAATCTGCTGTAGAAGCAACTCATTGGTTTTCTGCTGTGTTGGAACTGCTCCTGTTGTTGCCGCTGAGTAATCACCAACTGCTTCAGTTGTCTATGCACCACCCTACGTTCGCATTTTCTTGCACTTCTTTTTTTATTAATTTTAGCTTTTTATAAATTTAATAAAAAAGGTTTTAATAATATAATAATTAGAATTCATCATAGAAAAGTGCAAGAAAACTCCGAATGTAGGGTGGCGCATAGACAATTGACATAGGATGCATGAGGAATGACATGCAGCCCAGGTTCTTGTCCAGCTTGAACCTGAAAAATCAAACGAGAAAATGTGTTATATATATATTGTTTTCTTTTGATGTAAATAATGAAACATCATGTCATTTTCTTAAGTTTTATAAGGATATACCATTACTAGTAACCTTTATACTATCCCTTGGATATACCTACTGGTACCTTTACACGCCGCGACGGCAGGCTGGATACATCCCGCTACTTCACGTGCACGAGCACGCTCAAACGGCTACAAACGGTCAACGCATCTCCTTTACAAGCCGCGACAAGGTGCGCTACGCCACGCTACATCTATAGCTAGCTACATCGCCGGGTGTGTCAAGTAGCCAGCTGTAGCTTAGCGTACCACGTTTACACAGCGCTACAATAAGCTACTATGGGCGGACCTGGTACAGCAGGGACAGCACATAGGCGTGCCACAATCTTGGATTACGAGCCGTCCGTACGATGATAGGACAGCGCAATATCATCATGATTGGCCAGGCATCGCAGGAGGCTGAGACATCCAGCACGCTCGAGCGATTGTGTAGTGTGACTGGTCAGCTCCTTAAATATGCCGCCCTAGGCAGCGACTACCAATCGTCATGCAGGAGCTTCCTCCAATGATCGGTGATGGGGCGCGGTATCCCGGAGCCTGGGTCACGCCTTAGCTACATTGCAGGTACAGCCCCGGGTGTCCAGAGTTCCCTTCCGTTGCCTCTTTACACGCCGATACAGCTCGCTACCATCGGCGATGTAGCCATCAGTTTTCGAGCAGACCTAGGAAACAGATGTATCTGTTGCCGGCTGCAGCGTCACGTCTTCAGACGCCGCTACGACGGGCTACATTGGCGCTACAAGCTACATTTGTAGCCTGTAGCGGGATGTATCCAGCCTGCTGTCGCGGCGTGTAAAGGTACCATACATGATTGTTTTGTATTGTCTTGATCCAACCTGCCACATATACACTTGGATCACATGTGAATGACGCCTCGTTTTGACAATGTAACATTTACTGGTACCTTTGTATCGGACCAGTACATGGATAAGGCTACTTTCACATAACGATTTATGAGGGAGCCGATGCTGTCTGATGAATTCGGACAGCATCGGCTCCCTTCTGATGCCTGGAATCGGATGCCAAATAGGCATCCGATTCTGGCATTAAATCGTAGCCTCCGGGAAAAAAAAAAAATATGCTCACCTCTCCCCGAGCCCCCGCCGTCTTCCCGCAGGCTCCCGGTGTCTGCAGAGGTCTTCCTCTGCTGTATAGGACCTGCGGTGATGTCACAGTCACGTGACAGCAGGTTCCACCATGGTAACCCGTGATCACATGACTGTGACATCACCGCAGGTCCTATACAGCAGAGGAAGACCTCTGCAGACACCGGAAGCCTGCAGGAAGACGGCAGGAGACGGCAGGGGCTCGGGGAGAGGTGAGCATAAACTTTTTTTCTTTTTTTTTTAACCCCTGCGCTCCCAGTTGAGCAGTTTTACTGTACTGAGCATGCTCAGTACAGTAAAATCGGGTCCGAGGAGACATCAGATGTTTCCTCGGACCCTTCTCCATAGGGCCCCATGTTAAATTGATCGGGTCGGATCGGGTGTGCACTAAATGCCATCCGATTTGGTCCGATCCGATTCTGTCAGATTTTATTTTCGGTGCAAAAATCGGAGCAGGCTCCTATTTTTGCACCGATAAAAAAAATCGAACAGAATCAGATCGGACCAAATCGGATGGCATTTAGTGCACATCTGATTCGGTCCGATGCCCATAGGGCTGCATGGGGCCAAATTCGGATCCGATGCTGTCCGATTTTTATTGGACAGCATCGGATTTTAAAAATCCGTAGTGTGAAGGCAGCCTAAGCTGTACATCCTTTTGGGTGGTATTATCTGAGGAAACTTCAGCCTGGCTCTCCTTTGCTTCTCATTGATGAAAGGCTTTTTTTCTACCGTAGCTTTACATGACTTGAGACAGTCATAAGACATCAAACAAAGGAGAACTTCTTACATTTTTGTGCCAGGAGTGGCATAAGGTCACCCAAAAGCAATGAGATAGACTGGTGGAAAGCGGCCAAGACGCATGAAAGCTGTGATTACAAATCATGGTTATTCCACCAAATATTGATTTCTGAACTCTTCCTGAGTTAAAACATTAGTATTGTTGTTTGTATATGAATAAGAACTTGTTTTCTTTGTATTATTTAAGGTCTGAAAGCACTGGTTCTGTTTTATTATTTTGATGATTTCTCATTTTCTGCAAATAAATACAAACTTTTTAGCTTTGAATTTCGGAGACGTGTTGTCAGTAGTTTAAAGAATAAAATGTACCTAGAAAGAGAAAAATCAGAGAAACTGAACATTTTGCAGTGGTCTCACAAGGGGCATCAAACGCTACGATATCATTAAAGATATTGCTGAAACGTCAGGGGTTTTCAGTCGCTCTAACGACGTCGTTACGTGTAACACGTCGATCTTACGAGCGATAAGTGATCTGATCGTTCATCGCAGATATGAGATCCGGACCCCACACCAGACGATGTCGATCATACAATCTGCTGCATCGTTTAGTGTGGCACCGCGATAACCGATCTCCTTAATGATTTCGCCTATTCACAACATTGACAAGCATCAATCGCTGGTTGTGTGAGCGATACCTGCACGTAACATCGTTGCTGCGTCATGAACAATATCTATACATGTGACACCTCACTAACGATGTGTCCACGAGCCGCACCACTGAGAGCGTAGGTGTGATTGTTCACAAAATTGTAGCGTGAGACAGCCCCTATAGAGTGATATAGATAGACAGACAGGAAAAAATTCACTGCAGCACTCAGTTACTACCAATTATGTACATGCTAATAAGCAGTTTATATTTCAGAAAAATGTTTTAAAAACTGAAGTTTTTTCAAAAAACTCAATATTCACATGTTTTTATTTACTAAGGTTCTTGGTACATATATTGGCCAATATCTGTTTGCCCATCAACCACTTACAAGGTGACCTTAGATCTGATGGGTCCTATGCTGACATCCCTGTCCTCCTTGTCACTCCCTGTGCCACAAGGAGGACAGGGATGTCAGCATGTGAATATTGAGTTTTTTGAAAAAAATTAAGTTTTTAAACATTTTTCTCAAATATAAACTGCTTATTAGCATGTACATATTTGGTAGTAACTGAGTGCTGCAGTGAATTTTTTCCTGTTTGTTTATTCCAGCATCACAGCTTGCACCAGTTCACATTGTATTTTGAGTGCTGTGCAGCTTTTTTTCTGTAGATAGATAGATAGATAGATAGATAGATAGATCAGGCACTTGTCCTTAACAGATGGTTACACACACGGCTGGGTGATTCCGTGGTGCGCAGGTAGCGTGTGCTCAGGTGTATCTGTGCTGATATCTGCTGGATCAGGTGATATTTGCTATCTGGGACTCTCTGATTGAAATGTCAGGAGGATCTGTCATGGGAGCCCTGGCAGTAAATGCTGCATTCAGACGCCTGTAAAAATCTCATTTTCCTGTCTATACACAGAATTCCTACATGTGAGCACCATATTATAATACTCAGCAGGAGGCCTGGAAATGTCACCAAGAACATGTGGCCTGAAACAATCCTCCTTGGGAGGAAGAGCGGGTACATCGTGATTCCTGCTAAATACGGCATATCATCCAAACACTTCAAAGATATCTGTCGCCCACCGGCCTCATAAAATCCAGTATTCACCACTGATATCACCTGGAGGCACATCTAGTATTAGGGTCCGCAGGAAGAAAGTGGCAAGGTCCTGTTCAAGATCAGAAGGGATGATCTTTGAAACCCCTAAGGTTGCTTTCACATCAGCGGTTGTCATCTATTCACAGCAGATCAGGCCGTTTTGCCTGATGTGCCGGAAGCTGGAACACTTGCAGCAAGACTGCGTTTGACCTAATGCCTTCCCTATTGGACTTGCGGACATGTGCGGCACTTGCGGTTTTGCACTTGCGGCGAGTTGAAATCGCTGGCTAAGCCACCGCAACGTCACACGTCACGTGACTTTGCGGTGATATCGTTAGCGATATCACCACGTGTAACGGGGCCTTTAGGCTAGGGTCAGACCTGTGCCTGCCCTGAGCCTGCTGGATCTGTTTAAAACTTAGAATCTGGCAGGCTTAGTGCATAGCGTTACCGGCTATGTGCCGCCTGCCTATGCATCACTACGGCTACATGATGCTTACCGCAGCCGCCGCCTTCACAGTGAATCCCCAGAAATGCACTACTGCAGAGCGCACAGGAAGCGCGGTCTGCAGTGTTTTACTATGCCCTCTGCAAAAGCGCATATCTGGGGATTGTCTGTGGAGCCATAGCAATCTATAGGCAGGCAGCGCATGGCGTTACATACTGGTAACGCTATGCGCTAAGCCAGAGATTTTTTAAGTTTGAAGCGCATCCAGCAGGCTTAGGGTAGACACAGGTCTGACCATAGCCTAACATGGCCAGTTCCCCACCATTTTCAAGTAATACAGTTCTTCTGGGCTTGGCCTCCTTTCCTCCAAACACTCGAGCTGCCCCTATGTTTGATGAGTGTTGTAAATTCTGTGTGTTGTCATCCTGTTATCAGCCAGATACAAGCAGACGACTGCGTTCTTCACCAGGACTCCACCAACCTTTCATGTCCAAGTTGGGACTATAGACCCTGGAGGTCAGATTCCATCAATCCCAAGAAAAGGCTATCAATATATAATTCATTGAAAGATTCTGAGTAAAATGGGATTCCTAGATACAACAAATACTGTGTATAAAATATAACGAGGTCCTTACACTCAGGGCACTGTAGGGGAGCAATGAGTCTTATAATGTAGTCACATATTTTAATGTAATTCCCTTTGGAAATCTCGGCACGGCACCATCCCCTCTGGCCAAAGTCACAAATCAACAGGATTACTGTTATGACTCAGGATTCAATACGGTGACCACGTGATGTGTGGTCAGTTTCCTTCCCCACTGAGCCACAGCATGGTCAATTTTTGTCCACATGCTGATTATCATTTACCTTTGCTTCGATCCTTCTGGTTTGTGGTAAGCAGGTGTTCTCATTTGCTCATTTACTTTGTCCTATCACATTTCAGGTGGGGCTATTCTACTTTCCTTATGCTGGCCATCTCTGCTGGCTATATTCCTATGTGGATCCTATTAAGGATGTTCCTGCCAGAGACCATCTTCGTATTTGCTCTTTGCTGACTCACTCCCTCCTCCTGTTGATTCTTAGTTAGACGCTATCTTAACTTGCAGATGTTACTTCATCTTTTTTCCACTTGTGCACGTGTTTTTTATATTTCCATACTTTGGGTCCCTGCCTATCTCTACACGCTTTCCCTATCCTGGATTATATTGCTCAGTTATCTTCTCTCTTATTCCTAAAGAGGTATGAGGAACAACTCGATGGCCTTTCAGGCAGCCAGAACCGAGCTGTGGGTTCTTAGGATTGTGGCCAGGGCTGTGGAGTTAGCAGGGAAAATATCAGATTTTAACTTCGGTAACTCAATTTCTCTGAATCCGACTCCAACTCCACCAAAATGGATACCGACTCCGATTCCACAACCATGGCTGTGAAGCCAGTAAGCGAAACATCCGACTTCTCAATTTCCCTGATTCCAAGTCCCCCAAAATGGACACCGACTCCAACTCCACAGCCCTGGTTGCAGTTATGGTACCTTTACACACGGCTACATTTGTAGCTTGTCACCAGGTAACTTACTGGCTGCAGTGAAATCATGGATACATGGTTCTATCTTGTTGCTGTGTACAAATGGAATCATGTATCCATGATTTCACTGCAACCAGTAAGTTACCTGGTGACAAGCTACAAATGTAGCCGTGTGTAAAGGTACCCTTAAGGTACCTTTACACGCCGCGACGGCAGGCTGGATACATCCCGCTACAGGCTACAAATGTAGCTTGTAGCGCCAATGTAGCCCGTCGTAGCGGCGTCTGAAGACGTGACACTACAGCTGGCAACAGATACATCTGTTTCCTAGGTCTGCTCGAAAACTGATGGCTACATCGCCGATGGTAGCGAGCTGTATCGGCGTGTAAAGAGGCAACGGAAGGGAACTCGGACAGCCTGCGATGTAGCTGCAATGTAGCTAAGGCGTGACCCTGGCTCCGTGTTACCGCGCCCCATGTGCGATCATTGGTGGAAGATGGTGCGTTGCGATTGGTTGTCGCCGCACAGGGCGGCATATTTAAGGAGCTGACGAGTCACACTACACAATCGCTCGAGCGTGCTGTATTACTCAGCCTCCTGTGATGCCTGCCCAATCAGGATGTTATTGCTTCGTCCTATCAGCGTACGGACGGCTCGTAAACCACAATTGTGGCACGCCTATGTGCTGGCCCTGCTGCACCAGGTCCGCCCATAGTAGCTGCTTATAGCGGTGTGTAAATGAGCTACAGCTGGCTACTTGAGACACCCGGCGATGTAGCTAGCTATAGATGTAGGGTGGCGTAGCGCACCTTGTGGCGGCGTGTAAAGAGGGTGCGTTGACCGTTTGTAACCGTTTGAGCGTGCTCGTGCACGTGAAGTAGCGGGATGTATCCAGCCTGCCGTCGCGGCGTGTAAAGGTACCTTTAGAGATATTCCAGTCTGCAGCAGCCACCAGAGACTGTGCAACTAGGGTTACTAACCTGTATAGGAAACAGTTGGGGCAAGTGCAGTTGCTAGGAGTTAGGCCAGTTTCACACTAGCATTCAGCTCTGTATGGCAGCAGTCGAATGCATGCGGTGACGCATCCATCATCCATCCCTATATTTAAGATGGGAACGCACGGTGTATGCGGTCGTTCGCGGATGCACGTGTTTGCGTCCGCATGCGTTGTTTCTCGAAGCATAGAAACGCAACTTGTCGCATTTTCTGTGTTTCTGTGCAGCCGAGGATATATGATTTGTACACAAACCTCTGCAAGTGTACAAATCATACATGGAGCCCAATGCCTTCCGGATGTGTGTGTTCAGCACTGTGTTTCCATCTGCATACCGAGCACATGTAGACCCAACGCTAGTGTGATAGTAGCCTTAGGCTAGGGTCACACTTAAAAGGCACAATCCATTAACCGCATCCATTACCGGATGCGGTTTTAACCGTGTGCTTCCATACTATCATGTGATAGTAAAAATGCAACCCTCATTCCAGATCTGGATTCATTAATGCATCCGGTTTTGGAATGTGGGTTTTTGCAATTTTAAAAACCAGATCGGGTTCCCATAGACTCCCATTATAAAAAAAACAGATCCGGTTTTGGAACCGGCGCGATAGACGCAGCCTGCATGATTTTTCCCGCAGGCTTCAAACCGGATCCTGTAACCGGATTGCAAATAGTGCAATTAGGTTTTTCTATTGAAGCCTATGGCTGCGTAAAAAGAACATTAAAAGAAAGAAAGAAGCCTATGGCTGCGGATCCAGATACGGTTTTGAGCATTATTAATGCTCAAAGTCGGATCAGGATCTGCAAGCCCAACCGCAGCTGTGACCCTAGCCTTACAGTTTAGTGACATGACTATTCAGAGCTCAGTGTGGAGCTGGTGGCTGAGCCTTTCAATGGACTGAAGCAGATGCACAGGGCTACCACCGGGGACCGCTCCGGAGCGGAGCAGAATTCTAACAGCAAGTAAATTAGGAAGTGTTATCATTTCGGATAAAGCATACAATGCTTTCATAATCTGTGTGCCCAGAAAACCCTTCTCAATAGGAGATGGATACATAGATACATTTGAGATAGATGGCTAGATATATAAAAATCCCCAAAATGAGGTGGAAAATCCAATTTGGTGAGAACGAGTGAAAGGAGCCTTAAGATCTCTCGGCAGAGCCTTTCTCAAGCTCCACAGAGAGAGTTAAAAGGCAAAGACTCCTCAGAGGAAGCTGGAACGTATCTCGTGTGCGTCAATAAAGAATCCTTATCCTCGTTTTCACTAAATTGGATGTTATAGATGTTATTATAGATATCCCTTGGTGTAACAGTATTATTCCCCTGAAGAAGCCACATCTTATGGCGTAACGCATGCGGTTCACTACCCTTTCCCTGATTCCATGTCTTGCAGGTTGCTACCTTGTGGGTCACACATTGATCTGTTTTGGTATAACAATTTCCTTTTCTCTTTATTCTTTCCCACTAGGTTTATGTATTTGGATGGGTTGATATTGCCTGCTGTATATAGAGCAGCCTGTAACTATATCGCTATTCGTTTTTTTATGCTTATCCTCATTTTTGGGCTTACTTATCGTGCTATGGAGACCTGCACCCAGGCAAAAAAATGTGCCCCCCTACTTTTGTTTTTTTAACATTTTTATGCATTTTTCTGTGCACTGTCATTATTTAATTAAAGATAATTTGTCACTTTATAATCTCGGTATTGTCTTCTTCATATTTTGTTCATTAAGGGTCTCTGGAGCCATTCATACACGTCTTTCTCAGTTTTATCATTTAGTGTATAGCACAGAACCCTTTTTCTATGGTCCAGTGTTGGTCTGGTTTTTCACAAACTCGTCTTTGCCATTACTTGTGCTGTTCACACTACAACTCTGCTGCATCAGTGAGTTATTGTCCCTGCTATCTGGTATCCAGTTTGCCTGTTCATCATTGGTGCCTGTGTTTAACCATATGTTTGCTAATTGCTTATGGCTCTGGTCTCTGACATTGACTATGTGTCTGCTTTTAGCATGCATCGCTGCCATTAACTATTTGTCTGCTGCAAGTCCTAGATTGACGATATATCTACAGTTTCTGTATGTATCAACACTTCTGTCCTTCTGTTTTCTGGTGTCTCTTATTCTACCTGTCCACCTGCTCTCCTGGCCCTCACTGATCTACAAGGTGTTCAGCAACTTCTGTCCGATGTTTTTCAGTATGTCTTTAGCATGAGGGAGGAAGCCAGAGAACCCAGAGGAAACCCACATAACATAGAGAGAACGTAGAAACACCTTGTAGATGTTGTATTTGGAGGCATTTGAACCCAGGACACCAACACTGCAACACTGCAGTGCTAAATACTGAGCCACCGTACAGTGCTAACCACTGAGCCACCATACAGTGCTAACCACTGAGCCACCATACTGTGCTAACCACTGATCCACCATACAGTGCTAACCACTGAGCCACCATACAGTGCTAACCACTGAGTCACCATACAGTGCTAAACACTGAGCCACCATACAGTGCTAACCACTGAGCCACCATACAGTGCTAACCACTGAGCCACCATACAGTGCTAACCACTGAGCCACCATACAGTGCTAACCACTGAGCCACCATACTGTGCTAACCACTGAGCCACCATATACAGTGCTAACCACTGAGCCACCATACAGTGCTAACCACTGAGCCACCATACAGTGCTAACCACTGATCACCATATACAGTGCTAACCACTGAGTCCACCATACAGTGCTAACCACTGAGCCACCATACAGTGCTAACCAATGAGCCACCATACAGTGCTAACCAATGAGCCACCATACAGTGCTAACCACTGAGCCACCATACTGTGCTAACCACTGAGCCACCATATACAGTGCTAACCACTGAGCCACCATATACAGTGCTAACCACTAAGCCACCATACACATGCTAACCACTGAGCCACCATACAGTGCTAACCACTGAGCCACCATACAGTGCTAACCACTGAGCCACCACTACAGTGCTAACCACTGAGCCACCATACAGTGCTAACCACTGAGCCACCATACAGTGCTAACCACTGAGCACCATTACAGTGCTAACCACTGAGTCACCATACAGTGCTAACCACTGAGCCACCATACAGTGCTAACCACTGAGCCACCATACAGTGCTAACCACTGAGCCACCATACAGTGCTAACCACTGAGCCACCATACAGTGCTAACCATGAGCCACCATAACAGTGCTAACCACTGAGCCACCATACAGTGCTAACCACTGAGCCACCATATACAGTGCTAACCACTGAGCCACCATACAGTGCTAACCACTGAGCCACCATACAGTGCTAACCACTGAGCCACCATACAGTGCTAACCACTGAGCCACCATACAGTGCTAACCACTGAGCCACCATATACAGTGCTAACCACTGAGCCACCATACAGTGCTAACCACTGAGCCACCATATACAGTGCTAACCACTGAGCCACCATACAGTGCTAACCACTGAGCCACCATATACAGTGCTAACCACTGAGCCACCATACAGTGCTAACCACTGAGCCACCATACACGTGCTAACCACTGAGCCACCATACAGTGCTAACCACTGAGCCACCATACAGCGCTAACCACTGAGCACCATACAGTGCTACCACTGAGCACCATAACAGTGCTAACCACTGAGCCACCATACAGTGCTAACCACTGAGCCACCATACAGTGCTATCCACTGAGACACCATATACAGTGCTAACCACTGAGCCACCATACAGTGCTAACCACTGAGCCACCATACAGTGCTAACCACTGAGCCACCATACAGTGCTAACCACTGAGTCCACCATACAGTGCTAACCACTGAGCCACCATACAGTGCTAACCACTGAGCCACCATACAGTGCTAACCACTGAGCCACCATACAGTGCTAACCACTGAGCCACCATACAGTGCTAACCACTGAGCCACCATACAGTGCTAACCACTGAGCCACCATACAGTGCTAACCACTGAGCCACCATACAGTGCTAACCACTGAGACCATACAGTGCTAACCACTGAGCCACCATACAGTGCTAACCACTGAGCACACCATACAGTGCTAACCACTGAGCCACCATACAGTGCTAACCACTGAGCCACCATACAGTGCTAACCACTGAGCCACCATACAGTGCTAACCACTGAGCCACCATAACAGTGCTAACCACTGAGCCACCATACAGTGCTAACCACTGAGCCACCATACAGTGCTAACCACTGAGCCACCATACAGTGCTAACCACTGGGACCATACAGTGCTAACCACTGAGCCACCATACAGTGCTAACCACTGAGCCACCATACAGTGCTAACCACTGAGCCACCATATACAGTGCTAACCACTGAGCCACCTATACAGTGCTAACCACTGAGCACCATATACAGTGCTAACCACTGAGCCACCATACAGTGCTAACCACTGAGCCACCATACAGTGCTAACCACTGAGCCACCATACAGTGCTAACCACTGAGCCACCATATACAGTGCTAACCACTGAGCCACCATACAGTGCTAACCACTGAGCCACCATACAGTGCTAACCACTGAGCCACCATACAGTGCTAACCACTGAGCCACCATACAGTGCTAACCACTGAGTCACCAACGTGCTACCACTGAGCACCATACAGTGCTAACCACTGAGCCACCATATACAGTGCTAACCACTGAGCCACCATACAGTGCTAACCACTGACAACCATAACAGTGCTAACCACTGAGCCACCATACAGTGCTAACCACTGAGCCACCATACAGTGCTAACCACTGAGCCACCATACAGTGCTAACCACTGGGCCACCATACAGTGCTAACCACTGAGCCACCATACAGTGCTAACCACTGAGCCACCATACAGTGCTAACCACTGAGCCACCATACAGTGCTAACACTGAGCCACCATACACGTGCTAACCACTGAGCCACCATACAGTGCTAACCACTGAGCCACCATACAGTGCTAACCACTGAACCACCATACAGTGCTAACCACTGAGCCACCATATACAGTGCTAACCACTGAGCCACCATACAGTGCTAACCACTGAGCCACCACCATAGTATCTGCCGCTGTCCAGGGTCCTGTAGGCATTTACATTAGGTCTATGGGCAGTGCACCGCCATAGACCTAATGTTAATGGTTACAGGACCCTGGACAGCGGCAGATACTATACTACATTACGTACAGTATCTGCTCTACTGTCAGGGAAGCTTCATTCATAAATTAGTACAAAGCCGATAATAGCCAGCTTACTGTAAATGGCTTATTAACCCCTAACATGCTGAGAGGAGTGGACAGCATGTCTCTAGGAGAGGGGGGGTGGGCCCCTAGAGACAAGTTGCCCACAGCTAATATTAATAATGAATGTTTTTATATTCATTTAACACTTTGCTTACCCCTGCGGCAGCAGGGATGAGAAAGTATACGGTAACCGGATCACACATCCTGAGCAATCCTGTTACCGTATTGCGGGTCACAGCACACATTTTGGGAAAAAAATGTGTGTGAACGCAATTGCCTGCCCAAATGTGACCCCAGCTTAATTCATTGAGATGCACCTGTACATGGGATAGATAGATAGATAGATAGATAGATAGATAGATAGATAGATAGATAGATAGATAGATAGATAGATAGATAGATAGATAGATACTTTCACACTTACAAACAACAGAAAGCTTTGGGGCAATTACGGCACCACACTGTGTGTGTAAGCCCGGCCTTTGAGTAGTCTATGTGAAGGCTCTGTCACTGTGTATATAATATAATAATAATAATAATGGGACGTGCACACCGGATATAACCAGTAATAATTATATTGAGCATCCTGCATTGTGTTGTTAGTTACAATCTACATTTAGGCAGTGACTTTGCCCCGGACGTACAATTCGGGTCTATTACTCATCTCTCTATCTCTTCGCTTTGCTATAAAGTTATAATCTTTTAGTTCCATGTCCGCAGAGGGAACGTGACGTTTCCTTGTGGGGCAGATAAGCCCCCGCCCCGGTGTAACATTGAGGGATTACGGTGTGTCATAATTAGACAAATTATCCAATATTAAAGGCTGGCGACGTGCGCGGGCCTGGCCCAGGGGACGCTACATTACAGGGTGATTAGGGCAGACACAAACCATATTAGAACCTGAGATGCTTCTTCTCTCCTGGGAGAACAGAAATGTCTATTTGTTAGGGGCTAAAATATGGCGTTAATCCACGGCGGGGGCTGCACTCGCTACCTGTGATGTTAAACACACCAGAAGTTCCATAAATCCACATTAAAGATATAAGCAAGAGAGCGAGGAGCCGACAATGCTCGTGAACACATATTACTGACGCTTGTTTATTGCCAGCGCCGCTCGCTCCTGACGTTCTTGCCCATTTTTAAAATTAAAAAGTGAATTATAGGAAAAAGAAGCGAAGTGGTGACAGAACCGGAAATGTAGATTTAGTGTAAATGTCTCCGCGGGGATGAGGAGCCGCAGCACCTGGAGGAAGAAGAAGCTGATTCTGTTACCTGTATGATTGGAAATGTTTATAACTATGGTAAATGTATCAAATATGCTAATATTATATAATACAATGATATGATAAGAGGGACTGGTGATTATACAGAGATAAGTGGCTACACAGGCACTGCTGATCTCCAAAGACGAAAGGTCCTCTCATGTGTCAACCCAAGAGCAGCTTCATACTCCAATGTGCAGGTGGCTAAAGGGATCACAGCTAAGTACCCGTCTTCTGTTCTCCTAGTTCTCCACTGGCCTCCGTCCCTCTCTCTAGGGCGCTGCACAGCTGGGTCAGGCTTCCTGGTTCTGGGCCTGGCTTGGTCCCAGCAACCAGCTCTTTCCAGTACCTTCTTCTTTGCTGTCTCTCTGGAACTAACTAACCCCTCCCCTCAGGCCTGGATCTTTATAGGGGATCTGGCTTAACAGCAGCCAGTGGAGTTCCCCCTTCAGGTCTGGGGTGGAAGGTGTTGTGTGCCGTGTGTGCCAAGGTGTACATCCCTGCCTGCACTAGCGGATCTTGTGGCAATTCCCCGCAGGGGTGCCACAGTAGCATGTAACCCGGCCTTAAGACTATTACTGGAACAACACAGAGACACTTGCTCCTCTCCTTCTAATCAAGTCTTAAAGGGAATCTGTCACCAATTAATTAGAGTGCATCATAATGTAGAGCCCGAGACCCTGATTCCAGTGATGTATCACTTATTGGGCTGCTCATTGTAGCTGCTTAGCTTGCTCCTGGTAGTCCAGCATATTCAGTTTTGTATAACCCCACCACTGATTGGCAGCTTTCTCTGTATAACCCCACCATCCATCACCAATTGGCAGATTTCTATTTATAACCCCAACCTGATTGGCAGATTTCTCAGTATAACCCCACTCCTCCACTGATTGGCAGCTTTCAGTGTACAACTCCTCCCCACCACTGATTGGCAGCTTTCAGTGTATAACTCCTCCCCACCATTGATTGGCAGCTTTCAGTGTATAACTCCTCCCCACCACTGATTGGCAGCTTTCTGTGTATAACTCTGCCTCCACCGCTGATTGGCAGCTTTCTGTGTATAACCCTGTCCATGCCACTGAATGCCAGCATTCTGTGTACATTGTATATGGGCACACAGCTGCCAATCAGTGGGGAGGGTGGCTTATACACAGAAAGCTGCCAATCAGTGGTGGGGGGGGTTATACACAGAAAGCTACCAATCAGTGGTGAGGGTGGCATATACACAGAAAGCTGCTAATCAGTGGTGGGGGGGTTATACACAGAAAGCTGCCAATCGGTGGTGGGGGGTTATACACAGAAAGTTGCTAATCAGTGGTGGGGGGGGGGGGGTTATACACAGAAAGCAGCCAATCAGTGGTGGGGGGTTATACACAGAAAGCTGTCAATCAGTGGTAGGGGGGTTATACACAGAAAGCTGCCAATCAGTGGTGGGGGAGGGGGTTATACACAGAAAGCTGTCAATCAGTGGTGGGGCTGGAGTTATACACAGAAAGCTGCCAATCAGTGGTGTGGGTGGGGTTATGTAGAGAAAGTAAATGAAAAAAATCCAGCAAGATGTTCCAATGCAGAATTTATTTATGCAAAAACGTCAATCCAACAGGTAGGTATTCCGTGCCTAAGCCAACGCGTTTCGGCCCTAGGTCTTAATCATGTCTATGGCTGGGTGAGATGGAGTGACTGTCATATCCACGCCTCCTCACTTCCCACACAGCTGTGTTGATATAACAAAATTAAAGAACAATGACAATACAATGAGGTTAAAAACTGGAGAAATTCCAACAAATCTTAATAACAATTTATACAATAATGTCATACAAAGGTTTTGGAGTTAATACTGCAACACAATATCCTGTCTAATGTTCAAGCCATGGGGAGCCCTTGTCCCCAGGCAAAAAATCCTATACGATTCTTTATGCAGCAAAAGACGTCTAACGTCCCCGCTCCGGGAGGAGTGACAACTTTCTCTATCCCCTAAGATTTCAAGGAGGTTGTATTACCACCGTGCTGTAAGGAGAAAAGTCTTGAAACTGCAGAGATGTTAAGTGCCGTACGACGACTAGCATCAGAAATATGCCTGCAGATCCTTCTCTTCGATTCACATGTGGTGCATCCCAGGGCCGGCTCCAGGTTTCTGTGGGCCCCGGGCGAAAAAGTCTCAGTGGGCCTCCTTTAGTACATATCATGGACCCATAGACAATGCATGGGGCTTGCCGCAAATGTGTAGAAAGTGCAGCCGCAAGGCGGAAAATGCGGCAGATGCGGATTTTTTTACCGCAACTGCCACATTTTAAAAAAAACCGCCTATATGAAGGCAGCCTTACAGGAACAGTGACTGCCGAAACCAGCAAAAGCTGTTCCTGACAGTGAGTATATTACACGTTGTTAGGGCTAAAATGCATTTGCGTTCTCTTGCGCTTTTTAAAAATACCCTTCAAATGCAAAATGTTGCATTTTTGTGCGTCTCAGGATTCTTGGTATATACACAAGCATCCTCAAGCACACAAATAATGCAAGCAGCTCAATGGAGCCGCACTGCCATATGGTGGCACCGCAGCCAAGCGGAGTGTCTGGCCGTCCAGATCTCTCTTTCTCCTCACCTTTCTTCTCGCTGCTCCGGTCTCCTCCGGTCACTCTGCACATATCAGCACAGTCATGACAACATCGTGCCCCTCCATGCTGAGCTGCAGAATGCAGACAGCGGCTGGCAAAAGTGGCTGATACTATAGGAGCGGAACCCGCAGGGGGCTACCACTGGTACACATACCTCCTACGCACGCGGCTCTGCTCCATACACCACTACGCACGCGGCTCTGCTCCATACACCTCGTACCCACGCGGCTCTGCTCCATACACCTCATACCCACGCGGCTCTGCTCCATACACCTCATACACACGCGGCTCCGCTACGTACTCCTCGTACACACACGGCTCCGCTCTGTACACTTAGTACCCACATGGCTCTGCTCCATACCCCTCGTACACGGCTCTGCTCCATACACCTAGTACACACTGGGCTCCGCTCCATACACCTCGTACACACTAGGCTTCGCTCCGTACACCTCGTACACACACGGCTCTGCTCCGTACACCTCGCACACATTCAGCTCTGCTCCATACACCTAGTACCCACATGGCTCCGTACACCTCGTACACACACGGCTCCGCTCCGTACACCTAGTACCAACTCGGCTCCGCTCTGTACACCTAGTACACACTCGGCTCCGCTCCGTACACCTCGTACACACTCGGCTCCGCACACCTAGAACACACTCGGCTCCGCTCCGTACACCTAGTACACACTGGGCTCCGCTCCATACACCTCGTACACACTGGGCTCCGCTCCATACACCTCGTACACACTGGGCTCCGCTCCGTACACCTCGTACACACACGGCTCTGCTCCGTACACCTCGGACACACTGGGCTCCGCTCCGTACACCTCCTACACACACGGCTCTGCTCCGTACACCTCGCACACACTCGGCTCCGCACACCTAGAACACACTCGGCTCCGCTCCGTACACCTAGTACACACTGGGCTCCGCTCCATACACCTCGTACACACTGGGCTCCGCTCCATACACCTCGTACACACTGGGCTCCGCTCCATACACCTCGTACACACTGGGCTCCGCTCCGTACACCTCGTACACACACGGCTCTGCTCCGTACACCTCGGACACACTGGGCTCCGCTCCGTACACCTCGTACACACACGGCTCTGCTCCGTACACCTCGCACACATTCAGCTCTGTTCCATACACCTAGTACCCACATGGCTCCGCTCCGTACACCTCGTACACACTCGGCTCCGCACACCTAGTACACACTCGGCTCCGCTCCGTACACCTAGTACACACTCGGCTCCGCTCCAAACACCTCGTACACACTCGGCTCTGCTCCGTACAACTCGTACACACTCGGCTCCGCTCCGTACACCTAGTACACACTCAACTCTGCTCCGTACACCTCGTACACACTCGGCTCTGCTCCGTACACCTCGTACACACACGGCTCTGCTCAGTACACCTCGTACACACTCGGCTCCACTCCGTACACCTAGTACACACTCGGCTCCGCTTCGTACACCTCGTACACACTCGGCTCCGCTCCGTACAACTAGTACACACTCGGCTCCTCTCCGTACACCTCGTACACACTGGGCTCCGCTTCGTACACCTCGTACACACACGGCCCCGCTCCGTACACCTCGTACACACTCGGCTCCGCTCCGTACACCTAGTACACACTCACCCAGGCCCGACGTCAGCAAGTGCCGGGCCCGACTGTTTGGAGGGGGCCCACCGGGTCCCTGAGGGCTAGGGTCACACTTGCATTGTGACCCTAGCCTGACGCAAGTATTGTCTGCTGCAGCGCAGAGCGTTTAATGCTATGCGCTGCCAGCAATGGAGCCCATAGAAACCCGATGTTTACATTGACAACAAATGGTTGCCAAGGTAAACATCGGGTTTCTATGGGCTCCAGTGCATAGGATTAAAAGCTATGTGCTGCAGCCGAAAATACTTGCATCAGGCTAGGGTCACAATGCTAGTGTGACCCTAGCCTCAGGGGCCCCTGAGCACACTGCCCCCACAGCCAGGGCCATATCCAGGGGGCAGCTGGGGGGTCATTTGCAGGGAGGGCGCACTCAGCCTCCTGCAGCTCTGGAGATCTCCCTCCATGGGAGCCGACACAGAGCCGCACACTGTGCTGACAGGACCTGTGATGATGTCAATGGAGGGTGGAGTCAGCGGTCACATGACCAGCTCCTCAGTGTGTGCAGGACTCTGAGCATCATGATGGCCAGCATAGCAATTAGGTGTTTATGTGTGGGGTGGAGGGATTTACAGTGTGAATGTAGCAGAGGTGAGTGTGTACTAGGGGTATGGCAATTTGGTGAAGTTTATGTGTGGGGTCGGGAGGGATTTACAGTGTGAATGTAGCAGAAGCGAGTGTGTACTAGGTGTACGGAACGGAGCCGAGTGTGTACTAGGTGTATGGAACGGAGCCGAGTGGGTACTAGGTGTACGGAGCGGAGCCGAGTGTGTACTAGGTGTACGGAGCGGAGCCGAGTGTGTACTAGGTGTATGAAGCAGAGCCGCGTGGGTACGAGGTGTATGGAGCAGAGGCGCGTGTGTACGAGGTGTATGGAGCAGAGCCGCGTGCGTACGAGGTGTACGGAGCAGAGCCACGTGTGTATGAGGTGTACGGAGCAGAGCCGCGTGCGTACGTGGTGTACGGAGCAGAGCCGAGTGCGTACGAGGTGTACGGAGCAGAGCCGCGTGCGTACGAGGTGTACGGAGCAGAGCCGCGTGCGTACGAAGTGTACGGAGCAGAGCCGAGTGTGTACGAAGTCTATGGAGCAGAGCCGCATGTGTACAAGGTGTTTGGAGCAGAGCCGCGTGCGTACGAGGTGTACGGAGCAGAGCCGAGTGTGTACGAGGTCTATGGAGCAGAGCCGCATGTGTACAAGGTGTTTGGAGCAGAGCCGCGTGCGTACGAGGTGTACGGAGCAGAGCCGAGTGTGTACGAGGTCTATGGAGCAGAGCCGCATGTGTACAAGGTGTTTGGAGCAGAGCCGCGTGCGTACGAGGTGTACGGAGCAGAGCCGCGTGTGTACGAGGTCTATGGAGCAGAGCCGCGTGCGTACGAGGTGTACGGAGCAGAGCCGTGTGCATACGAGGTCTATTTAGCAGAGCCGCGTGCATACGAGGTATGTGTACCTGTGGTAGCCCCCCGCGGATTCCGCTCCTATAGTCTCAGCCACCTTTGCCAGCAGCATTCTTCTCCAGAGTCTCTTCTGCCGCTGTCTGCATTCTGCAGCTCAGCATGGAGGGGCACGATGTTGTCATGACTGTGCTGATATGTGCAGAGCGACCGGAGGAGACTGAAGCTGCAAGAAGAAAGGTGGGGAGAAAGAGAGATCTGGACGGCCAGACACTCCGCTTGGCTGCGGTGCCACCCATATGGCAGTGTGGCTCCACTGAGCTGCTTGCATTATTTGTGTGCTTGAGGATGCTTGTGTATATACCAAGCATCCTCAGATGCACAAAAATGCAACATTTTGCATTTGAAGGGTATTTTTAAAAAGCGCAAGGGAACGCAAACGCATTTTAGCCCGCTCCTAACAACGTGTAATATACTCACTGTCAGGAACAGCTCTTGCTGGTTTCGGCAGTCACTGTTCCTGTAAGGCTGCCTTCACATAGGCGGTTTTTAAAAATGTGGCAGTTGCGGTAAAAAAATCCGCATCTGCCGCATTTTCCGCTTAGCGGCTGCACTTGCTACACGTTTGCGGCAAGCCCCATGCATTGTCTATGGGGCTTGCGGCAAGTGTGCGACAATATATATATTATAGTCCATGATATGTACTAAAGGGGGCCCACTGAGACTTTTTCGCCTGGGGCCCACAGAAACCTGGAGCCGGCCCTGCACTCACCTCTGCTACATTCACACTGTAAATCCCTCCTGACCCCACACATAAACTTCACCAAATTGCCATACCCCTAGTACACACTCACCTCTGCTACATTCACACTGTAAATCCCTCCTGACCCCACACATAAACTTCACCTAATTGCTATGCTGGCCATCATGATGCTCAGAGTCCTGCACACACTGAGGAGCTGGTCATGTTACCGATGACTCCACCCTCCATTGACATCATCACAGGTCCTCTCAGCCCAGAGTGTGCAGCTCTGTCGGCTCCCACGGAGGGAGATCTCCGGAGCTGCAGGAGGCTGAGTGCGCCCTCCCTGCAAATGACCCCCCAGCTGCCCCCTGGATATGGCCCTGGCTGTGGGGCAGTGTGCTCAGGGTCCGCTGAGGGCTAGGGTCACACTTGCATTGTGACCCTAGCCTGATGCAAGTATTTTCGGCTGCAGCACATAGCTTTTAATGCTATGCGCTGGAGCCCATAGAAACCCGATGTTTACCTTGCCAACCATTGATTGTCAATGTAAACATCGGGTTTCTATGGGCTCCGTTGCTGGCAGCGCAGAGCATTAAACGCTCTGCGCTGCAGCAGACAATACTTGCGTCAGGCTAGGGTCACAATGCAAGTGTGACCCTAGCCTAGCCCTCAGGGGCCCGGTGGGCCCCCTCCAAGTAGTTGGGCCCCGGGACTTGCCCGGGTGCACCGGGTGCTGACGCTGGGCCTGGTGCATCCCACGTATTGTATATTGCATGATGTGCATTCTATTAAGTACATAACATTAGTCATGCAACAGTTAATATAGGTTTCGATCTTATGAGTGCCACCAATGCAATATGATGTAAACACATCACTCCTTAATATGTGGGAACACGCAGTACATCTGGTATGGCCACATGTGTAGAGACCTTTCAGGGCCAACCACGTACTGTTATCCCTTGGTGTGGAAGTGAGGAAAAGACTAGGGGAGAGCATAGACCCCAGGGTAGGGGCTCTTTAGAGCTGAATCTGACTGGCGAACTACCGACTACACTGGCATATTGAGTACTATAAGTAGTGACAAAAGGGATGACATTGGACATCTTTTTACAGATTTTTACAGTGCCCATAATGAGGGTTTCTCTATCAATATTGTCCACTAGCCTTATTGCCATTCCCTCCCCATTTCCCTAATTGCTCATTGTATATAGAGAAAGCTGCCAATCAGTGATGTAGGTGGGGTTATATACAGAAAGCTGCCAATCAGTGGTGGGGGCGGGGTTATAGAGCTCCACATTCAAAAATCTTCTTTTCTGCAAATCTAGCAGTTTTTATCAAAATAACAGCAAGTAGCCCAGTCAGTGATAGATCACCAGAATCAGGGTCTTATGCTCTACAGCATGCTGATCTCAGATCTCTCAGCAAAATCCTGCTGACAGATTCCCTTTAACTACCTGTGGGGCTGCAGCAAGCTGTGTGTCAGTGTCCCCAGCTCCTTAATGTTGCACACAGTGACGTCACTAGAGTCTGGTGGGCCCCTGTGCACAATTTAGACTTGCCCCACCCCACGCACATGTCAGTCAGATGTATGGGCCCTGTGTAGTGTTCTACATACTTTAAAGACTCACGGATTGACCCCTCTCACCCTTTATTATGTATTAATGTACTTCATCCTGCTCTATATGGTCCTCCTCCTGGAATATGGCCCTTATTGTGGTATATATGTTCCTCATCATAGCTTATATGGTCTTCCTCCTCCCGCCACCATAGTCCTTCAATTGCTATAATGCATCCCCACATTCCTCCATACATTACAATGTACACCCATAGTCGTCTATACATTATAATGCATCCCATAGTCTCCCATTCTTAAGGTAGACATTAAAGTCATCCAATTATTATAATGCACCTCTATTATCCTCCTTATAGTATAATGCATTCTCAGTCCTCCATATAGTATAATGCAGCCTGACATCCCTTCATATAGTATAGTGCAGCCTTATATCCCTCCATATAGCATAATGTAGCCTCACAGCCCTCCATATAGTATAATCGAGCCTCATAGCCCTTCATATAGAATATAGCAGATTCAAAACTCTCCATATAGTGCAGCCTCATAGCCCCACCATATAGTGCAGCCTCATAACCCCTCCATATAGTGCAGCCTCATAGCCTCTCCAATCTCCATATAGTAAATTCTCCCCGCTCCTCCCTCATAATCCGCCAGTCACCTTGCACTGATTTTTTTTCAAAATAAAAAAATAAATCTTACCTCTCCTGGTTCCCCCGCTGCTCCAGTCTCAGACTCAGGAGGAGGAGGCGGTGTCGGTACTAGCAAAGCAGGAAGTGACACCTTCTCATAGTGTGGAGGAAGCAGCACCAGCCTGCTTTGTATGCGTTCTGCAGTGGAACTCAGGCCGGCACCGCCTCCCCTCCCTGACACACTGGCTGCGTAGTCACATGGATGTGTGTCCTTGGAAAAGCACATGCACGTGAAGCGGGCGCCCAGTGCTGGGATCGGCGGTCGCAGGGGACTACGGGCGGACTGGGCCCCATCACGCCCGCAATCCCTGCGACAATGATCGTTACGCCACTGGTTGCACAGGTGATGATCCAACACTTGTTAATTCTAAGAGTATGTGCACACAGCCAGGGCATTTATGCTGCAGAAAACAAATGCAGCAAAACCTGTACAAGTTTCAGTTTCTGCAAAGCAACTAAACCAATGTGTGTGCACAGCTCACACAGGTTTTAATGTTAATCCAAAATGCAAGTTTAGATTAGCATACATTAGCATAAAACCATGGTAAATATGCACTATGTGAACTTAGCCTAAGGAAATCCTGAAAACATGACCTGCTGAGGACTGGAGCTGGGAATCCATGCTTTAGGCTCATACAATAGTCCTGCCGCACTCTCCCCTTCATGTGAGTGACGAGCCCCGTGGGGGTCGTGGCGATACTCAGAGCAGGGTCTGATGATATCGTCCGGGGAATGGGATGTCACAAAGGCGCAACCGGGTGGTCTGTGGCCCTGGAGCGGTCAATAAAAGAGGGAGGATGGTTGAAGGTTCATGGAATAGGGGAATTTATAAGGATTTAAGGGTGGTTGTTGTGACGCCACCCGTGGTATTCGGCTATTGGTAGCCGACGCTGCGATGCGGGACCTCTGGGGATGATGGGTTGGAAGCTGTGATGGTTTCACTCCCCACGGGTGAAGCAGATATCCAGGGCAACCGGTGTAGAGGTATTGGTGATGGGGGGGCCAGCAGGGCTGATCTGGCTGTAGAGAGGGATTGGAGAGCCACCCAGGCAGGTCCTTGCAGCCTGTGCGGCTTATCAGTCTACCGCTCCTCAGGCGGAGAATGAACAGTCTCACACACAGTTCTGAGTTCCAAACCTGGTTTACTTAGCTTTTACTCTGCTAGCACCACAGGGTACAGTTCTCGTTCAGTAGCAGTCCGCAACCAGGATAGCTTGTCCAAGACACCCCCTTCCGTCTCGGGTTGTTCTCTCTCTCAGTGCTGCCTGAGCGCTTGACTCCTGCTTGTGCCTCCGCACGCAGTGCTCCAATCTAGCAGCCACGGGTCCTGTCGAGCGACCGGTGCCAAGTCTCATGACCTTAGTACGGCTGCAATCTCGGCGGATGTGTGGGGAGTCGGCCACAGCTCCTTTAGATCTTGTGGCCTCCAGTTCCATGGTTGGAGCATAGAGTCTCCTCGCCACCTTCAGGGTCGGTCCCCTGGTTCTCAACCTGCCCTTCTGCTTCACTTTAGATTCGGGCACACGGGTGCATCACTCACTGCCCCTAGGGCTCCCTCTGCCTCACTGCAGTCTGTTGTTCCGGGACCCAGGATGGGCCTCATCTCCGCTCAAGTCCTCTGGGACCGACTCCTTTCACTGCTCCCACATTCTGCTCTCTCTCAGTCTTACTGACTCCACACCTACTGACTGACTACTCTCTCTTTTTTTTTTACTTCCTGGCTGCTTCCCTACTAACTTCCCACCATTCACCTTCCTTCCCGCCGTCCCTCTGACTAACTGGGCCTCCCTCTGTCAGGTCCGCCCGCCGTCCCTGGACCAGGTGTGTTGGTGCTTTTGTGGGTGTCTGGACTTACCATCCCGTTTACTGAAAACAGGGATAATACCACACCCGTGGATTAGGTGCAGTACCCCCCTGTGGTGACCAGACCGCAGGGGCGCCACATGAGCAACTCTAACTTTTTACCGTACACTTTGTGGATTAGACTCTATTGCTCCTTAGTTCTTCTCCTGCATATAATACTGATAGTTGACTTGGCTCCTGCTCTGGAGCCCTTTATGGAATGGATCCTTCCCCCAGGCACCTGAATCGACTTTGGGTGCATTCTGCATTCTACCAGATACTAGTACCATCCCTCCATGCCCATTCTCCTCTCCGCCTCACAAGAATGACTGATGACTTACAGTTTTTCGTGGTTCTGGCAGTGGTGTAACTTGAAGCTCATGGGCCCCGATGCAAAAGCTCCAACGGGGCCCTCAATTATTGCACATCTTTCATAGCATTAATCTTTTTCTATAAAACAAAGGTAATTTTGGGGCACCCTAGGCTCCAGGGCCTAGGTGCGATTGCAGCCCCTGCACCTATTGTAGTTACACCCCTGGTTCTGGGCATTATATGACTCTTTCGCAGTCTCCTGGATATTTCGGGAAAGTTGACAAGTCTGTATTATATCCGTCCAATCTTTCAGAGAAGAATTCTGCTCCAGAGAATTTTAGATTTTGGAGAAGCCTGGATACATTGTAACAAATACTCTGGATGTGCTGTAAATCGCCTGCGCATCATACAATAACACAGGGATGATTCATCTGATGTGATCAGTCATCTTGTGTCTATTCCTGCTGGAGGATGTGCAGCCTCCATCTACCTGTCTCCGGCAATGGTAAACGTGCGGCCACTTAAAGGCGCCTCCTCCCCATCAGTGTGAATCCACCACTCTGTATACAGAGGTTATCCATGGACTCTGGCAGCAGAGATGGCGTTAGGTCGCACTGACGATGGCAGCAAGTTGCACTGATGATGGTTGCAGGTCGCACTGATGATGGTCGCAGGTCACACTGATGATGGTCGCAGGTCGCACTGATGATGGTCGCAGGTCGCACTGATGATGGTGGCAGGTCGCACTGATGATGGTGGCAGGTCGCACTGATGATAGCTCTAGATAACACTGATGATGGCAGCAGATTGCACTGACGATGGCGGCAGGTCGTACTGATGATGGTGGCAGGTCGCACTAACGATGGCGGTAGATCACACTGACTATGGCAGCAGGTTGTACTGATGATGATGGCGGCAGGTCTCACTAATGATGGTCGCAGGTCGCACTGATGATGGCAGTAGATCACACTGACTATGGCAGCAGGTCGCACTGATGATGGCAGTAGATCACACTGATGATAGCAGCAGGTCGCACTGATGATGGCGGCAGGTCGCACTAATGATGGTGGCAGGTCGCACTGATGATGGCGGCAGGTCGCACTGATGATGGCAGTAGATCACACTGACTATGGCAGCAGGTCGCACTGATGATGGCAGTAGATCACACTGACTATGGCAGCAGGTTGCACTGATGATGGCAGTAGATCGCACTGATGATGGCAGCAGGTCGCACTGATGATGGCGGCAGGTCGCACTAATGATGGCGGCAGGTCGCACTGATGATGGCAGCAGGTCGCACTGATGATGGCGGCAGATCGCACTGATGATGGCGGCAGGTCACACTGATGATGGCGGCAGGTCGCACTAATGATGGCAGTAGATCACACTGATGATGGCAGTAGATCACACTGATGATGGCAGCAGGTCAAACTGATGATGGCGGCAGGTCGCACTGATGATGGCGGCAGGTCACACTGATGATGGCGGCAGGTCTCAATGACGATGGCGGGAGGTCGCACTGACGATGGCGGCAGGTCGCACTGACGATGGCGGCAGGTCGCACTGACGATGGGGGCAGGTCGCACTGACGATGGTGGCAGGCCGCATTGAAGATGGCGGCAGGTCACACTGATGATGGTGGCAGGTCGCACTGATGATGGTGGCAGGTCGCACTGATGATGGTGGCAGGTTGCACTGATGATGGCGGCAGGCCGCACTGATGATGGCAGCAGGTTGCACTGATGATGGCGGCAGGTCGCACTGACGATGGCGGCAGGTCGCACTGACGATAGCGGCAGGTCGCACTGACGATGGCGGCAGGTCGCACTGATGATGGCGGCAGGTTGCACTGATGATGGCGGCAGGTCACACTGACGATGGTGGCAGGTCGCACTGACGATGGCGGCTGCGGCTCTGGGATTAGTTCTGTAGAAAAATAAATAAGTAAAAGATAATTTTGTCTTTTTTCTGGAGGAACATTGTACTTCTCACACGTCTGGATAATCCTCCGAGGACGGAGCGCTGCTGGAAATGTGTTTAACCCTTTGCACAGCATTTAATCATCAGAGATCCCCGAAGTGGCTTCAGAAAAGTAATTAGTGCAGTAAATTTAACTCCAAACATATGGATAAGACTGCAGGAAAGTACCAGGAAATGTACCACATGGCAGTATTATATAGACACTGTATGGCAGTATATTATATAGGGACTGTATGGCAGTATTATATAGGGACAGTACAGTGATATTATATAGATACTGTGACAGTATTATATAGGAACTGTATGGTGATATTATATAGATGCTGTATGGCAGTAATATAAAAGGACTGCATGGCAGTATTATATAGGGACTTTATAGCAGAAATATATAGGGACTGAATGGTGATATATACTGTAGGGCAGTATTACATAGGGATGCATACTGATATTATATAGACACTGTATGGTAGTATTATATAGTGGCTGTATGGTGATATTATATACCCCCAGTATAGCAGTGTGATATAGGGACTGTATGGCAGTATTATATTGAGACTGTATGAAAATATTATACTATTGTATGGCAGTATTATATAGGGGCTGTATGGTGATATTATTTAGACACTGCATGGCAGTAATGGCAGTATTATATAGGGACTGTACAGTGATATTGTATAGACCCTGTATAGCAGTATTATACAGGGACTGTATGGTGATATTAAATAGACATTGTATGGTAGTTTTATATGGGAACTGTATGGTAATATTAGATAGGCACTCTGTGGCAGTAATGGCAGTATTAAATAGGGGCTGTACAGAGATATTATACAAATACTGTATGGCAGAATTATATAGGGGCTGAATGGTGATATATAGATATGGTGGAGCAGTATTATATAGGTGCTGTATATTATATAGACACTGTATTGCAGTATTATATAGAGACAGTACAGTGATATTATAGACACTGTATGGCAGTATTATCTAGAGACTGTACAGTGATATTATATAGACACTGTGTGGCAGTATTATATACAGTGTGGCCAAAAGTACTGACATCCCTGCAATTCTGTCAGATAATACTCAGTTTCTTCCTGAAATTGATTGCAATTACAGATTTTTTGGTATTATTATCTTCATTTAATTTGTCTTCAATGAAAAAACACAAAAGAGAATGAAGCAAAAAGCAAAACATTGATCATTTCACACAAAACTCCAAAAAGGGGCCGGACAAAAGTATTGGCACCCTCAGCCTAATACTTGGTTGCACAACCTTTAGCCAAAATAACTGCGATCAACCGCTTCCGGTCACCATCAACTTACTAAACAAATACTATAGAAAATGGTATGACTGGAATCACATTATGACTCCCTCATCGCCGTTGTGAGTCCTTGCGTTATGTTAGATAGATAATGATACTGAAATACTCTACACACTTGTGTCTAAATGGTTCCAATTGGCTCTTCACACTCCAATTTATTCCCCCCCCCCAATTTCCCTTTTCTACTGCCTTCCCTTATTGATTAACATGATTTATAAAATTGTAAATAGTTCTTTAACTGTTTGAATGTAACCCATTTGATGCTAATACGCACTACAAATCTCTATATAAGACTTTATAAATCTCGAAGTTAGATTCTATGTATAATACTACCTCAATTTTGACTTAATTACAAAAATTAATTAATCTGAACTGTACGATTCTGATATTCTTCCTATTGAACTAGATTGTAAAATCCATTAATTTGTATGATTATATCTATGCAATAAAAATATTTTGAACACAATGCTCTGCTGGAATTTCAGACCATTCTTCCTTGGCAAACTGCTCCAGGTCCCTGATATTTGAAGGGTGCCTTCTCTAAACTGCCATTTTTAGATCTCTCCACAGGTGTTCTATGGGATTCAGGTCTGGACTCATTGCTGGCCACCTTAGAAGTCTCCAGTGCTTTCTCTCAAACCATTTTCTAGTGCTTTTTGAAGTGTGTTTTGGGTCATTGTCCTGCTGGAAGACCCATGACCTCTGAGGGAGACCCAGCTTTCTCACACTAGGCCCTACATTATGCTGCAAAATTTGTTGGTAGTCTTCAGACTTCATAATGCCATGCACACGGTCAAGCAGTCCAGTGCCAGAGGCAGCAAAGCAACCCCAAAACATCAGGGAACCTCCGCCATGTTTGACTGTAGGGACCGTGTTCTTTTCTTTGAATGCCTCTTTTTTTCTCCTGTAAACTCTATGTTGATGCCTTTGCCCAAAAAGAGAGAACATTCTTCCAAAATGTTTTAGGCTTTCTCAGGTAAGTTTTAGCAAACTCCAGCCTGGCTTTTTTATGTCTCGGGGGTAAGAAGTGGAGTCTTCCTGGGTCTCCTACCATACAGTCCCTTTTCATTCAGACGCAGACGGATAGTATGGGTTGACACTGTTGTACCCTCGGACTGCAGGGCAGCTTGAACTTGTCTAGATGTCAGTCGAGGTTCTTTATCCACCATCTGCACAATCTTGCGTTGAAATCTCTCGTCAATTTTTCTTTTCCGTCCACATCTAGGGAGGTTAGCCACAGTGCCATGGGCTTTAAACTTCTTGATGACACTGTGCACGGCAGACACAGGAACATTCAGGTCTTTGGAGATGGACTTGTAGCCTTGAGATTGCTCATGCTTCCTCACAATTTGGTTTCTCAAGTCCTCAGACAGTTCTTTGGTCTTCTTTCTTTTCTCCATGCTCAATGTGGTACACACAAGGACATAGGACAGAGGTTGAGTCAACTTTAATCCATGTCAACTGGCTGCAAGTGTGATTTAGTTATTGCCAACACCTGTTAGGTGCCACAGGTAAGTTACAGGTGCTGTTAATTACACAAATTAGAGAAGCATCACATGATTTTTCTAACAGTGCCAATACTTTTGTCCACCCCCTTTTTTATGTTTGGTGTGGAATTATATCCAATTTGGCTTTAGGACAATTATTTTTGTGTTTTTTTCATTGAAGACAAATTAAATGAAGATAATAATACCAAAGAATTTGTGATTGCAATCATTTTCAGGAAGAAACTGAGTATTATCTGACAGAATTGCAGGGGTGTCAATACTTTTGGCCAACACTGTAGTTATTGTATAGTGATATTATATAGACACTGTGGCAGTATTATATACAGACTTATTTATGATATTATATAGACACCGTATGCAGGGGCGGACTGGCCCAGGTGGCAGGGGGCAAGTGCCTCCTGGGCTGGTGGTATAGCCCACACCTAGGGCCACCCCCCATATAAACGGGCCCGGCCGATGAAGCTGGTAAGAGGGCTGCAAATCTCTGATAGCAACCCCCTCCCCCGGTCCTCAAAAATTCCTGATAGCACACCCCCCCCCCCAGACCTCAAAAATTCCTGATAGCACCCCCCCCGCTTCTCAACTGTGGGCTGGTGGTCCGGAAATGCCACCCGGGGCCGGTGGCCCCAGCCAGCCCCTGACCGTATGACAGTATTATATAGGGACAGTACAGTGATATTATATAGAGACTATATAACAATATTATATAGGGTCTGTAAGGCAGAATTATATAGGGGCTGAATGGTGATATATAGATACTGTAGGGCAGTGTTATATAGGGGCTGTATAGCGATATCACATAGACACTGTATGGCAGTATTGTATAGTTATTGTATCGTGATGTTATATAGACACTGCGTGGCAGTATTATATATAGGCTGTATAGTGATAATATATAGACACTGTATCTAATATATAAAGCTGAATGTGTGTATTGTGTGTGTGTGTGTGTGTGTGTATATGTCCGGGATTGGCATCTGCACCATCGCAACTACAGCCACAAAATTTTGCACAGTCACACGTCTGGACCCGGGAGCGTCATAGGCTATGTTGTGAGGTGAAATTTTAACCCCGCGCATTCCAATTCACCAAACAATTTTGGCCCCATCTACATAATGGAGAGAAAGTGACAGTTACCTGTTGACTGTTGTGAATGAGAGGGGCTTAATGACAGCGCCAAAGACTAACAGCATATAGTCACTAAGGTGGGGCCCTGACATGGAATATTCACACGCACGGGGACATGTATACACGCCACATGCACACAAAGAGTAACAGCTAAGGTGGAGCCCCAACATTGGATACTCACCACGCACCCGAACACAAACACACACACCACAAAGAGGCACACACAACACAGAGACACACACCACACAGACCCCCCCCCCCCCCACAGGGACACACACACATACACACTCTATAGGCACACATGCACTCACCCACAGGGATGCACACCCCACAGGGACATACACACATACACACCCCACAGGGACACAGAGACACACACACCCCACAGGAACACACAGACCCCCATAGGGATGGACACACACCACAGAGACACCTCTCCCCCAACAAGGACAAACACCACAGGGACACCCCTCCCCCCCAAAAGGACACACACCACAGGGACCCCCCACAGGGACACACACAACACACTGGGACACACATACACCCCAGGCGACACACACCCACACAGACAGGCACAGATGTGCACAAATCACCTCACACAACTCATCTGGTATCTTTCCTCCTTTGTGCAGGGCCCCAGTAGCAGCACTTTCCTCCTTTGTTCAGGGCCCCCAGTAGCAGCACTTTCTCCTTTGTTCAGGGCCCCCAGTAGCAGCACTTTCCTCCTTTGTGCAGGGCCCCAGTAGCAGCACTTTCCTTCTTTGTGCAGGGCCCCCAGTAGCAGCACTTTCCTCCTTTGTGCAGGGCCCCCAGTAGCAGCACTTTCTTCCTCAGTGCAGGGCCCCCAGTAGCAGCACTTTCCTCCTTTGTTCAGGGCCCCCAGTAGCAGCACTTTCCTCCTTTGTTCAGGGCCCCCAGTAGCAGCACTTTCCTCCTTAGTGCACAGTCCCCAGTAGCAGCACTTTCCTCCTCAGTGCAGGGCCCCCAGTAGCAGCACTTTCCTCCTTAGTGCACAGTCCCCAGTAGCAGCACTTTCCTCCTCAGTGCAGGGCCCCAGTAGCAGCACTTTCCTCCTTTGTTCAGGGCCCCCAGTAGCAGCACTTTCCTCCTTTGTTCAGGGCCCCAGTAGCAGCACTTTCCTCCTTAGGGCAGGGCCCCCAGTAGCAGCACTTTCCTCCTTTGTTCAGGGCCCCCAGTAGCAGCACTTTCCTCCTTTGTTCAGGGCCCCCAGTAGCAGCACTTTCCTCCTTAGTGCACAGTCCCCCAGTAGCAGCACTTTCCTCCTTTGTTCAGGGCCCCCAGTAGCAGCACTTTCCTCCTTTGTTCAGGGCCCCCAGTAGCAGTACTTTCCTCCTTAGTGCAGGGCCCTCAGTAGCAGCACTTTCTTCCTTTGTTCAGGGCCCCCAGTAGCAGCACTTTCCTCCTTTGTTCAGGGCCCCCAGTAGCAGTACTTTCCTCCTTAGTGCAGGGCCCTCAGTAGCAGCACTTTCTTCCTTTGTTCAGGGCCCCCAGTAGCAGCACTTTCCTCCTTTGTTCAGGGCCCCCAGTAGCAGCACTTTCCTCCTCAGTGCAGGGCCCCCAGTAGCAGCACTTCCTCCTTAGTGCAGGGCCCCCAGTAGCAGCACTTTCTCTCATTTGTTCAGGGCCCAGTAGCAGACTTTTCCTTGCAGGGCCCATTAGCAGCACTTTCTCACATTGTTCAGGACCCCAGTAGCAGCACTTTCCTCCTAGTGCAGGGCCCCCAAGTGACAGACCTTTCCTCCTTTGTGAGGGCACCAGTAGCAAGCTCACTTTACTCCTTTGTGTCAGGGCCCTAGTAGCATGCACTTTCCCCATGCAGGGCCCCAGTGCAGCACTTTCACTCCTTGTTCAGGCACACCATAGCAGACTTTCCTCTAGTCAGGGCCCCACATGTAGCAGCACTTTCCTCCATCAGTCAGGCCCTCATAGCAGCACTTTCCTCTAGTCAGGGCCCCAGTAGCAGCACTTTCACTCCTTTGTCAGGCCCGTGCAGCACTTTCCTCCTTTGTTCAGGGCCCCCAGTAGCAGCACTTTCCTCTTTGTTCAGGGCCCCGTAGCAGCACTTCCTCCTCAGTGCAGGGCCCCCAGTAGCAGCACTTCCTCCTTTGTTCAGGGACCAGTAGCAGCACTTTCACTCCTTGTTCAGGCCCAGTGCAGACACTTGATCACCACCCACAGTGCAGGGCCCCAGTAGCAGCACTTTCACTCCTCAGTGCAGGGCCCCCAGTAGCTGCACTTTCCACAGTCAAACCCCAGGACACCTCCCTCCAGGACACCACCCAGTAGGCACTTCCTCCTCAGTGCACGGGCCCCCAGTGACCACTACCCCACAGGTACACACTCACTCCAGGCAGGGCACCAGTATGCTGCACTTTCCTCCTCATCAGGGCTCCCTCTAGTAGCAGCCTTTCCTCCTTGTGCAGGGCCCCCAGTAGCAGCACTTTCCTCCTTTGTTCAGGGCCCCAGTAGCAGCACTTTCCTCCTTTGTTCAGGGCCCCCAGTAGCAGCACTTTCCTCCTTTGTCAGGGCCCCCAGTAGCAGCACTTTCCTCCTTTGTTGCAGGGCCCCCAGTAGCAGCACTTTCCTCCTTTGTGCAGGGCCCCCAGTAGCAGCACTTTCCTCCTCAGTGCAGGGCCCCAGTAGCAGCACTTTCCTCCTTTGTTCAGGGCCCCCAGTAGCAGCACTTTCCTCCTTTGTTCAGGGCCCCCAGTAGCAGCACTTTCCTCCTTGTGCAGGGCCCCAGTAGCAGCACTTTCCTCCTCAGTGCAGGGCCCCCAGTAGCAGCACTTTCCTCCTTTGTGTCAGGGCCCCAGTAGCAGCACTTTCCTCCTCAGTGCAGGGCCCCCAGTAGCAGCACTTTCCTCCTTTGTTCAGGGCCCCAGTAGCAGCACTTTCCTCCTTGTTCAGGGCCCCCGTAGCTAGCACTTTCCTCCCTTAGGGCGGGCCCCCAGTGAGCAGCACTTTCCTCCTTTGTGTCAGGCCCAGTAGCAGCAACGTTCTCTTTGTTCAGGGCCCCCAGTAGCAGCATTTCCAGCTCTAGGTGCACGGGGTCCCAGTAGCAGCACTTTCCTCCTTTGGTCAGGGCCACACCAGTAGCAGCACTTTCCTCGCTTGTTCAGGGCCACCAGTAGCGAGACTTCCTCTTAGTGCAGGGCCCTCGTAGCATCCACTTTCCTCCTATTTTACAGGGCCCCAGTAGCACATTTCATCCTTTGTTCAGGGCCACCCAGTAGCAGACTTTCCCTCCTTGTGCAGGCCCTCAGAGCACACTTTCATCCTTATGTCAGGGCCCCGTAGCAGCACTTTCTCCTTTGTTCAGGGACACCCAGTAGCAGCACTGTTCCGCTAGTGAGTCACCCGTAGCAGCAACTTATCCCTTAGTGAGGGCACCCGAGTAGCAGCATTTCCCCCTATTGTTCACCCAGTAGCAGTACTTTCCTCTAGTGCAGGGCACCCGTAGCAGCACTTTCCTCCTTTGTTCAGGACCCCCAGTAGCATGCACTTTCCTCCTCAGTGAGGCCCCAGTAGCTAGCACTTTCCTCCTTTGTGCAGGGCCCCCAGTAGCAGCACTTTCCTCCTTTGTTCAGGGCCCTCAGTAGCAGCACTTTCCTCCTCAGTGCAGGGCCCCAGTAGCAGCACTTTCCTCCTTTGTTCAGGGCCCCCAGTAGCAGCACTTTCCTCCTCAGTGCAGGGCCCCCAGTAGCAGCACTTTCCTCCTCAGTGCAGGGCCCTCAGTAGCAGCACTTTCCTCCTCAGTGCAGGGCCCCAGTAGCCAGCACTTTCCTCCTTTGTGCAGGGCCCCAGTAGCAGCACTTTCCTCCTTTGTTCAGGGCCCCAGTAGCAGCACTTTCCTCCTTTGTTCAGGGCCCCAGTAGCAGCACTTTCCTCCTCAGTGCAGGGCCCCCAGTAGCAGCACTTTCCTCCTTTGTTCAGGGCCCTCAGTAGCAGCACTTTCCTCCTTTGTTCAGGGCCCCCAGTAGCAGCACTTTCCTCCTCAGTGCAGGGCCCCAGTAGCAGCACTTTCCTCCTCAGTGCAGGGCCCCCAGTAGCAGCACTTTCCTCCATGGTTCAGGGCCCCCAGTAGCAGCACTTTCCTCCTCAGTGCAGGGCCCCCAGTAGCAGCACTTTCCTCCTCAGTGCAGGGCCCCCAGTTGCAGCACTTTCCTCCTCAGTGCAGGGCCCCCAGTAGCAGCACTTTCCTCCTCAGTGCAGGGCCTCAGTAGCAGCACTTTCCTCCTCAGTGCAGGGCCCCAGTAAGCAGCACATTCCTCCTTTGTTCAGGGCCCCCAGTAGCAGCACTTTCCTCCTTTGTTCAGGGCCCTCAGTAGCAGCACTTTCCTCCTTTGTTCAGGGCCCCCAGTAGCAGCACTTTCCTCCTTTGTTCAGGGCCCCAGTAGCAGCACTTTCCTCCTCAGTGCAGGGCCCCCAGTAGCAGCACTTTTCCTCCTCAGTGCAGGGCCCCCAGTAGCAGCACTTTCCTCCTTTGTTCAGGGCCCCCAGTAGCAGCACTTTCCTCCTTTGTTTCAGGGCCCCCAGTAGCAGCACTTTCCTCCTTTGTGCAGGGCCCCCAGTAGCAGCATTTTCCTCCTTTGTTCAGGGCCCCCAGTAGCAGCACTTTCCTCCTCAGTGCAGGGCCCCCAGTAGCAGCACTTTCCCCCTTTGTGTAGGGCCCCAGTAGCAGCACTTTCCTCCTCTTCATCCTCCGGAGCGGTGCGCACTCCGCACCGGCCGGCAGTGAAGGGGTGTGTGTTCCCCAGGTGGATACTGCTCCGGGGACCGCGCTGTGATTGGCTGTCTGGCGGTGACGTCACGGCTGTTTAGTGTCTGCCGGCCGCTGGCGGCAGCAGTGTGTGCGCGGAGCTCGGGGGGAGCGGCGGATCCAGCGGGAGATCTACGAGCAGAACGGGGGATGTCCGGAGCCCGGAGCAGCGAGGAAGGGGCCACACCAGCGGCATGAGCTCCGGGAGAGGAGGCACCTGGGGGGGCTCAGGTAAGAGGGGCCCCGGGCTCTCACCGCGGGCGGGGCAACTTTAGGGACAAACACTGTATATCTTCAATCAGCAGACACAGACTGCGGACTCCTCACACTCCCGGACCCGGGAGGACATGTCCGACCAATCACAAATGATCGGGGGAGGAAAACTTTACAGAAGTTTCTCAAAACTTTAGATATGAACGTGGATCAATGATCCTGAGTGATCAACCCGGAGCAATGATCCGCTGAGTGATCAACCGGAGCAATGATCCGCTGAGTGATCAACCCGGAGAAGATCCTGAGTGATCAACCGGAGCAATGATCCCTGAGTGATCAACCCGAGCATGATCCCTGAGTGATCACAACCGCGAGCAAGGGATGATCGCTGAGTGATCAACCGGAGCAATGATCGCTGATTCAACCGAGCATGATCCATGACCCGGAGCAATGATCCGCTGAGTGATCATCCGGAAAGATCCCGAGTGATGCGGATCCGGAGCAATGATCCGCTGAGTGATCAACCCGAGCAATGATCCGCTGAGTGATCAACCGGGCAATGATCGCTGAGTGATCAACCGACAATGATCCGCTGATGATCACCCGGAGCAATGATCTGCTGAGTGATCAACCCGGAGCAATGATCCGCTGAGTGATCAACCCGGAGCAATGATCCGCTGAGTGATCAACCCGAGCAATGATCCGCTGAGTGATCAACCCGGAGCAATGATCTGCTGAGTGATCAACCGGAGCAATGATCCCTGAGTGATCAACCCGGAGCAATGATCCGCTGAGTGATCAACCCGGAGCAATGATCCGCTGAGTGATCAACCCGGAGCAATGATCCGCTGAGTGATCAACCCGGAGCAATGATCGCTGAGTGATCACCCGGAGCAATGATCCGCTGAGTGATCAACCCGGAGCAATGATCCCTGAGTGATCAACCGAGCAATGATCGCTGAGTGATCAACCCGGAGCAATGATCGCTGAGTGATCAACCCGGAGCAATGATCCGCTGAGTGATCAACCCGGAGCAATGATCGCTGAGTGATCAACCCGGACAATGATCCGCTGAGTGATCACCGGAGCAATGATCGCTGAGTGATCAACCCGGAGCAATGATCCGCTGAGTGATCAACCCGGAGCAATGATCCGCTGAGTGATCAACCCGGAGCAATGATCTGCTGAGTGATCAACCGGAGCAATGATCTGCTGAGTGATCAACCCGGAGCAATGATCGCTGAGTGATCAACGGAGCAATGATCCTGAGTGATCAACCCGGACAATGATCCGCTGAGTGATCAACCCGGAGCAATGATCGCTGAGTGATCAAACCGGAGCAATGATCCCCTGAGTGATCATCCCGAGCAATGATCTGCTGAGTGATCAACCAGAGCAATGATTGCTGAGTGATCAACCGACTGACGGAGCAATGATCGCTGAGTGATCAACCCGGAGCAATGATCCACTGAGTGATCAACCCGGAGCAATGATCGCTGAGTGATCAACCCGGAGCAATGATCGCTGAGTGATCAACCCGGAGCAATGATCGCTGAGTGATCAACCCGGAGCAATGATCGTGAGTGATCACCCGGAGCAATGATCGCTGAGTGATCAACCGGAGCAATGATCGCTGAGTGATCAACCGGAGCAATGATCGCTGAGTGATCAACCCGGAGCAATGATCCGCTGAGTGATCAACCCGGAGCAATGATCCGCTGAGTGATCAACCCGAGCAATGATCCTGAGTGATCAACCCGGAGCAATGATCCGCTGAGTGATCAATCTGGAGCAATGATCTGCTGAGTGATCAACCGGAGCAATGATCCGCTGAGTGATCAACCCGGAGCAATGATCGCTGAGTGATCAACCCGGAGCAATGATCCGCTGAGTGATCAACCCGGAGCAATGATCGCTGAGTGATCAACCCGGAGCAATGATCGCTGAGTGATCAACCCGGAGCAATGATCGCTGAGTGATCAACCGGAGCAATGATCCGCTGAGTGATCAACCCGGAGCAATGATCCGCTGAGTGATCAACCCGGAGCAATGATCCGGTGCTGAGTGATCAACCGGAGCAATGATCCTGAGTGATCAACGGAGCATGATCTGCTGAGTGATAACCCGGAGCAATGATCCGCTGAGTGATCAACCCGGAGCAATGATCCATGAGTGATCAACCCGGAGCAATGATCGGCTGAGTGATCAACCCGGAGCAATGATCGCTGAGTGATCAACCGGAGCAATGATCGCTGAGTGATCAACCCGGAGCAATGATCCGCTGAGTGATCAACCGGAGCAATGATCCACTGAGTGATCAACCCGGAGCAATGATCGCTGAGTGATCAACCGGAGCAATGATCGCTGAGTGATCAACCCGGAGCAATGATCCGCTGAGTGATCAACCCGGAGCAATGATCCCTGAGTGATCAACCCGGAGCAATGATCCGCTGAGTGATCAATCCGGAGCAATGATCCGCTGAGTGATCAACCGGAGCATGATCGCTGAGTGATCAACCCGAGCAATGATCCGCTGAGTGATCAACCCGGAGCAATGATCCGCTGAGTGATCAACCCGGAGCAATGATCCGCTGAGTGATCAACCCGGAGCAATGATCGGCTGAGTGATCAACCGGAGCAATGATCCGCTGAGTGATCAACCCGGAGCAATGATCCGCTGAGTGATCAACCCGGAGCAATGATCGCTGAGTGATCAACCCGGAGCAATGATCCGCTGAGTGATCAATCCGGAGCAATGATCCGCTGAGTGATCAACCGGAGCAATGATCCGCTGAGTGATCAACCGGAGCAATGATTGGCTGAGTGATCATCCGGAGCAATGATCCCTGAGTGATCAATCGAGCAATGATCCGTCTGCGCCAAATTTATCATCTGCTATTGAATGCATGGGGCGGGAGGGGAAATAAGGGCAATAAATGTTAAAGATGCCCCATTCTGGGCGTATTTTGCCAGCCTGAGATTGGCACACAGCATCATCCACAACAGCTGAGTATAGGAAAGGCGAGTCAAATGTTCGGCTGCAGGCATAGGGCAGAGGGATTTTGGGTTATTTTGCAAGGAATGGACATTTAATGGTTAATAGTTTGCCATTCAGGGTATAATTAGAAAGTCATAGCCCCTGCCAACCGGAGAGGGGCACAAGCCACATGGGTGCCGTGCAGACTGCAGCTCCTGGCAGGGGGAGCAACGGACAGGGAGGCGGGGGGCGCTTGCTATATTTAGATGGACCCCGAGCGGAGCGGATAATTAGTAGATGCCACCGAGGACTGGACTGGAGGCGATGTCTGCAGAGCTCAGCAGTGGAGGGTGCCAGGGTGTGTGTCCCGCTATATGGGGAAGTAAATGGACATCAATAGTGTTACAGCAAGCAGTGGAGGGTGCCAGGGTGGGTGTCTGGTATATGGGGCAAGTAAATGGACATCAATAGTGTTACAGCAAGCTGTGGAGGGTGCCAGGGTGTGTGCCCACAATATGGGGAAGTAAATGGCATCTATGGTGTTACAGCAAGCTGTGGAGGGAGCCAGGATGGGTGCCCGCTATATGGGGAAGTAAATGGCATCTATGGTGTTACAGCAAGCTGTGGAGGGTGCCAGGGTGTGTGCCCACAATATGGGGAAGTAAATGGCATCTATGGTGTTACAGCAAGCTGTGGAGGGAGCCAGGATGGGTGCCCGCTATATGGGGACGTAAATGGCATCTATGGTGTTACAGCAAGCAGTGGAGGGTGCCAGGATGGGTGCCCGCTATATGGGGAAGTAAATGGCATCTATGGTGTTACAGCAAGCTGTGGAGGGTGCCAGGATGGGTGCCCACTATATGGGGAAGTAAATGGATATCTATGGTGTTACAGCAAGCTGTGGAGGGTGCCAGGATGGGTGCCCGCTATATGGGGAAGTAAATGGACATCTATGGTGTTACAGCAAGCTGTGGAGGGAGCCAGGGTGGGTGCCCACTATATGGGGAAGTAAATGGATATCTATGGTGTTACAGCAAGCTGTGGAGGGTGCCAGGGTGGGTGCCCGCTATATGGGGAAGTAAATGGCATCTTATGGTGTTACAGCAAGCTGTGGAGGGTGCCAGGGTGTGTGCCCACTATATGGGAAGTAAATGGATATCTATGGTGTTACAGCAAGCTGTGGAGGGTGCCAGGGTGTGTGCCCACTATATGGGGAAGTAAATGGACATCTATGGTGTTACAGCAAGCTGTGGAGGGTGCCAGGATGGGTGCCCGCTATATGGGGAAGTAAATGGCATCTATGGTGTTACAGCAAGCAGTGGAGGGTGCCAGGGTGGGTGCCCACTATATAGGGAAGTAAATGGCATCTATGGTGTTACAGCAAGCTGTGGAGGGTGCCAGGATGTGTGCCCGCTATATGGGGAAGTAAATGGATATCTATAGTGTTACAGCATGTTGTGGAGGGTGCCAGGGTGTGTGCCCGCTATATGGGAAGTAAATGGCATCTATGGTGTTACAGCAAGCAGTGGAGGGTGCCAGGGTGGGTGCCCGCTATATGGGGAAGTAAATGGATATCTATAGTGTTACAGCATGTTGTGGAGGGTGCCAGGGTGTGTGCCCGCTATATGGGGAAGTAAATGGCATCTATGGTGTTACAGCAAGCAGTGGAGGGTGCCAGGATGTGTGCCCGCTATATGGGGAAGTAAATGGCATCTATGGTGTTACAGCAAGCAGTGGAGGGTGCCAGGGTGTGTGCCCGCTATATGGGGAAGTAAATTGACATCTATGGTGTTACAGCAAGCTGTGGGGGGTGCCAGGGTGGGTGCCCGCTATATGGGGAAGTAAATTGACATCTATGGTGTTACAGCAAGCTGTGGAGGGAGCCAGGGTGGTTGTCTGGTATATGGTTGCAAGTAAATGGACTTCTATAGTGTAACAGCGAGCAGTGGAGGGGTGACAGGTATATGGGGCAGGTATATGGGCTTCTATAATGTTACAGTGAACAGTGGAGGGTGCCAGGGCGGGTGTCAGGTATATGGGGCAGGTATATGGGCTTCTATTGTGTTACAGTGAGCAGTGGAAGGTGTGACAGGGGGGTGCCAGGTATATGGGGTAGGTAAATGGACTTCTATAGTGTTACAGTGAACAGTGGAGGGGTGACAGGGTGGGTGCCAGGTATATGGGTTTAGTAAATGGGCTTCTATGGTGTTACAACGAGCAGTGGATGGTGACAGGTATATGGGGCAGGTAAATGGACTTCTATAGTGTTACAGTGAACAGTGGAGGTGTGACAGGGCGGGTGCCAGATATATGGGGCAGGTAAATGGGCTTCTATAATGTTACAGCAAGCAGTGGAGGGGTGACAGGGCGGCGGGTGCCAGGTATATGGGGCAGATAAATGGGCTTCTATAGTGTTACAGCGAGCAGTGGAGGGTGCCAGGGCAGGTGCCTGGTATACGGGGCAGGTAAATGGGCTACTATACTGTTAGAGCAAGCAGTGGAGGGGTTGCCTGTATATGCGGCAGGTAAATGGGCTTCTATACTGTTACAGTTAGTAGTGGAGGGTGCCAGGGCTGGGGCTAAAATGCCATCATATCCAGATAAAAAATGGCTTGAGTCAAGGGTAACCATCTGCAGTAGAGGAAAGACTCATTGTTGGGGGTGGGGCAGGCAGAGGTGTAGTAGAGCTGAGTTTGTCAATTAGGTGATATCACATTGATCTGCAGTTTGGCAAAGAGTTACATGGCCAAGTCAGCTCTGCTATACCAGGTCGGATATTGTCATGGAATGATGCAGGATCACACGTTTTGGTTGTAGGGTGCAGCACAGGAGCTCCGACAGTAAGGGAAGAGGTTTCTATTGACCTCTGGAAAAGTGAGAAGTTGGGGCTATAAAAGAAGGAATGAGGTAGGTGCAGGTATACATTTTGTTTTCCAATAGTGCAGCACAATGGATGTCAAGGTGATGGAAAACTGCATTGGATGTGTTACATATCCTCCAACACGAAGCTGATATTTCTATATAGGGAGGTTGAGCTCCGACAGGTGATGTCTAATGAGGACACTATGCAAGTAGAGAGCAGATCGTGTGCCACACAGGTGTAATAAAGCTGCACTCCCGTCACTGTATGCGATATTTAAAATGATATAATATAGACCCATTCGGGTCTGAAGTGATGTTACTCTATGTATAGTGAGGTGTGAGGAGAAGGTACACCTCTATGGATAGTGAGGTGTGAGGAGATGTTACACCTCTATGTATAGTGAGGTGTGAGGAGATTTTACTCCTCTATGTATAGTGAGGTGTGAGGAGATGTTACTCCTCTATGTATGTGAGGTATGAGGAGATGTTACTCCTCTATGTATAGTGAGGTGTGAGGAGATGTTACTCCTCTATGTATAGTGAGGTATGAGGAATGTTACTCCTCTATGTATAGTGAGGTGTGAGGAGATGTTACTCCTCTGTGTATAGTGAGGTGTGAGGAGATGTTACTCCTCTGTGTATAGTGAGGTGTGAGGAGATGTTACTCCTCTATGTATAGTGAGGTGTGAGGAGATGTTACTCCTCTATGTATAGTGAGGTGTGAGGAGATGTTACACCTCTGTGTATAGTGAGGTGTGAGATGTCACTCCTCTATGTATAGTGAGGTGTGAGGAGATGTTACTCCTTTATCTATGGTGAGGTGTGAGGAGATGTTACTCCTCTATGTATAGTGAGGTGTGAGATGTTACTCCTCTATGTATAGTGAGGTGTGAGGAGATGTTACACCTCTATGTATAGTGAGGTGTGAGGAGATGTTACTCCTCTGTGTATAGTGAGGTGTGAGGAGATGTTACTCCTCTGTGTATAGTGAGGTGTGAGGAGATGTTACTCCTCTATGTATAGTGAGGTGTGAGGAGATGTTACTCCTCTATGTATAGTGAGGTGTGAGGAGATGTTACTCCTCTATGTATGGTGAGGTGTGAGGAGATGTTACACCTCTGTGTATAGTGAGGTGTGAGATGTCACTCCTCTATGTATAGTGAGGTGTGAGGAGACGTTACTCCTTTATCTATGGTGAGGTGTGAGGAGATGTTACTCCTCTATGTATAGTGAGGTGTGAGATGTTACTCCTCTATGTATAGTGAGGTGTGAGGAGATGTTACTCCTCTATGTATAGTGAGGTGTGAGGAGATGTTACTCCTCTATGTATAGTGAGGTGTGAGGAGATGTTACTCCTCTATGTATAGTGAGGTGTGAGGAGATGTTACACCTCTCTGTAGTGAGGAAATGTGGAGAATGTGGTCTATAAAGTAATCGGGTCTGAACAAATATTACACTATATAATTCTGTATGGTCTGAGAATGTCTCGTGTAAAGGGCAATTGTATATAGCATTTGTCTCTGAGAAGATATTTCAATATATTATTAGACCCAGGAACGATGAATAAAATTATACATGTGTAGTAGAGTTGAATATGGAGCAGTGTAACATGATAGGGGAGAGCTGGCCGTCTGTGAACCCTCCCAGGAGGATAGGGGAGAGTGTGCCGTCTATGCACCCGCCCAGAAGTATAGGGAAGAGTAGGCTGTCTGTGGACCTGTCCAGGAGGATGGGGAGGTTGGGCTGTCTGTGGACCCGCCCAGGAGAATGGAGGTGAGCAGGCAGTCTATGGACCCACTCGGGAGGATACAAGAGATAGGGCAGTCTGTGGACCTGCCCGGGAGGATGCAGGAAAGGCAGGCCTGGACTGATAGGCGGGAGGAGCGGGACTTTTCCCTGTGGGCCGGTCGGTGGTGGATTGCGGGGGCCGCCCGCTCCTCCCGCCGCAGGCCTGGCCACTCTAAATGTTTTTGTGGTGGCCGCCGGTATAGCGGGATCTATGGAGCGGGGCCGGCCACTAAGTTGCTGGCAATGCCAGAATTATATGTCATGAGAGGAGAGAGAGAGTGAGTGACTTCATCGTCGGCATCGCGGTTGCAGCATAGAGACACACACCAATCAGGGGCTGCGGGTGGCCTAGGTAGCGGCTCATCATATCTCTAAAGGTATCTTTATACGCCGCCACTGTGCCTAGCAACAGGTATCCACCGCACGTGCATGCGCACGTTTTTAACGGTGGATGCTGATCGCTAATGTCGCATGTACACGCCGCCATTGCGTTGTCAACTAAAGGTATCTTTGTTCCCCGGAAGTTCCAACACATCCTGCGGCTTACTTCCTGTTGAATACCTTCCCCGCTTTAAACGCCGCTACCACAAAGGAATATGGGCGTACATCTTTCGCGCCGCAAGTACATAGGCGTGACAGAGTTGTGTATTTCCTGATGCTAATACGCTGATTGGACAATGCAATAGCGTCATGATTGGCCAGCCTGCGCAGGAAGGCTGGCTATTACATGACGCCATTGCAATTGTGCAGTGTGAATGGACAGCTCTTTAAATATGGCTCCCTGTGCAGGGACAGCCAATGGTTACACAGTAGCCCCCACCAATGATTGCTGGTGGGGTGTGGTATCCATGACACTGTGGCACGCCCCTGTGAAATCACTAGGTGATGCCATATCTATGCCTGTGCCATGCTTAGACGCCACTACCATGGCAATTGTGCCTTTGTGTAGCCTTCGGTTTTTGAGCATGAGCATGACTCATGGTATCTGAGTCAACTGCAGGACACCGGGAGGAATTTCCCTATTTTCGCCATTTCGTAGCAATTTCATGGCAACAGGCACAAATATCCCCAGTGCCCAGCAGTTACTACCTTCCAGTGGTGGCATGTAAAGGTACCTTTATTGGCAGATGTGCTGTGACGAAATCAGGACAGCGACGGCACGTTCTTTGTGGGCGGTGAGAGCACACACCCTCCTCTCCCGCCCAAGAAATGGAAATGCGCCGGCCACGCCAACACCAGCCGTTACAAGGTGGTCCCTCCCTGTGCACTGTGCAGGCAGTGGAGCCGGCCTGAAGGCAGCCGCAGCAGGAGACAGTTTCCTCCTCACTCCTCCAGGCTCCTGTGCGGGACAGCAAGCCAAAGCAGAGGGAGGCAAGGCAAGGTATTTCACTATCATCTGAGGCACTTTCACTATCATCTGAGGCACGTTCACTATCATATGAGCCTCAGATGATAGTAAAAGTGCCTCAGATAATAGTGAAAATGCCTCAGATTCTGAGACACTTGTCTGTGTGTGGCTGGGGCTGCGTGGCTGGCTGTGTGTGGCTGACTGTGAGTCAGTGTGTGGCTGGGGCTGTGGCTGGATGTGTGGCTGACTGTGTGTCTGTGTGGCTGACTATATGTCTGTGTGTGGCTGAGGCTGCGTGGCTGGGGCTTTGTGGCTGTATGTGTGTCTGTGTGGCTGGCTGTTGCTGTTTGTGTGGCTGGTTGTGTGGCTGGCTGTGGGTCTGTGTGTGTAGCTGGTTGGCTGTGTGTGGCTGGCTGTGTCTGTGTAGCTGGCTGGCTGTGTGTGTGTTTCTGTGTGTGGCTGGCTGTTGTTGTATGTGTGTGGCTGGCTTGCAGTGTGTTTGTGTGTGGCTGGCTATGGCTGTCTATGTTGCTGGCTCTGTGGTTGTGTGTGGCTGTCTATGTGGATGGCTGTTTGTGTGTGGCTGTCTGTGTCTGTGCCTGGTTTTGGCTGTGTGTGTGGCTGTCTATGTGGGTGGCTGTGGCTGTATGTGTGTGGCTTACTGTGTGTGTGGCTGTGTGGCTGGCTGACTATGGTTGTCTGTGTGGCTGGCTTTGGCTGTATGTGGCAGGCTGTGGCTGTGTGGCTGGCTGCGTCTGTGGCTGGTTGTGTGGCTGGCTTTGGCTGTGTGTGGCTGTCTATGTGGCTGGCTGCGTCTGTGTGTGGCTGGTGGCTGTCTATTTGGCTGGCTGTGTGGCTGGTGGCTGTCTATGTGGTTAGCTGTTTGTGTGTGGCTGTATGTGGGTGGCTCGCTGTGTGTGTGCTTGTCCATGTGGCTGGCTGTGTGTGTGTGGCTGTCTGAGGCTGTGTGTGTGGCTGGCTGTATGTCTTTGTGTGGCTGGCTGAGGCTGTGTATGTGGCTGACCACTGCAACCCCACAATCTTGAGAAATGGAGCTTTGAAGAGCACCATGTAAATGGAGCTGTGGTTGATTATTTCTTTTGCTGCACCATTCACATGTGGCTCTTCAAATAATCCCTTTAAGAAAGTGGTGAGGTCCATGACAACGTAAAAGCAACATGTACGGATTGGGGCTGATGGGTGATATAGTGTGTGGGCTGGTGTAGCTTGTTTTCCAGGGCTGCTTTTTGGTCCCAGTCCGGCCCTGAGGAGAGGGGGCAGTCTGTAGACCTGCTCAGTAGGATGCAGGAGAACTGGCCGTTTATGAACTTGCCCGGAGGATGTGGGATAGCGGGTAGTCTGTGGACCTGACCAGGAGGATGTCTATAGACAGAAAAATTGGATAAATTCCATCACAAAATCCAGCGATTCTTTAAAATGGTAACTTCATTTTCTTATTTTCATCGTTTTTACAGTTGAAAATAGACTTCAAGTCCATTAACACAGATGAGTCCTGCACACAGAGAACAGGTCTGTAGGAACCTGTTCACACCGCCAGCATAATTGGAAACAACAAGCTATTGCGACAAAAACACTTCCACTTCAGACACTGGTCATGCTGGCTCCTGCTTACTGGTAAGTATTCACACCAGTCAGGTTTTTAATACAACAGTTAGGACCGCGTCTGAGATGGGTACACTTTGAAGATAGTGACGTGGCTTAAAATAACTTTTTCTGCGCAAAAAAACGGATTAACTAAGTACCCTGTATTTGTTATACCATTTTTATACTGCACTTGCATTTTAATATTTTTACTGCAGTGTACTGTTGTTTTTTGTCGCAATAGCTTTTTGTTTCCATTCAAGTCCATGTAGCTCAAGCCATAACCTAACATGTTGATCCAGAGGAAGGCGAAAAGAACCCATGTGGCAACACTAACCTCCGGATTGGCAATTTTTTTTAATGACACATTTCCAGTAAGATAGTAAGATAGAAACCAAAGTTGGACCTGGCCAGGAGGATGCGGGCTGACTTTGGGCCTGACCTAGAGGATGCGGGCAGGTAGGCTATGTGTCTGGCTGGAAGTATGTGGGAGAGCGGGCTGACTATGTGCCTGGCGAGAAGCATTTGGGCGGGTGGGCTGACTTTGGGCCTCGCTGGGAGCATGCGGGTGGGCAAACCAGGGGCATAGTCAGTAGGATGCGGGCAGGCAGGCAGACTATAGACCTAGCTGGGTAGGATGCTGGAGGGATGATTATGGGTCTGACTGGGAAGATGTGGGTGTCCTGTCTGGGGGGATGCGGCGGGCTGACTATGGAACTGCCCGGGAAGATGCAGGTGGGCTGACTATGGACCTGGCTGGGAGGATGGGGGAGGGCGGGCTGACTATGAACCTGGCTGGGAGCATGCATTTGGGCCTGTCTGGGAGGATGCGGGTGGGTGGGCTGACTATAGCACTGGCTGGGAGGATAGGGGTGGGCTGACTATGGGCCTGGCTGGGAGGATGCAGTTGGGTGGGCTGACTATTGAGCTGGCTGGGAGCATGCGGGTGGGCTGACTATGGACCTTGGTGGGAGCATGCGGGTGGGCTGACTATGGACCTGGCTGGGAGGATGCAGGTGGGCGGGCTCACTATGGGCCTGGCTGGGAGCATGTGGACTGACTATGGATCTGACTGGGAGGATGCGGGCTGGCAATGGGCCTGGCTGGGGAGATGCAGGCGGGCGGGCTGACTTTGGACCTGGCTGGGAGCATGCGGGTGGGGTGACTATGGACCTGGCTGGGAGGATGCAGTTTGGCGGGCTGACTATGGAGCTGGCTGGCAGCAGGCGGATGGCTATTGACCTGGCTGGAAGGATGCAGGCGGGCGGGGTGACTATGGGCCTGGCTGGGAGGATGTGAGCTGACTATGGATTTGACTGGGAGGATGCAGGCTAGTGGGCTGGCAATGGGCCTGGCTGGGAGAATGCAGGCTGGGGGCTGACTATGGACCTGGCTAGGAGCATGCGGGTGGACTGACTATGGACCTGGCTGGGAGGATGCAGGCGGGTGGGCTGACTATGGGCCTGGCTGGGAGGATGCAGGCGGGTGGGCTGACTATGAACCTGGCTGGGAGGATGCAGGCGGGTGGGCTGACTATGAACCTGGCTGGGAGGATGCAGGCGGGTGGGCTGACTATGAACCTGGCTGGGAGGATGCAGGCGGCTGGGCTGACTATGAACCTGGCTGGGAGGATGCAGGCGGGTGGGCTGACTATGAACCTGGCTGGGAGGATGCAGGCGGGTGGGCTGACTATGAACCTAGCTGGGAGGATGCAGGCAGGTGGGCTGACTATGGACCTGGCTGGGAGGATGCAGGCGGGTGAGCTGACTATGGACCTGGCTGGGAGGATGCAGGCGGGTGGGCTGACTATGGACCTGGCTGGGAGGATGCAGGCGGGTGAGCTGACTATGGACCTGGCTGGGAGGATGCAGGCGGGTGGGCTGACTATGGACCTGGCTGGGAGGATGCAGGCGGGTGAGCTGACTATGGACCTGGCTGGGAGGATGCAGGCGGGTGGGCTGATATGGACCTGACTGGGAGGATGCAGGCGGGTGGGCTGACTGTGGACCTGGCTGGGAGGATGCAGGTGGGTGGGCTGACTATGGACCTGGCTGGGAGGATGCAGGCGGGTGGGCTGACTATGGACCTGACTGGGAGGATGCAGGCGGGTGAGCTGACTATGGACCTGGCTGGGAGGATGCAGGCGGGTGGGCTGACTATGGACCTGGCTGGGAGGATGCAGGTGGGTGGGCTGACTATGGACCTGGCTGGGAGGATGCAGGCGGGTGGGCTGACTATGGACCTGACTGGGAGGATGCAGGCGGGTGAGCTGACTATGGACCTGGCTGGGAGGATGCAGGCGGGTGGGCTGACTATGGACCTGGCTGGGAGGATGCAGGCGGGTGGGCTGACTATGGACCTGGCTGGGAGGATGCAGGCGGGTGGGCTGACTATGGACCTGACTGGGAGGATGCAGGCGGGTGGGCTGACTATGGACCTGACTGGGAGGATGCAGGCAGGTGGGCTGACTATGAACCTAGCTGGGAGGATGCAGGCGGGTGGGCTGACTATGGACCTGGCTGGGAGGATGCAGGCAGGTGGGCTGACTATGAACCTAGCTGGGAGGATGCAGGCGGGTGGGCTGACTATGGACCTGGCTGGGAGGATGCAGGCGGGTGGGCTGACTATGGACCTGGCTAGGAGCATGCGGGTGGGCTGACTATGGACCTGGCTGGGAGGATGGAGGCGGGTGGGCTGACTATGAACCTAGCTGGGAGAATGCAGGGCGGTGGACTGACTATGGACCTGGCTGGGAGGATGCAGGTGGGTGGGCTGACTATGGACCTGGCTGGGAGGATGCAGGTGGGTGGGCTGACTATGGACCTGGCTGGGAGGATGCAGGTGGGTGGGCTGACTATGGACCTGGCTGGGAGGATGCAGGTGGGTGGGCTGACTATGGACCTGGCTGGGAGGATGCAGGTGGGTGGGCTGACTATGGACCTGGCTGGGAGGATGCAGGTGGGTGGGCTGACTATGGACCTGGCTGGGAGGATGCAGGTGGGTGGGCTGACTATGGACCTGGCTGGGAGGATGCAGGTGGGTGGGCTGACTATGGACCTGGCTGGGAGGATGCAGGTGGGTGGGCTGACTATGGACCTGGCTGGGAGGATGGAGGCGGGTGAGCTGACTATGGGCCTGGCTGGGAGGATGCAGGCGGGTGAGCTGACTATGGACCTGGCTGGGAGGATGCAGGCGGGTGGGCTGACTATGAACCTGGCTGGGAGGATGCAGGCGGGTGGGCTGACTATGAACCTAGCTGGGAGGATGCAGGCTGGTGGCTGACTATGGACCTGGCTGGAGGATGCAGGCGGGTGAGCTGACTATGGACCTGGCTGGGAGGATGCAGGCGGGTGGGCTGACTATGGACCTGGCTGGGAGGATGCAGGCGGGTGAGCTGACTATGGACCTGGCTGGGAGGATGCAGGCGGGTGAGCTGACTATGGACCTGGCTGGGAGGATGCAGGCGGGTGGGCTGACTATGGACCTGACTGGGAGGATGCAGGCGGGTGGGCTGACTGTGGACCTGGCTGGGAGGATGCAGGCGGGTGGGCTGACTATGGACCTGGCTGGGAGGATGCAGGCGGGTGGGCTGACTATGGACCTGACTGGGAGGATGCAGGCGGGTGAGCTGACTATGGACCTGGCTGGGAGGATGCAGGCGGGTGGGCTGACTATGGACCTGGCTGGGAGGATGCAGGTGGGTGGGCTGACTATGGACCTGGCTGGGAGGATGCAGGCGGGTGGGCTGACTATGGACCTGACTGGGAGGATGCAGGCGGGTGAGCTGACTATGGACCTGGCTGGGAGGATGCAGGCGGGTGGGCTGACTATGGACCTGGCTGGGAGGATGCAGGCGGGTGGGCTGACTATGGACCTGGCTGGGAGGATGCAGGCGGGTGGGCTGACTATGGACCTGACTGGGAGGATGCAGGCGGGTGGGCTGACTATGGACCTGACTGGGAGGATGCAGGCAGGTGGGCTGACTATGAACCTAGCTGGGAGGATGCAGGCGGGTGGGCTGACTATGGACCTGGCTGGGAGGATGCAGGCAGGTGGGCTGACTATGAACCTAGCTGGGAGGATGCAGGCGGGTGGGCTGACTATGGACCTGGCTGGGAGGATGCAGGCGGGTGGGCTGACTATGGACCTGGCTAGGAGCATGCGGGTGGGCTGACTATGGACCTGGCTGGGAGGATGGAGGCGGGTGGGCTGACTATGAACCTAGCTGGGAGAATGCAGGCGGGTGGACTGACTATGGACCTGGCTGGGAGGATGCAGGTGGGTGGGCTGACTATGGACCTGGCTGGGAGGATGCAGGTGGGTGGGCTGACTATGGACCTGGCTGGGAGGATGCAGGTGGGTGGGCTGACTATGGACCTGGCTGGGAGGATGCAGGTGGGTGGGCTGACTATGGACCTGGCTGGGAGGATGCAGGTGGGTGGGCTGACTATGGACCTGGCTGGGAGGATGCAGGTGGGTGGGCTGACTATGGACCTGGCTGGGAGGATGCAGGTGGGTGGGCTGACTATGGACCTGGCTGGGAGGATGCAGGCGGGTGAGCTGACTATGGACCTGGCTGGGAGGATGCAGGCGGGTGGGCTGACTATGGACCTGGCTGGGAGGATGCAGGCGGGTGAGCTGACTATGGACCTGGCTGGGAGGATTCAGGCGGGTGGGCTGACTATGGACCTGGTAATGCAGTTTGACATAACTTCATTAAATGGGATCAGAAGTTACATAAAGTGTAATTGTAACTTTGTAGCAAATATAAGCCGGTGTAAGATGCTTGTGGTTTTTGCGGTCTGAGACATTCGTGGGTCTATTACAGTGTAGCATAATAAATTAACATATGTTAACTAGTTATGGAATTGTATTATATGTGATCACATCTGAGATGGTGCAAGAGAATTGCATTATATGTGGGCTGATAGAGTACAGAATAATTGCATTACGTGTGGACAGACCTTGCATGAAGTGCAGGGGAATCGCATTATACGTCTCCTGACGGAGCTGCGTGCATGACAATTGCATTATTTGTGGCAATCTGCGAGTGAAGATGGATTACATTACTATGGGATCTGATAGGGAGGGAGCCAGCAAAATGTTCTGGATAGGAAATGCTAAGAGGAACAAGGGGCATCTACAAAATACTCAGAGGATTTATTAATAAAGTGTCACTTATCATCATGAAGATTTCATCTTGCACCAATTGCATTACGCAGAGTCGGCAAAATGTCCAACGAGCTCCGTGTACCTTTGTGAAAGTGACGGACGTGTAACTTATTACCTCCTCACAAAAGAGATCGGCATCATCTACACAATGGGGCCCATCTACTAATAAGTGCACCCAGCTGATCCCCACCAGGGATAACTACATAGAAAAGTGGTAGAAAACCTAACAGTAACCATTATCAACAACTCTCAAAAGTCATTACTAACTCTTTCATTTTGCTAATGTCCAAATCTGCAGTTATTGCATTGATCAATGTCTGCAAAGGCTGCACAATTACGTATTGCATTGATAAGTGCCGATCGGGTTATACAGTCCAGCCTATAAATCTATTGCAGCCCCATATTCTACAGATCCCAACAATTGAATTATTATTTCTGAACTCTCTTTCAATCTCTCATAGGCTGGGGTCACACACACAGATATCTGGGCAGATATTGTTCACAGATCTCTGGTTGCAGTGAAATCATGGACAGATTGCTCCATTTGTACACAGCCACAAAATGGGACCATGTGTCCATGATTTCACTGCAACCAGAGATCTGTGAACAATATCTGCACAAATATCTGTGTGTGTGACCCCAGCCATAGGTACAGGGAATCTGTCAGCAGGTTTATGCAATGTAAGCTGAGGACAGCATGCTGTAAGGCTGCCTTCACATTTGCGTTTGCAAGCGCAGCGTACCCGAACGCAGCCAAACGCTTGCGCACTGCATTCCTATGTTTAACATGGGAACGCATATGCCTGTGTTTGGCTGCGTTCGGTTGCGTTTGGATGCGCACAATTTTTGCGCCCTCCGTTTGCAGCATGTTGCATTTTTTGTGCGGTCGCTTGTTTTATCAGCAAGCGCCCGCAAGCGTACAAACCATGCATTGAAGTCAATGGATCCGCAGTGTCCTCCACATGACAGCGCAGGAGAACACTGCGGATCTCATTGAAATCTCACCCGGTGGCCGCCGCTGCTCTCCCGCCGGTGTCGGCGAGGGAGATTTGAAGAAACAGCTGATCTGACAGCTGTTTAAATCTCCCGTGCCGACACCGAATAGGTGAGGTCGGCGTGGCGGCATATTTGAATCAGCTGTTTCATATCTGCTGCACCGATATCACCTCTTCGGTGTCGGCGCGGGAGATTTAAACAGCTGTCAGATCAGCTGTTTCTTCAAATCTCCCGCGCAGACATCGGCGGGAGATCAGCGACGGCTGGGAGGAGGAGATCTCCACCGCTGATCTCCTCCTCCCGACCGCCACCGAGACAGCTGATTGGCTGGCCGGGGTGCATACTAATGTGAACGCATGCGGAGATTGTCCGCTGCATTCACATCAGTATGGGCTGCGTTTGCGTCTGCATGCCATACGCATGGAGACACAAACGCAAATATGAAGGCAGCCTTAGGGTTAAAAAGCAAAATCAACTGTACCTCTCATCAGGCTCTGAGCTATTGTCTTCCCAACTAAGGCTTTATAACAACTATGTTCTCAATCAACCTAAAAGAGTCAAATATCAAAGCTTAATAGTTTTGGAAGTTGGAGTGGGGTTTTTTAGATTTGGCTATTTTAGGAGGATATCTGTGTGTGCAGGTAACCATTATGGCCACTTTACACGCGGCTACATTTCTAGCTTATCTACAGGTAACTTACTGGCTGCAGTGAAATCATGGAGACATTATTCCATTTGTACACAGCAACAAGATAGAACCATGTCTCCATGATTTCACTGCAGCCAGTAAGTTACCTGTGGATAAGCTAGAAATGTAGCCGCGTGTAAAGTGGCCATTACTGTGCAGAATTATTAGGCACCTTAAAGGGATCCTGACCTTGCAAAATGTGTCCCCAGCCTCTATATACCTGTCCCTGCACCATATTAATAGATTTCTAGGCATCCCTTTCTGCTTGTAAAGCGATATAGTAAACTTTAGATAAGTTGTTATCATACCTTATAATCTGCGGCTTCTCATTATTTGAGAAGCCGCAAAAGGCGTTCCTTTCTGGGCCTCCCCGCCGCCTGCTTTGTAATTATTCACGCTCCTATGGGCGTGCGACAGAGCAGGGACAGTGTTCGTCATGTAAGGGGCGGTAAAGCTGATATGATGCTAATCGCGTCATATCCGGCTTTACCACGTCAGTACACCCATCGCACATGCGCACTCCGCACATGGTCGCGTATGGAGAGCCCCTGTGTGCCTAAACATTGGAGCTCCCCCACAAGTGACCCCATTTTGGAAACTAGACACCCCAAGGAACGTATCTAGATGCATAGTGAGCACTTTGAACCCCCAGGTGCTTCACAAATTGATCCGTAAAAATAAAAAAGTACTTTCTTTTCCACAACAATTTTCTTTTTGTTCATTTTTACGGATTCATTTGTGAAGCACCTGGGAGCTCAAAGTGCTCACTATGCATCTAAAAAAATGGTTTTGTAAATTTTGCTGGGAAAATGAAAAATTGCTGATGAACTTTGAACCGCTAGGATCCGTTGAAGCGTTCCAGAGTTATAACCTCTTAAAGGGACACTGGTCAGAATTACAAAAAAACGGTCTGGTCACTAAGGGGTTAAGCACACCTTATATAGGGTGTTGATGTCATTAGACCACACCCCTCCTCACTACAGAGATGCACATCACCTGATTTACTTAATTGGTAGTTGTCTCTCAGCTTAGAGTAGGACATGTATAAAAAGTATCATGTGATCAAAATACTCATTTGCCTAATAATTCTGCACACAGTGTACTTTGTCACACGTATGGCAGTCCCACATGCCCCCTGCTGTGATTGACACCTCACTGTCTATAGACATTATTACATAGAGAGCCTGGAGTAGACGTTTGCAGCTCTCTGTAAGGAGAGAAAAGATATTGGCATATGTAGGGAGCACACCACAATATAATTGAATGTAAAAGAACAACGAAGTTTATTAAACAACTGTGAGACACACAATATAAAATCACTTAAAATAAACATACAAAAGACATGGGGCCCATCATTCCTCAAAGCAGAATATACGAGGAAAATAATTTATGATAACAGAGGGGAATTACCACAATCACCAGTACAGATAACAAGATAATAGTAAATGGATTATACAGTGTGCAAATTCTATCTTGTGCAAAAAATATATATTCATTTATAAGGTGCAATGAGATTGGCAGAATACTGTAATAATATAGCAACCACTATACAGGTAAATTATATATATATTGCACTATTCCCAAGTATGGTTGAGAAATAACAATAGGTGTAGTTGTTGTATGACCGTAATCAAGGGAATCAAAACCAAGCAAGGGGGGGTAGCTGAACAAAATAACTAAAGTGACAGCCAGGTGTGTAGAAGGACCTGTCAGTGATTAATATATGCACATAATTGCTCAATTATGCACAGTTTACAAAGGAGATTAGTAGATGCACACAATATTATGCACAAGATAAATAATCCAACAGTTAGGTCTGTGGCACCATCCAAGGTAACACATTAGTATCAGTAGTCTATGAAAATGTGTATGCAATTACAGGGGAAGATTTACACTGATCCACATAGGTGTCAGACAATCTAGAGGTTGATCTGATCATATAAATCCACAGGACCATATGTGGAAGTAACTCAAATAGCTTGTGCAGCAAGAGTAATGAGCGGCACAAGAAGCACATTTCATAGAACAAATATTGCAAACTGGCACATCACCTAACCCAGTGAAGTGTGGAATCCCATCAGTCAAAGTCAGAGTCAAGTGGGGGCCCCCACGTCGCCCTCCCCACGCGTATCGCTGCTAAAGGGGTGCAGCTTCGTCAGGGGTAGGTATCACAGTGTGTAATAATACCTTTTATAGTTCCTCTGAATCTATTGTGAGGCTAATGAGTGAAAAAAACGCCAGACCGGAAGTGCTATGACTTCCTGGTATAGTAAGAGTCTCAAGCTACTTGATTGACAGTGGTAACAGCCAATCAGAAGTGTTTTACCAGTAAAACAGGAATTACATCATTTTGTAGTCCTCAGACAGTAACAGCATCATGATTGACAGCGATGGAAGCCAATCAGAGGCTCTATACCAGTACTGAGGATATGACTCATCGGAATTGCATCATTCTGTAGTCCAGAAACCAGTGATGGACATATAGTCCGTCCAATAGTGGCAAGAGAGGTAGCAAGACTAGAAGTAGATATAAAAGAGTATACCCAGCAATCAATAGAAGTTATATGTTGATTCTAATTCATAGTGCTACACAAACAAAGTACCCGATGTTTTACTATGCCACTATATGGTTTACTAAGAACCAGAATATAGTTCATAGGACACACAAAATGACACGATGGTTAGTATTATATTCTACAAATTACTGGTAAGAATGTTAGCAGGATTCCCAAATGAGGTCCAGCACTAATAGATGAGATTGTTGAGAGGATGCACAAGGTGCATTAAAGAGTATGGTTCGCACGAAAACAATTGTAACTAACCCTCTATATACAATATGTACAAGACCCCACATGATCCCATAGGGGTTATAAATTTACAGAATACAAGGTCATAAATAAGGACAACCGGACTATGAGTATGATATCGTCCATACCCATGCCATTGGTAGATTGCACCAGAAAGTCTATATGTCCAAACACCCAGATCAACAATGAATCCCACAGCAAATCCCCATGTGTATTCCACATAAACACGTAGCTCCAAGGAAGGAGCTCTGCGAGAACACATTTTATAAAGAGGCACAACTACGAATGTCGGAGTACCACCCTGTGAACCCCCCAAGAATGTCCCTGGGTATATTTGCTCAGGATAATTCTACTATATGCAAATATTACCCATTACCTAGTATAAGGATAGAAGGTGCGCGTACCTATGTATAAGGGGCTCCGGACTAAGAGGCAATGCCCTGTCCGATGCCACCAAACCCAAGAGTACTGGATGTATATTCCATAATATACTCTTGGATGGTTAGGTAAATATCTAAATTACCAAGTATTAATACTCAATTATACAAGGTCGAGCAGATCAAATAAATCCACAAATCGAGAACCAGGGACAAAAGGTAGTAAAATATGCAAAGGAATAGGCGATAAATATATCCAAATAAACTGGCAACAGTAGCCAAATGTTGAACTGTCACATAGTATTTATGGATATTATTACTCCCGCATATAAATTTTGGGAACCATTGAACACAAAGTGCCACTCTGCCATAAGAATTTTAAAAGTACACACAGGGTTATGTGGATGAAATAAAGTCATCATGGGGAAGAAAAAAAAAGGGGTCTTTGAGGGGATTTAAAGAAATGTCCAAGTATTAAGTTGATCCAGTTCCAAAGGACTTATAAACAAAGGACTGTTTCCAGAGTCGTGATCCAGTATTCAATATCTGTCCAATTGTCTTCAAAGCTTGATCCAGATGGTCAGGTGTTTATCCAAGAAAGCCCGTGAATGAAAAGTCTTCATTTAGACCTGTGGGAGACATCGAATTAAGATGATAGATCCATCTAGTTTCAAGACAGAGTAGTTTTTTGGTGACATCCCCTCCTCGTATATTGACATGTACCCGATCCAGACCTATCACTCTGAGTCCTCGGGGGTTACCGCGATGGGTGGTTAAAAAATGTGAGGCAACAGAAGTCAAGGTCTTACCCTTTTCCTTATCCGTAGATGCACAGTTGATGGTCGATAAATGCTTCTGTGTTCTTTTCCGGAGTTCCATGGTGGTTTCACCAACATATACCCTGTTACACGGGCAAATGAGAGATAAATCACATTAGTGCTTTTGCAATTGATGTATTGTCTCAATGGATAAATGCTTGAGTCATGGGGATTGATAAATTGATCATATACGGGCACCATGTGTTGACAAATGTTACACGAGCCACAAGGAAAGGAACCCTTTAATCTAGTTCCCCCCGTGGTGGATCTAATGGGTCTCGAGTAATGGCTAGAAGTAAGTTGGTCACGTAGATTGGGAGCTCTTCGTGCAGTTAGAAGTGGGTGATCTTCAATTATAGGTTTTATTTTGGGGTCTATAGAAAGAATCCCCCAATGTTTCCGAAGGATGTCACCCACCTCTGACCACTGGTTGTGGTAATCTGTAATCATCCGAATTCTCCATCCGGTTCTCGTGGGTTTCGTCTCAGGAGTGATGTCTGGTCATGCTGATTAGCACGTTGATAGGCATTGGAAATCACCTTTTTCGGATATCCACGATTTTGGAGCCTGGTAGTTAATGCTTTTGCATGGAACTTGAAGTCCTTGTCCGCAGTGCAATTGCGTCTGGTCCGCAGGAATTGTCCTGTTGGTATCCCTTTTCGCAAATGATAAGGATGGAAGCTAGAGAAATTCAACAGGCCATTAGTAGCAGTGGGTTTTCGATACAGAGTAGTGGATAGGATTCCCTCATTGTTAATCACCTCGAGATCCAGAAAGATAGCTCTTTTGGCAGAGATAGAAAATGTCAAAAAGATGTTTAGATCATTCTGGTTCAAGGATGAGAGGAAATCCAAGGCTTCGGTTTCAGTGCCTTTCCAAAAGAAGATGACATCATCAATAAATCTGTACCACCCACTCACCCTGTTCTTAAAGGCCTCCATCTGGAATACGACCGTAGTTTCCCACCAACCAAGGAATAGATTGGCGAAGGAAGGCGCACATTTAGCACCCATCGCCACACCGGAGATCTGTCGATAGAAGGTTCTATCGAATACAAAATAATTGTGGGTGAGTGTGAAGTCTAACAGATCAATGAGGAAGGAATCATGCATGCGATCTGAAGCGGATTGACCGTCCAGGAAGAATGTAATAGCTTGCATTCCATCCTCATGAGCAATGTTAGTGTAAAGAGACTCCACATCACAGGTTACAATTAATGTGTCTGAAGGGAGTTTGAGATCTTGTATAGCCATAATGAAATGGGTACTGTCTCTTATATGAGAAGGAAGCCTGAGTACGTGTGGTTGTAAATAAAAGTCCACATACTGGCTTGCCTTTTCACAGAGGCTGCCTATGCTAGACACAATTGGTCTACCAGGAGGTATCTCCAAGTTTTTATGTACCTTAGGTAGTAGGTATAGGGTGGGAATGACCGGTTCCGGTACCCAGAGGAAATCCTTTTCTTGTTTGTTAATCACTCCATAGTGAAAAGCTGATTCCAAAAGTCTGTAAAGTTTGTCCTGAAAGACAAGGGTTGGATCAGAGGGCAACTTAGAGTAGAACCTCGTATTAGACAATTGCCTTTTTGCCTCTTCAAGGTACATACTGTTGGGCCAAATCACAATGTTGCCTCCCTTGTCGGCCTCCTTGATTATAAACTCAGGATTCTTTTTGAGATCACGTACAGCCTTAAGTTCATCCCTATTCAAGTTCTTATCCCTAACAGTGTTAATGCATAATCTGTCAATGTCTTTCTTGACAGAATCAAAAAATAAACTCACAGCCGGGATGGTAGAAAGGGGTGGAGCTTTCAGGGATTTGTTTCTATGAGGGAATGGTACCCTACCTGTAGGTGGTCCAGTATCCTGTAAGAGGTCCAGGAGGTCACGTATAGTTCTTTGTTCTCTTTCCGGTAAGGAATGGATAGTATCTGGTCGATGATAAATTACTGAAAAAGTTAATTTCCGACAGAAGAGATAAAGATCTTTTATAACAGTAAATTTATCCATTTTTTTCATAGGACAAAAAGTAAGACCCCGTTCAAGAACTGAGGTTTCAATTGGAGACAACTGATAATTAGAAAGATTTATTACCTGTAATTTAATGGGTGACGTAGCAGAGGATAATTCATCAGATGAAGTCACTTTATTGTTGGTCAATGTCTGGGATACCTGCCACCTTTCCCTCCCTTCCCACGGCCTTTCCCACCTTTGGGTGGTATTATTGGGCCTATTCCTGCCCCTCCTCCCACCCCGTCGGGTTCGCTTTCGGTATCTTCGTCCGGGTCTAAAAAATTGCTACTGTCATCCGATGAATCAGTAGGGACGTTAGACGGTACAGCGGGGGGAACTGTGGGTACTGGAGGGTTCGGTAGAATAGGTTTGTTAGGGGCAGGATTTCGGGGATTTCGTGGATTTCCCTTGTGACTCCACCTGAATACTTTTTTGTTTGCAAAGTCACCCTTGTCCCTCAGAAACTTCTTCCTTTTGCCATCTATTACTGTTTTTTCATAATCATCAAGAGTTTTTTTTAGTTTAGCTAAAAATGGAATAACAACTGTTTCTTTGTCGAAATCTGATAATTTCTCCTCCAAATCCCTAATTTTGGTTTTAGTTTCAATCAGAACTTTACGATCGTGATCAAGAAGTATATTTATCAATATTCTAGAACACTGTGATAAGCCCTGTTCCCAGTCATTTTTAAATTCCGGTGAGGGTTCCCACGCAGGGAAAATTTGAACCCTCAACCCGCGGGGAAGGATAGATGCCTTGAGGTATTCCTCTAAGGTCCGGATGTTCCACCAGACCCTTATGCCTTTCTTTTGGGCAGCCGTGAGGTCTTTGCAGATAGTAGAAAAATTAGTTTCAATAGGGTCAGTGGGATCAGGGGTGGTGTCATTAAAGATATCCCCGGAGTGATTTCTCCAACCAGCCTCCCTGGCCTCCCAGTCCATCTATTTTACTCACTTAGCCAGATAAATCAAGCAGTAATAATATAAATACCCAATACAATAGTTGGGGTGTGCTATGCTCAGGATAGGGCCAATTGTGGAAACCACTGGTCCAAAGAGTCACTGAGTCAAAAGTAGAAAATGAGCAGCACCACTAATGATAGAAAAATATTAACGGGGTGCTCACCATGCCAACAAAAACAGTATGTAAGGAGAGAAAAGATATTGGCATATGTAGGGAGCACACCACAATATAATTGAATGTAAAAGAACAACGAAGTTTATTAAACAACTGTGAGACACACAATATAAAATCACTTAAAATAAACATACAAAAGACATGGGGCCCATCATTCCTCAAAGCAGAATATACGAGGAAAATAATTTATGATAACAGAGGGGAATTACCACAATCACCAGTACAGATAACAAGATAATAGTAAATGGATTATACAGTGTGCAAATTCTATCTTGTGCAAAAAATATATATTCATTTATAAGGTGCAATGAGATTGGCAGAATACTGTAATAATATAGCAACCACTATACAGGTAAATTATATATATATTGCACTATTCCCAAGTATGGTTGAGAAATAACAATAGGTGTAGTTGTTGTATGACCGTAATCAAGGGAATCAAAACCAAGCAAGGGGGGGTAGCTGAACAAAATAACTAAAGTGACAGCCAGGTGTGTAGAAGGACCTGTCAGTGATTAATATATGCACATAATTGCTCAATTATGCACAGTTTACAAAGGAGATTAGTAGATGCACACAATATTATGCACAAGATAAATAAACCAACAGTTAGGTCTGTGGCACCATCCAAGGTAACACATTAGTATCAGTAGTCTATGAAAATGTGTATGCAATTACAGGGGAAGATTTACACTGATCCACATAGGTGTCAGACAATCTAGAGGTTGATCTGATCATATAAATCCACAGGACCATATGTGGAAGTAACTCAAATAGCTTGTGCAGCAAGAGTAATGAGCGGCACAAGAAGCACATTTCATAGAACAAATATTGCAAACTGGCACATCACCTAACCCAGTGAAGTGTGGAATCCCATCAGTCAAAGTCAGAGTCAAGTGGGGGCCCCCACGTCGCCCTCCCCACGCGTATCGCTGCTAAAGGGGTGCAGCTTCGTCAGGGGTAGGTATCACAGTGTGTAATAATACCTTTTATAGTTCCTCTGAATCTATTGTGAGGCTAATGAGTGAAAAAAACGCCAGACCGGAAGTGCTATGACTTCCTGGTATAGTAAGAGTCTCAAGCTACTTGATTGACAGTGGTAACAGCCAATCAGAAGTGTTTTACCAGTAAAACAGGAATTACATCATTTTGTAGTCCTCAGACAGTAACAGCATCATGATTGACAGCGATGGAAGCCAATCAGAGGCTCTATACCAGTACTGAGGATATGACTCATCGGAATTGCATCATTCTGTAGTCCAGAAACCAGTGATGGACATATAGTCCGTCCAATAGTGGCAAGAGAGGTAGCAAGACTAGAAGTAGATATAAAAGAGTATACCCAGCAATCAATAGAAGTTATATGTTGATTCTAATTCATAGTGCTACACAAACAAAGTACCCGATGTTTTACTATGCCACTATATGGTTTACTAAGAACCAGAATATAGTTCATAGGACACACAAAATGACACGATGGTTAGTATTATATTCTACAAATTACTGGTAAGAATGTTAGCAGGATTCCCAAATGAGGTCCAGCACTAATAGATGAGATTGTTGAGAGGATGCACAAGGTGCATTAAAGAGTATGGTTCGCACGAAAACAATTGTAACTAACCCTCTATATACAATATGTACAAGACCCCACATGATCCCATAGGGGTTATAAATTTACAGAATACAAGGTCATAAATAAGGACAACCGGACTATGAGTATGATATCGTCCATACCCATGCCATTGGTAGATTGCACCAGAAAGTCTATATGTCCAAACACCCAGATCAACAATGAATCCCACAGCAAATCCCATGTGTATTCCCACATAAACACGTAGCTCCAAGGAAGGAGCTCTGCGAGAACACATTTTATAAAGAGGCACAACTACGAATGTCGGAGTACCACCCTGTGAACCCCCAAGAATGTCCCTGGGTATATTTGCTCAGGATAATTCTACTATATGCAAATATTACCCATTACCTAGTATAAGGATAGAAGGTGCGCGTACCTATGTATAAGGGGCTCCGGACTAAGAGGCAATGCCCCTGTCCGATGCCACCAAACCCAAGAGTACTGGATGTATATTCCATAATATACTCTTGGATGGTTAGGTAAATATCTAAATTACCAAGTATTAATACTCAATTATACAAGGTCGAGCAGATCAAATAAATCCACAAATCGAGAACCAGGGACAAAAGGTAGTAAAATATGCAAAGGAATAGGCGATAAATATATCCAAATAAACTGGCAACAGTAGCCAAATGTTGAACTGTCACATAGTATTTATGGATATTATTACTCCGCATATAAATTTTGGGAACCATTGAACACAAAGTGCCACTCTGCCATAGGAATTTTAAAAGTACACACAGGGTTATGTGGATGAAATAAATTAGCAGCGATACGCGTGGGGAGGGCGACGTGGGGGCCCCACTTGACTCTGACTTTGACTGATGGGATTCCACACTTCACTGGGTTAGGTGATGTGCCAGTTTGCAATATTTGTTCTATGAAATGTGCTTCTTGTGCCGCTCATTACTCTTGCTGCACAAGCTATTTGAGTTACTTCCACATATGGTCCTGTGGATTTATATGATCAGATCAACCTCTAGATTGTCTGACACCTATGTGGATCAGTGTAAATCTTCCCCTGTAATTGCATACACATTTTCATAGACTACTGATACTAATGTGTTACCTTGGATGGTGCCACAGACCTAACTGTTGGATTATTTATCTTGTGCATAATATTGTGTGCATCTACTAATCTCCTTTGTAAACTGTGCATAATTGAGCAATTATGTGCATATATTAATCACTGACAGGTCCTTCTACACACCTGGCTGTCACTTTAGTTATTTTGTTCAGCTACCCCCCCTTGCTTGGTTTTGATTCCCTTGATTACGGTCATACAACAACTACACCTATTGTTATTTCTCAACCATACTTGGGAATAGTGCAATATATATATAATTTACCTGTATAGTGGTTGCTATATTATTACAGTATTCTGCCAATCTCATTGCACCTTATAAATGAATATATATTTTTTGCACAAGATAGAATTTGCACACTGTATAATCCATTTACTATTATCTTGTTATCTGTACTGGTGATTGTGGTAATTCCCCTCTGTTATCATAAATTATTTTCCTCGTATATTCTGCTTTGAGGAATGATGGGCCCCATGTCTTTTGTATGTTTATTTTAAGTGATTTTATATTGTGTGTCTCACAGTTGTTTAATAAACTTCGTTGTTCTTTTACATTCAATTATATTGTGGTGTGCTCCCTACATATGCCAATATCTTTTCTCTCCTTACATACTGTTTTTGTTGGCATGGTGAGCACCCCGTTAATATTTTTCTATCATTAGTGGTGCTGCTCATTTTCTACTTTTGACTCAGTGACTCTTTGGACCAGTGGTTTCCACAATTGGCCCTATCCTGAGCATAGCACACCCCAACTATTGTATTGGGTATTTATATTATTACTGCTTGATTTATCTGGCTAAGTGAGTAAAATAGATGGACTGGGAGGCCAGGGAGGCTGGTTGGAGAAATCACTCCGGGGATATCTTTAATGACACCACCCCTGATCCCACTGACCCTATTGAAACTAATTTTTCTACTATCTGCAAAGACCTCACGGCTGCCCAAAAGAAAGGCATAAGGGTCTGGTGGAACATCCGGACCTTAGAGGAATACCTCAAGGCATCTATCCTTCCCCGCGGGTTGAGGGTTCAAATTTTCCCTGCGTGGGAACCCTCACCGGAATTTAAAAATGACTGGGAACAGGGCTTATCACAGTGTTCTAGAATATTGATAAATATACTTCTTGATCACGATCGTAAAGTTCTGATTGAAACTAAAACCAAAATTAGGGATTTGGAGGAGAAATTATCAGATTTCGACAAAGAAACAGTTGTTATTCCATTTTTAGCTAAACTAAAAAAAAAAAAAACTCTTGATGATTATGAAAAAACAGTAATAGATGGCAAAAGGAAGAAGTTTCTGAGGGACAAGGGTGACTTTGCAAACAAAAAAGTATTCAGGTGGAGTCACAAGGGAAATCCACGAAATCCCCGAAATCCTGCCCCTAACAAACCTATTCTACCGAACCCTCCAGTACCCACAGTTCCCCCCGCTGTACCGTCTAACGTCCCTACTGATTCATCGGATGACAGTAGCAATTTTTTAGACCCGGACGAAGATACCGAAAGCGAACCCGACGGGGTGGGAGGAGGGGCAGGAATAGGCCCAACAATACCACCCAAAGGTGGGAAAGGCCGTGGGAAGGGAGGGAAAGGTGGCAGGTATCCCAGACATTGACCAACAATAAAGTGACTTCATCTGATGAATTATCCTCTGCTACGTCACCCATTAAATTACAGGTAATAAATCTTTCTAATTATCAGTTGTCTCCAATTGAAACCTCAGTTCTTGAACGGGGTCTTACTTTTTGTCCTATGAAAAAAATGGATAAATTTACTGTTATAAAAGATCTTTATCTCTTCTGTCGGAAATTAACTTTTTCAGTAATTTATCATCGACCAGATACTATCCATTCCTTACCGGAAAGAGAACAAAGAACTATACGTGACCTCCTGGACCTCTTACAGGATACTGGACCACCTACAGGTAGGGTACCATTCCCTCATAGAAACAAATCCCTGAAAGCTCCACCCCTTTCTACCATCCCGGCTGTGAGTTTATTTTTTGATTCTGTCAAGAAAGACATTGACAGATTATGCATTAACACTGTTAGGGATAAGAACTTGAATAGGGATGAACTTAAGGCTGTACGTGATCTCAAAAAGAATCCTGAGTTTATAATCAAGGAGGCCGACAAGGGAGGCAACATTGTGATTTGGCCCAACAGTATGTACCTTGAAGAGGCAAAAAGGCAATTGTCTAATACGAGGTTCTACTCTAAGTTGCCCTCTGATCCAACCCTTGTCTTTCAGGACAAACTTTACAGACTTTTGGAATCAGCTTTTCACTATGGAGTGATTAACAAACAAGAAAAGGATTTCCTCTGGGTACCGGAACCGGTCATTCCCACCCTATACCTACTACCTAAGGTACATAAAAACTTGGAGATACCTCCTGGTAGACCAATTGTGTCTAGCATAGGCAGCCTCTGTGAAAAGGCAAGCCAGTATGTGGACTTTTATTTACAACCACACGTACTCAGGCTTCCTTCTCATATAAGAGACAGTACCCATTTCATTATGGCTATACAAGATCTCAAACTCCCTTCAGACACATTAATTGTAACCTGTGATGTGGAGTCTCTTTACACTAACATTGCTCATGAGGATGGAATGCAAGCTATTACATTCTTCCTGGACGGTCAATCCGCTTCAGATCGCATGCATGATTCCTTCCTCATTGATCTGTTAGACTTCACACTCACCCACAATTATTTTGTATTCGATAGAACCTTCTATCGACAGATCTCCGGTGTGGCGATGGGTGCTAAATGTGCGCCTTCCTTCGCCAATCTATTCCTTGGTTGGTGGGAAACTACGGTCGTATTCCAGATGGAGGCCTTTAAGAACAGGGTGAGTGGGTGGTACAGATTTATTGATGATGTCATCTTCTTTTGGAAAGGCACTGAAACCGAAGCCTTGGATTTCCTCTCATCCTTGAACCAGAATGATCTAAACATCTTTTTGACATTTTCTATCTCTGCCAAAAGAGCTATCTTTCTGGATCTCGAGGTGATTAACAATGAGGGAATCCTATCCACTACTCTGTATCGAAAACCCACTGCTACTAATGGCCTGTTGAATTTCTCTAGCTTCCATCCTTATCATTTGCGAAAAGGGATACCAACAGGACAATTCCTGCGGACCAGACGCAATTGCACTGCGGACAAGGACTTCAAGTTCCATGCAAAAGCATTAACTACCAGGCTCCAAAATCGTGGATATCCGAAAAAGGTGATTTCCAATGCCTATCAACGTGCTAATCAGCATGACCAGACATCACTCCTGAGACGAAACCCACGAGAACCGGATGGGAGAATTCGGATGATTACAGATTACCACAACCAGTGGTCAGAGGTGGGTGACATCCTTCGGAAACATTGGGGGATTCTTTCTATAGACCCCAAAATAAAACCTATAATTGAAGATCACCCACTTCTAACTGCACGAAGAGCTCCCAATCTACGTGACCAACTTACTTCTAGCCATTACTCGAGACCCATTAGATCCACCACGGGGGGAACTAGATTAAAGGGTTCCTTTCCTTGTGGCTCGTGTAACATTTGTCAACACATGGTGCCCGTATATGATCAATTTATCAATCCCCATGACTCAAGCATTTATCCATTGAGACAATACATCAATTGCAAAAGCACTAATGTGATTTATGCTCTCATTTGCCCGTGTAACAGGGTATATGTTGGTGAAACCACCATGGAACTCCGGAAAAGAACACAGAAGCATTTATCGACCATCAACTGTGCATCTACGGATAAGGAAAAGGGTAAGACCTTGACTTCTGTTGCCTCACATTTTTTAACCACCCATCGCGGTAACCCCCGAGGACTCAGAGTGATAGGTCTGGATCGGGTACATGTCAATATACGAGGAGGGGATGTCACCAAAAAACTACTCTGTCTTGAAACTAGATGGATCTATCATCTTAATTCGATGTCTCCCACAGGTCTAAATGAAGACTTTTCATTCACGGGCTTTCTTGGATAAACACCTGACCATCTGGATCAAGCTTTGAAGACAATTGGACAGATATTGAATACTGGATCACGACTCTGGAAACAGTCCTTTGTTTATAAGTCCTTTGGAACTGGATCAACTTAATACTTGGACATTTCTTTAAATCCCCTCAAAGACCCCTTTTTTTTCTTCCCCATGATGACTTTATTTCATCCACATAACCCTGTGTGTACTTTTAAAATTCTTATGGCAGAGTGGCACTTTGTGTTCAATGGTTCCCAAAATTTATATGCGGGAGTAATAATATCCATAAATACTATGTGACAGTTCAACATTTGGCTACTGTTGCCAGTTTATTTGGATATATTTATCGCCTATTCCTTTGCATATTTTACTACCTTTTGTCCCTGGTTCTCGATTTGTGGATTTATTTGATCTGCTCGACCTTGTATAATTGAGTATTAATACTTGGTAATTTAGATATTTACCTAACCATCCAAGAGTATATTATGGAATATACATCCAGTACTCTTGGGTTTGGTGGCATCGGACAGGGGCATTGCCTCTTAGTCCGGAGCCCCTTATACATAGGTACGCGCACCTTCTATCCTTATACTAGGTAATGGGTAATATTTGCATATAGTAGAATTATCCTGAGCAAATATACCCAGGGACATTCTTGGGGGGTTCACAGGGTGGTACTCCGACATTCGTAGTTGTGCCTCTTTATAAAATGTGTTCTCGCAGAGCTCCTTCCTTGGAGCTACGTGTTTATGTGGGAATACACATGGGGATTTGCTGTGGGATTCATTGTTGATCTGGGTGTTTGGACATATAGACTTTCTGGTGCAATCTACCAATGGCATGGGTATGGACGATATCATACTCATAGTCCGGTTGTCCTTATTTATGACCTTGTATTCTGTAAATTTATAACCCCTATGGGATCATGTGGGGTCTTGTACATAATGTATATAGAGGGTTAGTTACAATTGTTTTCGTGCGAACCATACTCTTTAATGCACCTTGTGCATCCTCTCAACAATCTCATCTATTAGTGCTGGACCTCATTTGGGAATCCTGCTAACATTCTTACCAGTAATTTGTAGAATATAATACTAACCATCGTGTCATTTTGTGTGTCCTATGAACTATATTCTGGTTCTTAGTAAACCATATAGTGGCATAGTAAAACATCGGGTACTTTGTTTGTGTAGCACTATGAATTAGAATCAACATATAACTTCTATTGATTGCTGGGTATACTCTTTTATATCTACTTCTAGTCTTGCTACCTCTCTTGCCACTATTGGACGGACTATATGTCCATCACTGGTTTCTGGACTACAGAATGATGCAATTCCGATGAGTCATATCCTCAGTACTGGTATAGAGCCTCTGATTGGCTTCCATCGCTGTCAATCATGATGCTGTTACTGTCTGAGGACTACAAAATGATGTAATTCCTGTTTTACTGGTAAAACACTTCTGATTGGCTGTTACCACTGTCAATCAAGTAGCTTGAGACTCTTACTATACCAGGAAGTCATAGCACTTCCGGTCTGGCGTTTTTTTCACTCATTAGCCTCACAATAGATTCAGAGGAACTATAAAAGGTATTATTACACACTGTGATACCTACCCCTGACGAAGCTGCACCCCTTTAGCAGCGATACGCGTGGGGAGGGCGACGTGGGGGCCCCCACTTGACTCTGACTTTGACTGATGGGATTCCACACTTCACTGGGTTAGGTGATGTGCCAGTTTGCAATATTTGTTCTATGAAATGTGCTTCTTGTGCCGCTCATTACTCTTGCTGCACAAGCTATTTGAGTTACTTCCACATATGGTCCTGTGGATTTATATGATCAGATCAACCTCTAGATTGTCTGACACCTATGTGGATCAGTGTAAATCTTCCCCTGTAATTGCATACACATTTTCATAGACTACTGATACTAATGTGTTACCTTGGATGGTGCCACAGACCTAACTGTTGGATTATTTATCTTGTGCATAATATTGTGTGCATCTACTAATCTCCTTTGTAAACTGTGCATAATTGAGCAATTATGTGCATATATTAATCACTGACAGGTCCTTCTACACACCTGGCTGTCACTTTAGTTATTTTGTTCAGCTACCCCCCTTGCTTGGTTTTGATTCCCTTGATTACGGTCATACAACAACTACACCTATTGTTATTTCTCAACCATACTTGGGAATAGTGCAATATATATATAATTTACCTGTATAGTGGTTGCTATATTATTACAGTATTCTGCCAATCTCATTGCACCTTATAAATGAATATATATTTTTTGCACAAGATAGAATTTGCACACTGTATAATCCATTTACTATTATCTTGTTATCTGTACTGGTGATTGTGGTAATTCCCCTCTGTTATCATAAATTATTTTCCTCGTATATTCTGCTTTGAGGAATGATGGGCCCCATGTCTTTTGTATGTTTATTTTAAGTGATTTTATATTGTGTGTCTCACAGTTGTTTAATAAACTTCGTTGTTCTTTTACATTCAATTATATTGTGGTGTGCTCCCTACATATGCCAATATCTTTTCTCTCCTTACATACTGTTTTTGTTGGCATGGTGAGCACCCCGTTAATATTTTTCTATCATTAGTGGTGCTGCTCATTTTCTACTTTTGACTGTTTGCAGCTCTCTGTCTATAGACATGGTACATAGAGAGCCTGGTGTGGGCGGGGGCACCTCACTGTCTATAGACACAGTACATAGCCTGGTTTAGCAGGGACACCTCACTTTTTATAGACGTAGTACATAGAGAGCCTGGTGTGGGCAGCTCTCTGTCTATAGACATGGTACATAGAGAGCCTGGTGTGGGCAGCTCTCTGTCTATAGACATGGTACATAGAGAGCCTGGGTGTGGGCAACTCTCTGTCTATAGACATGGTACATAGAGAGCCTGGTGTGGGCGGGGGCACATCACTGTCTATACATACAAAACATAGCCTGGTTTGGCAGGGACACCTCACTTTTTATAGACGTAGTACATAGAGAGCCTGGTGTGGGCAGGGGCACCTCACTGTCTATAGACATAGTACATAGAGAGCCTGGTGTGGGCGGGGGCACATCACTGTCTATACATACAAAACATAGCCTGGTTTGGCAGGGACACCTCACTTTTTATAGACGCAGTACATAGAGAGCCTGGTGTGGGCAGGGGCACCTCACTGTCTATAGACATAATACATAGAGAGCCTGGTGTGGGCAGGGACACCTCACTGTCTATAGACACAGTACATAGAGAGCCTGGTGTGGGCAGGGACACCTCACTGTCTATAGACATAGAACATAGAGAGCCTGGTGTGGGCGTGGGCACCTCACTGTCTATAGACACAGTACATAGAGAGCCTGGTGTGGGCAGGGACACCTCACTGTCTATAGACATAGTACATAGAGAGCCTGGTGTGGGCGTGGGCACCTCACTGTCTATAGACATAGTACATAGAGAGCCTGGTGTGGGCGGGGGCACATCACTGTCTATACATACAAAACATAGCCTGGTTTGGCAGGGACACCTCACTTTTTATAGACGCAGTACATAGAGAGCCTGGTGTGGGCAGGGGCACCTCACTGTCTATAGACATAATACATAGAGAGCCTGGTGTGGGCAGGGACACCTCACTGTCTATAGACATAATACATAGAGAGCCTGGTGTGGGCAGGGACACCTCACTGTCTATAGACATAGAACATAGAGAGCCTGGTGTGGGCGTGGGCACCTCACTGTCTATAGACACAGTACATAGAGAGCCTGGTGTGGGCAGGGACACCTCACTGTCTATAGACATAGTACATAGAGAGCCTGGTGTGGGCGTGGGCACCTCACTGTCTATAGACATAATACATAGAGAGCCTGGTGTGGGCTGGGGCACCTCACTGTCTATAGACACAGTACATAGAGAGCCTGGTGTGGGCAGGGACACCTCACTGTCTATAGACACAGTACATAGAGAGCCTGGTGTGGGCAGGGACACCTCACTGTCTATAGACATAGTACATAGAGAGCCTGGTGTGGGCGTGGGCACCTCACTGTCTATAGACATAGTACATAGAGAGCCTGGTGTGGGCGTGGGCACCTCACTGTCTATAGACACAGTACATAGAGAGCCTGGTGTGGGCGTGGGCACCTCACTGTCTATAGACACAGTACATAGAGAGCCTGGTGTGGGCAGGGACACCTCACTGTCTATAGACACAGTACATAGAGAGCCTGGTGTGGGCAGGGACACCTCACTGTCTATAGACACAGTACATAGAGAGCCTGGTGTGGGCAGGGACACCTCACTGTCTATAGACACAGTACATAGAGAGCCTGGTGTGGGCAGGGACACCTCACTGTCTATAGACACAGTACATAGAGAGCCTGGTGTGGGCGGGGGCACCTCACTGTCTATAGACACAGTACATAGAGAGCCTGGTGTGGGCAGGGACACCTCACTGTCTATAGACACAGTACATAGAGAGCCTGGTGTGGGCAGGGACACCTCACTGTCTATAGACACAGTACATAGAGAGCCTGGTGTGGGCAGGGACACCTCACTGTCTATAGACACAGTACATAGAGAGCCTGGTGTGGGTGTGGGCACCTCACTGTCTATAGACATGATACATAGAGAACCTAGTGTAGGTGGGAGCAGCTCTCCCAGCTCTGCTGAGTTGCTAAAACTAAATGCTTTGATTGTGACAAAATGACTGAAGCCAGTAATCTATGTGATACATTGTTGGATTCAGGGTTTCTTTGCCTACATTATGTTGCTGTCAGGTGAGGTAGCAAAAACCTGCTGACAGATTCCCTTTAAGCTACAACTGTCCCATGCTTTTTTCTGCCAATGAGGCAACTAGGAGTCCTGCTGCATGATTCCTCTAAACCTAGGAGTCCAGAGGAAGCAAGGAAGCAATACATAGAACCAGGGGTTTCCAGATTACTGCATGGGGGGGGTAATCCCATTGAGAGAGAGGTGACTTATTTGGAATCTGTCTCTGATTTCTGTCATATGTTCCTTAAAGCAGTTGAATTGTCCTTTGTTAAAAAAAGTTAGATATTCCTACTGTGATCTGCCTAGATTTGCTAAATGGCGTGATGCCCGTGGAAGCATTAGACCATCCGTGTGATGAATGGACTCAGCAGCACTTCCTTCAGTGCATGAGGTTCTGCAGCAGCTCAGTCTCATCACATTTTGAATGAATAGGCCACCGTGGCACTGTATACTGCTGTATACCATCGATCTTCTTACAGAGCGTTAATCCATTGTCACCCTGGCTCAAGATCCAGCTGAAGGTCGATAAATATAATAATAATAATAATAATATGCAGTCCTATTCAATAAATGCAACTTAGCTGCAGTTCTGGGCACGACCACTGCACAATGTGTGGCGCTGTGAAGGGGATGCCTGCCATCATTGCCATCATGCTGTGTGATATCAATATCAAGGGCCTAAAAGAAATCCTTATTGCAAATGTGATTGTAGAAGATCTCAATAGAAGGGGGGGGGACCACGAGCTGCAAAATAAAGGGAAACATGTCCTTCTATCTGTGTCTTTCCTTGATTTTAGGCCGTCGCCTCTCCCCTTCTTTGCTCGGCTCTTGTAGGAACGATGATTCTTTTGTATTTGGAGCGTATAGAATCTCGTTTTTTCGGACGTGTCTCCTTTAAGACCGGCCGGCGTCCTGTTGTTCAACATGAATGACTGAATTAATCCCAGATTACCGCAAGGAGAAAATAACTGGTAAATTGGCCGGGGGATGATGCGCGGCGCGGTGATTTTGGGAGCTGTGGTTCATGTAGTTTGTAGCCCGATGGAATATAATTACACATAATGATTAGTTATCAGGGACGTCCTCGTCTTATACATTATGTCAACACTGGATACGAACTAACCACAGGAACAGATAGGATCTATGGAGCGAGCCCTGATTAGCATCGCATTGTTCTGCATTGGCTTCTTAAAGGAACATTACATGTAAATACGACCGGCACCTGAGCATCCGACCCTAGCCGTCTGCACATATCTATATGAGAAAAGGCAGAACTTAGGAGAACCTGTCACCCCCCCCCTGCTGCACTGCAAACTAAATGAAGCCCTGAATGCAGCATGTCTACTGCAGTCAGGGAAGGGCTCCCCCATGATTCTAGCCCCCCTGTAAAGCTTTAAATAAAGACATTAGAAAATTTACAGTTAAGTAGTCTAAAGGGTGGGATCTTATTAAGAGGTCTGCACTGCTGGCTCAGCCCTCCAGCCTCCTCCTTGTGTATTCCGCCCCTTCTATGTCTCTGCGCCGCCTCCTGTTCTGCTGGCTCTGCCCTCCTCCTCCCCTGCTTTCTGTCACTCAACCTGCTGCACAGAACTTGGTGAGAGCGGCTGCAAAGCATTTGGCCTGACGTCAGCGCCAGATTCCCGACCTTCTCTCTGAATAAAGCATAAACAGGGCGGGAATCTGGTGATCTGTGATGACAAAAGCAGGGATCTGTCCAGATCTGTGAGAGGAGACAAATCAGGACGTGTAGAGTCTGGATGCGGGGAGGGCCTTCTACTGCTTGTGAGATCACATGCAGGGAGATGGCGGGAGAGAGGGAGGACAAGGATTTTGCTTATTGAAAACCGTTTCAGTAATACAAAGAAACCCAGCCCTTCTTATGCTAATTGCTGCACACTCCGTCCCCCTGCTGCACACTCCATCCCCCTGCTGCACACTCCATCCCCCTGCTGCACACTCTGTCCCCCTGCTACACACTCTGTCCCCCTGCTGCACACTCTGTCCCCCTGCTGCACACTCTGTCCCCCTGCTGCACACTCTGTCCCCCTGCTGCACACTCTGTCCCCCTGCTGCACACTCTGTCCCCCTGCTGCACACTCTGTCCCCCTGCTGCACACTCTGTCCCCCTGCTGCACACTCTGTCCCCCTGCTGCACACTCTGTCCCCCTGCTGCACACTCCGTCCCCCTGCTGCACACTCCGTCCCCCTGCTGCACACTCCGTCCCCTGCTGCACACTCTGTCCCCCTGCTGCACACTCTGTCCCCCTGCTGCACACTCCGTCCCCCTGCTGCACACTCCGTCCCCCTGCTGCACACTCCGTCCCCCTGCTGCACACTCCGTCCCCCTGCTGCACACTCTGTCCCCCTGCTGCACACTCCGTCCCCTGCTGCACACTCCGTCCCCCTGCTGCACACTCCGTCCCCCTGCTGCACACTCTGTCCCCCTGCTGCACACTCTGTCCCCCTGCTGCACATCCTGAGGGGCGAGGCTACACGGGAGAGAAAAAAAAAACTCAGTTTAAATGCTGCAGACAGGGAGAGAATGATTGGCATCGGTGGGCAGATTACACAGGCAGGGGGTGTGAATCTGCCCTTGGCTGCAGCCCCTAGCCACCTCCTTAGTGGCTGTAGCATGTAAGTTTTCTAAGTGTATTATCTCGGGGTACAGGGCTGCTCAAGGGCTGGGGGACCCCTTGTCTGCATGCTGTAGACATGCTGCATTCAGTGCTGTAATTAGATCACCATGCCTGGTTTGGTGACAGGTCCTCTCTAAGTGATGCGTTCACTGCATTTTCACTGCAAAAATGGATAAAAAAAAGCAGATCAAAAACGCACAGTGAGAACATCGCCTTAGTCTGATTGCAGAGCAGGAAGTGTCCGGTGCAGGGAAAAAAAATATTACCATCAACTGACTGATAAACGTCTGACCACAGACATGTAGATATGGGTCTTATCACATAAGATAATGTCTTTCTGTGCTCTACATTGTGGCTACATTCACTATATGGATCATTCATAAATGGGGGTTGGGGTTCACTTCTATCCACACATTTCCTATCGTGGAAAAACTAATATGGCAGCCAACGATGGCACCCGATGGACCTTATTGACTATAATTGGGTCCATCAAGGTTTTGCCTTGCTGTAAATTTTACCGGACAAGTAGTGCTGCGCACCGTCCAACATTTAGTGTGATTTATGCTGCAATTCCAGCGCAGATGTAGAGGTCTTGCGTCTCGTAGAACTCACCCATATGACTGGATATTTGCAGTTTTCTTCTTAGTAGAGCTGGCCCACTAGAAGGGGAGTAAACTCCTAAAAAATAACCAAAAAAGGCTTGAAAGACTTTTCTTATGAATTATTATTGTCCAATCACTTTGCTTTTCAGTCTTCGAGATTTGAAAAACACCTGATGAGAAAAAAGTGACAGAATCTGCTCCAAACTGGAGTCACTAGACAATCAGAAGGCTGCAAGGGGGGCACTTCTCCAAAAACTCCCCAAAAAAGTGTTTCTACCAACTCAAACGGTGAACATGGTGTGATAGACCTATGTTGGTTTTGCACCTTAAGGCTACATTCACACTGTGCGTTTTTGGTCTGTTTTTGCAGCCAAAACCAGGAATGGAACAACCAGAGGAAAAGTATAATAGAAACACATCACCACTTCTGGATTTATCAGCCACTCCTGGTTTTGGCTACAAAATCTGACGAGCTAAAACAGACCAAAAACGCACAGTGTGAATGGAGCCTAAGATTCCTTTCATGACCAAGGTTTGTCCGGAGCAGACTCGTAGACCTCTTAGGCTAGCTTCACACCACAATTTTGTGCTGTCAGGTTCTGTCCGGTGTTTTGCAGGATGCACCGGACAGAACCTGACAGTCCCAGACAAAACAGAACCGGAGGGCAAATATGCCCTCCGATCCTGTTTTCTGCTGGAATCAGTGGCTGCTGCTGTCCAAGTGCTGAAATTTCAGCATAGCGGCTGGAGGGAGCTCTCCAGGTGCTGAAATTCAGCGGCGGCCACTCTTTCAGCACCCGGCGTCCGGGAACCAGTCTGATTTTTTGACGGATCCGGCACCCATAGACTCCTATGCTATGGGTGCCTGAACCGGGAAGATTCGATTTTGTCCAATTTTGGACACAAACAATGCTGCAAGCTCAGATTTTGTGTATGGGACAAAAAAACGAAATCTGACGGATCCTCCCAGACAGCACAAAACCGGATGGCAAATCACTTCCATTCCACCCCATTGGGATTCAATAGGGGCAAAATCGGATCCGGGGCTGCGGATCCAAAAACTGGAGGTGTGAAGCCGGCCTTAGAGTATTTACTGATGTTTTTTTTTTCTTTTTTTCCTTATACTTAACTGATAAGTTTGGTTTCTGCATAATTTGCATCTTTAGAGGGATTTGCTGTCAAAGTGATTTAATTCAATATTAAAATAAGCCGAGAGTGATGAATTAGTATTGATTGACGGGTAGTGGATTGGCAGGTGAGGGGGAGGCGGATTTTAGATGTTTTTATGACGGCCCAAGTAATCTCCACGGAACAAAACGTAAGAACAAAGGGGCTGCAAAGAAAGTTACAAGTTAATGTATAAAAAAGTCAAGAAAATGACTGACGAGCATTAAGGTGCAGAGAACATTAGATCGGTGACAGATCTGCAAAATGCTGATGAAGGGTGAAGGCAGAGGATGGTCACAATGCCTGCCGTCCAGACGGTGTGCTGGTTATCATGACGCAAACAGGACCATTCACGGGATTATGGGCTTGGGACCACCCCAGAAGAGGGGCCCATTTTTGGGTTGGGTTTACGTCACTCTTTCTCATTATGTGGTCTGGTTTGCTGGATTGTTCCTTGTCTAGAGATGAGCGGATTTGTGGAAGTTCGGATTATGGGAGTTCAGACGGACTTTAGATAAAGCTCTGTTCTGGACCCAAACTTCACCAGAACCTCATAGGAAGTCACTGATTGGGCATACAGCCATAAACAAAGCACTTCTGGGGAGGGACAATGGTATTACTTTTTGTACACTCTACATTCGATAATGCTGATTTTATCCCCAGTGCTGCCGTTAAGCACTGCAAGTAGCTTGCAGTGGGCCAAGAACCCCAATATACCGGCGATAGTAGATTGAGTGGTTTGCATACGTAAAGCACCTGTCACACTCGGGCAAGTGGATGCACGGCGCATTACAGGATATAAAGGGAATGGAAATGGGTAGGAAGGCGTTAACGGTAGGGAGAGGAGAGATGGACCACCACCTAATGGTGGTGCTCCCTAATGTCCCTATACAGGTCCTTCCACCTCCCACCGCCCCCTGTCGCTATCATGTGATAAGTCCCTAGCTGTCCTTCCACTCACCCTGGATAGTGCAGAGGCCAATGAGTGCACTAGACTTCACCACTGCAGTAATAAGACAGAGCTAAAGGCTAGACAAACCAGGGGACATAGACAAAAGGACTGCAGCCAAACAGCAGGACTGTCAACAAAACAAATCCTGACGCCTTTACTTCTTCAACTGAGGATAGATAAGAAATGAATTCTATAACCGGCTTTAAGAGATGGAACATGTGACTTTAGAAGATGGAGGGAAGTGGTCATAAACCACCTGTACCTGAGATAGAAGCAAAGAACTACCAGCAAGAAAAGAATCCTTAACTCTTTCGCTCCAATCGAAAGCAAATATATTCAAAACATAGTCTCACAAGGCAGTATGGGACTCAAACTCCAAACCTGTTATACATCGCCCGAGGACGGGAGACCCTTGTTACACATCCCCTTTAAATTGGAATTTTACGGTAAATATGTGTACATAGATTGCTTAGAGGGGTTGTCCATTTTGGATAATCCCTTTTTTGTTAGTTAACAGATCATAGACCCACGGTTTAATCCATAGGTATAAATCCCACTGCAAGTCTCCAGTTTCCCTGCAGCACCTCCGCAGGAGAAGTGAAGTATTACAATTGAAATCTGTGTTGTAGCTATTACTTGTATTACTTCTGCAATATATCTGAATGGTCTCATGTCATGGCTGCATGATTAGTAGATTTTGGGGGCTGGGTCCTTGGGGTTGATGTTAAATTGGTCGGGGAATGATTCATATGTCCCTTTTTCCTCAAATAAGTGCTATATCTGCTTTATTTTGGGCTCTTGTTGAGTGGTGTTCCGGAGGTATCTGGAGCAGTGGCCATCTTTGGTTCTTCATGGTTACCCCTGAGATGGGTGGATGGCCGGGGTTATATAGAGTACTTTGGATAATGGGTGGCCAATTTTTGGAACGACAAGGGTTTACTCTGGTTCATTCATGTGGCGTCGGTAAGATCGGAGTGGATTAGCAAAAAAGGCAAATTATTGGGGAAGCACTGGGTGCAGATTGAGCTCTACATCCCAATCTGTGGCCTCCAAATTGGGTCTCCATCTCCATACTTTTTTTCTGTAAGGCTACAACCCCCATCATACCAGCCATGGGCTGTCAAGTCATGTTGGGAGTCGTAGGTTCACAACAGCTGCGGAGTCACCGGTTCTAGATCTGCTCTAAGGCATCCAGTCACTTTTGGAGGAAATCATTGATTTGACACTGATACTCATCGAGACTCAATGGAGAAAACATACTAGAAATGAATGAGTATTAATGTCAGTCCGTATACTCTACAGAGGAAGCAGATGGAGGCAGCCTCATTAGGACGAGCGGGAGAAATTCTGCAAGACGGTGCGATGTACACGAAGGAGAAGAAGTCTGAAGGACGCATATGGTAAATGTGGGACTGTTCGCCCATTATCATTAAATATTTTCACTTCGGGAACGTTCATGTTCAGAGTGTTTGACGAATATTATCTGCTGGATTCACAAACCTTACAGCGGCCATAGGGATTCACATTCTTTACTTGCTTCATTTAAAGGGATTTTGCAACAAGATATAGCATTACTTTCTGATTGTAGTGGTTCAGCTGCCGATTCTTAAAATGTAATGTCTTTGTATTTATTATTAAAGGCCTGTCTGTAAGGCTGGCTTCACATTTGCGTATGGGAAGGCAGCGTTTTGCTGCGTTCCCATACGCAGTTAAACGCATGCGCACTGCGTTCCTATGTTTAACATAGGAACGCATGGTGCCTGCGTTTGCTGCGTTCGGGTGCGGATGCGGACGATATCTGCTGCTTCCGGTGTCCAGCATCCGCACCCGGGACGCAGCATGTTGGGTTTTTTTGTGCGTTTGGGGAGCTTGGACAATCAGCAAGCGTCCCCAAGCGTACAAAAAAAGCATTGTCTTCAATGGGTCCGCAGTGTCCTCTGCATGACACAGCAGGAGAACGCTGCGGACCCATTGAAAAATATCTCCGGTGGGCCGCAGGTGATGTCACAGGAGCTCATGAATGTCAGATTGATGGGTCCGACTTTCCATCAGTTGATTGTAGCGGCTCCATTTCTTGGAAGGAGAACAGCGCCGCAGATGGTATAGTGGCCATGAAGGGTACTGCAATCTCTCCCATTGTCTTGAATTCCCTGCATAGTTTGGGCAAGAAAAAGCTGAAGGGGCTTTGGTCTTTTCCTTATGAGTTGGTAGGAGTCCTAATGGTCGGACTTGCCCCATTTTGCTATGTTTTAATGTTTTAATCCATACCATTAAAAGGTGGGGCTCTCTTTCTTAAACTGACTTTCTGAAAGTTTAGGAAGTGTTTGTGTGTTTCCAACATGTCCAAGTGGTCTCTCCTTGTCCCAAGAGCCTTCAAGGGAGGCCCGTATGCAAGATAAGAAAGAAGTATTCGCTTACCGTAACACTATGATGAATGCAATCCCAATATTACGTGCACAGACAAACCAGGGCGGCACACGCAGTGTTAATGAGAGGGGTAGCAAAGCTTGAGGGACAAAAACCTGTGAATAAGGACTAAGGTTTCAGTTCGAAACATGTAAGGTGTTGGGGTTACATGTACTCTGGAGTTTTACCGTATTTTCACCTCCTGGATTATTTTTCCCTTAAAGCATAAATGTAATTTCATTTAAAAAAAACAAAACCGTATTGCACTGGTTGTTAATGATAGGTCACATAGCAGCTAAGATAATGATTTTTGTACCATATGACTTATTTTCTCACATTTTTTTGTGTTCTTCTAAAAACTGCATTTTATGGTTGTGTGGACTTGGCCACACTCTGCCAGCACAGTGTGTGTTTCCACAGCTTCTAAGAGCAGGTTGATAGTGATCAGTGTGACAGCAGAGAAGGGGTTAACAGAGATCTTGACTGAGCAGTGGTTGAGTCAGATGACAGATCAGAAGCTTGTGCAGAGGAGTTTACACTGATCCTGACATTGCTCCTATATGCTATAGGCTGAGCTAATCTCATACATTGTTTCCTTACCAGATGCAGTCATCTATGTAGGCCCTGCCCCTTTTCCCTTATATGGATACACGCCCCATATTCATTGAAGACAGATTAGCCTGATAATGAACATATGTGTGCTTCACACACAGTCTAGTGGGGACACCTTGTGGAAGGTTTATGAATGGTAATCAACCACAATTCTCTAATGAAGTATATTTGAAAGTTTATTAAAATCACTGGCTCTACATTATTGTTGTTAAATAAAAATGTAAGTAGTGGTTATACTTGAAGCTTTGCTGCTACTTCTTTCAAGAGAGTTACTTTGATCGATCCTTAAAATAATATTGAAATATCTTACTTGGTAAATTGGAATCTGCCTCACAATCTGTGATTTTTGGGGGGTTTTGATTGCATAAATTATTAGGAACCTCCAGGGTAAATGTATGAGAGAAGGGAGAGTAGGGGCAGGGGCTGGCTGGCGACCCTAACTCCGGGTGGCAGTTTTGTTTTGCCAGCCCTTAGGTGAGGACCGACCGGAGTGGGGGGGGGGAGGTTAGGGGAGGGGGAGGGGTGCTGTTAGAGTTTTTTGGTGGATGGGGGGGTGCTGTCAGACTATCGCTGGTCACTCACTGTGTCACCCGCTGTGTGTGCTGCTGTATCACAGCGCCATCCGCAAGGCACCGCGTCTGCTGTGCTTTCACAGCGCCAGCTGTGGGTGCCGGCCCTAGATGAGGGCTATACCACCAGCCCAGGGGCACTTGCCCCCTGACACCTGGGCCAGTCTGCCCCTTAGTAGGGGATGCAGCTGCAGATTGTGTTGGTGAGGCAGCATTCTTTAGGAGTAGTGGCACAGAGTTGCAGTGTGATGACAGAAATAGTGCAACAGGCTTCAATAATAAAAGAAAATATACTGTATATATATATATGTGCAAAAAGACCCCCAAAACCTGTACTACCTCAATCTGAGCTGCATCTAATGGGCATCATTTTTGACAGGAGCCTAATATGGACATCACAGCCGGAGGGGCTGAGGTTAATTTGGCTTCTAAAATCCTGAACTTTGTCACATTGATGTTGCTACAGACATGTATATGAGATATACCATGTGGCATGTGACACAAAATGTGAAATCTCAGTCAAAAAACAAAATATTGTCCTGGGGTCACGGTCACATTCCTCTGCCTGAGGTCAGCGCTGGAGATGACCCATATCTGGACCAATATCCGGGCACGATTGTGACCAGGTGACATGACGGTATTATTATTACTGCCTGTATATTTTTTGCTACAGAGGAGCTGAGGCTTTGCACTGATTTCTTTTGTATCTCTCACTTCTTGCAGAGAGCGTTATTATATGTGCACTCCATGTAATAGAAGCACGGTTATATGGCGCTATATTGTGGTATTATTTAGCTTTTATGGTCATAAAACGCTGCTTCTCGTCTCCCTCCTATAGATGAAGCCGCCGTCCTCCTCCTTTCCTCTGGGGCTTTTGCAGATTTGCTATGACAAACTGGCTGCGTTAATTTTAAGAAATGTTTGAACTCGTGTAGCAATTAATTAACGGTACAGACGTGTCGTCTTTGTGTTCCTGCATCGAATATTGAACTCATTTTGTAGTTTTTATGTAAATTAACTTCCTAGAAACAGGACCGGGGAAGGCAGTAACGTATCCCATGATGATTTCTGCAGAAATAAAATGTCTTCACCTTGACAAGCGGCGCCAACGTATGACCGACCGGCAGAAAGTAGGCCAGGTCCGGAGATCGTCATGGCTGACGGCAGACGTGTGTTAGAAGTCCTCTATCAGGAGGTGGAGGACTGGGATGTTTGGTTTTTTTCTTATTTTCATTCATGTATCCGTCTTTTATGTCCATGTGCAATTCGTTTTCATACATCTATAGTGAATGGTATATATGAGCAAATAGGTTTATAAAAGAAATGCAGGGGCGGACCTACCATGGTGCAGCTGGTTCAGCTGCACCAGGGCCCCGACCAGCTAGGGGGCCCCTCAAGCCTGCAGGGGGGCCCCCAGCCAACCCCCGTGACCCTGTGCCAGAGGAGAGAGGAGAGGAGGGTAACTGAGGGAAGCTTCCTGCTTCCCCTGGCTGATCCCGCCCCTCCTCTCCTCTGCCACCCAGCTACCAGGACTTCAAAGCGCGGCACGGCGCAGCAGGTAGGAGCCGCATCACCCACGGAAAATCCCACCCCTCGCTCCTCGCCAACATTCACTACCCCCCCCTCCTGACTCCTCACCTGCAGCTGCTGCACCAGGGCCCTCCGGACTCAAGGTACGCCATTGTAGAAATGTATCCATGAAATTGGATGTCACTCAGATATTGTCATGCTGGCAGGTGGGGACCCACTGCACCATGGTGCCAGGCTCGCCCTGCAGGGGAATGACTAAGTGACTAGCAACTACCTCGTCTTCATTAGAACCTCTGATGGTGAGGATAGGCTTTTACTGCAGGTAGCTGACATGCCCACCAGGGCCGTTGGGTACTTGAAACCGGTTCAGGCAGTTCTCTGGGAAGGTCATGGGGCTGTGACCCGGCTCTGTGGTCCTGGCAGTGCCATAAATGGGAATATATTTATACGGGGTTTAATTTGTGACGCCACCCGTGGTATTCGGCAATTGGATGGCCAACTCTGCAGTTCAGATCCACTGGGACAGTTGGTGTCGCAGCCAAGGATGGTAGAGCTCCCCATGGGAAGAGCGTGGCTTCAGGGCAGTTACACAGTCAATAGTGAATGGTATCAGTTGTAGCTCAGGAAATTATTTGAGGACACATCTGGATGCAGTTTTCAAGTTTTACTCACAGTTCTTACAGTTCTCCAGGTGCTCACCACCCGGCGGGTTCTGTGTCCTCTGTGTCAGGAATCCAGCCAACTCTCGGGTAGCTTAGGAACACGTTGCTAGGACCCCTTTCTGATGTCCTTTCCTGGGTCGTCTCTCTGTGCTGGCTCTCGCCTTCCTGCCCTGTGCCTCACACTCAGTGTCCCAAGCCAAGCAGCCTCGGGTCCTTTCAGGCGATGTCTTCCTAGTCTACTTGATCCTATGCGGCTGCCTTTTCAGCCATTAAGTGTGCATTTGGTTGCTGCACATGAAGATACCGCAGCCTCCGGTTCGCTAGCTGAGTCCTACAGTCTCTCCACTTCTCTGGGGCTAGTCCCCTCTGCGACCCGGTCCCTCCGCTTGGATACTGGCGCCACGGGTGGATTCCTCACTCCTGTGCCTCTGGTACTCCTTCAGCCATATTATAGATCTGAACGGCGCCAGTAGCAGGGAGGACGCGTCTCCGGCCTTTTCTATCTGTATCACATTGTAGCTGCGCCGTCATTATCATTAACTGCGAGCGAGGAGCTAATATGTCATTTCTAAGTGTACATGATGAATCTATATTTATATTGTACAGGGTAATACATTGGATTAAGCATGTGAATTGCAGTAATTACTTACATCCACCTCGTCTGTGCCAAGGCTTATCTCATTAATTGGAGATACGTGATTTCCACACCACCTCGGCAGGCTAATAAGAATACCCGGAGATGTTCAGATGGAGACTTTCTAATAGAACAGCCAGGTTCTTACGGACGTTACGGTTCTTTACTCATGAGACCCCCTTTGTTTGTCTGATAGAGTTGGAATCAGGTGAATTTCAGCGTAACGGATGTAACATTTGCATAAAACGTTCAGTGTCAGACGGCTAAATATCTTGTTTGCATTTACAAATTGCTATATACGGGGGATGTTTGCAAGGAAGGACATCAATTTATCTTTTTTGAGTAACTAAAATATTTAATAGTAAATACTGTGTAATGGAACATGAAGCATGATTTGTCCTATGTAATGGATGGAAATCTAAATGGTAAATCAAATTATTATTTTTTTTTGGGTGGATCCTCAAATATCTGAACTAAAAAGTATCCGTTTATGCAAAGGTTGATGTTCACTGCATGAACCAAACAAAAAAAATAATATATTCATGTAACGAATGTAACACAGTTAATGTAACTGATGTAACCGCCGGTGTATCTGTGTATGTGGAGACCATTAAATGTCCAGAGAGTTGGACTAATGAGTGATATGTGTTTGTAGTAGGCACTGGGCGCGTCCACTTTGTGGATGACGTCTGTCACAGGGTTGTGTGGCGCCCCTCTGGCTAGGCGCCACAGAGAGGTATTGCACTCTGACAACAAATGTGGTGTCTCTGTAAGTTGTCAGTTCAAAGTTTAACCTATGGAGTCTGTTTTTACACACACTCACACACACCTAGGACTAGGCCACTTAGAATAGGGGGGACGGTAATTTAGTAGGTCCCAAAAGGGAGAGGAGCCTAGGACAGACAGTGCCGGGAAGGCAGTCAGGAAGGACGGCCTGACAGTACCGCTGACAGGAGGGATCCCCATCTTTAAGTGGGGGTCCCAGGACAGATGGCAACGGTGCAGGACTGGTTGGAGCCGGCTGGTCGCGTTGGGGGAAACACCGGCAGTGCAGGAAGCCGAGGCGGTCAGTAGTTCACTTCTGACGCAGATCGACGAGCTTCAGGCCCATAGTAACTGGGTTGCCGTTAGCACCACAAGGACATCTCACACCCCTCAGGACTGAAACCGGTTGAGGACACTAGAGGTTGTGGGCCAAATTCCAGTGGCGGGAGAAATTGTGCGCTCTGACTACAAATGTGGTATCTCTGTAAGTTGTCAGTTTAGGATTTAACTATGGAGTCTGTTTTTACACACACACACCTAGGACTAGGCCTCTTAGAATAGGGGGGACTGGTAATTTAGTAGGTCCCAAAAGGGGGTGGAGCCTATGTTAGGGTAGTGAGGGAGAGTGACAGATGATATCAGACAGTGCTGGGAAGGCAGTCAGGAATGACGGGCCTGACAGTACCGCTGACAGGAGGGATCCCCATCTTTAAGTGGAGGCCCAGGACAGAAGGCAACGGACCAGGACTGGTTGGAGCCGGATGGTCGCGTTGGGGGAAAACACCGGCAGTGTGGGAAGCCGAGGCGGTCAGTAGTTCACCTCTGACTGCAGACCGACGAGCTTCAGGCCCATAGTATCCGGGTTGCCGACAGCACAACAAGGTACCTCCCCCTCAGGACTAAGAACCGGTTCAGGACACTAGAGGAGAAGGGCCGAATTCCGGTGGCGGGAGAAATTGTACGTCCCTGCTGTTCCTGTCCGACCTGCCCTACTAGCTACAGACCGTAGGACTGGCGGGAGAGCTCTGCGAGGGTGGTAGAAACTGGGAAGAGTAAAGTTGACCCCGAAAGACAAAGAGAGAAAACATCTCGAGACTCCATACGGGGAGACCCTGAACCGGCAACATCCACCGGTAAACCAGACTGTACTGTGTTCCGTTTTAACATCTGCCGGTACCCAGTAAAGTGGAGTTAAACTTGAACTGGTATCCGTTGTTCTTCCCGCCAGTGCCCGGAGGGTTTCAACACCATTACCAGCAGCTTATCAGAGGGGTAAGAGCTGCAATAACTACACCCCTCATCCCCCCATCATCCTCCATCATCGCTGCCCTGAGGTAATAGCTCCACATGTGGGGAGCTGGACTTCTCTCTGGTGCACCCACCATCACCTCAGCGGCCGGCTTGTAGCGCCGGTACCATATTACCAGGAACTACAGGTGGCATCACGTTCCCTTGTAATATCCCTTCCTCCCCCACCATCTAACAAATAACCAGGACACGGAACCAGGAACCCGACGACCCGTGATTCCCCTTCCCAGAAGCCATCAGTCCCGGTGTCCGAGTACCCCTAGCTCTGACCGCATCATTTTCACATTTCATCCTTTGTTTGAGGCCAGAACCTGCCATTTCTTCTCCTGCACATCGTAGTGAACAACAACAACGAAGGCCCCATCTTTAGCCTCTGCCGAACCTCCAGACATCTTCTATTTTTGTGGCATATTGATAAATACGTGCTAGCATGGTAATATTATGCTATGCACAGTTTCAGCAAAATATGGACGCGGTAACATAACATTTCTCAGATTCCTGCTCATTTTTCAATCACGGGGTATTAGTGTTATCGGCTAAGTCAGGGTGCCCAGCAATGTTTTCATTAAGGTCAAATACATTTTGCAGGTATTCAGGTTTTTTTTTCCATATAAATGTCGGCTAATGTTAAAAATAAATGCCTGTAAAGGACTCAACACTTGTATTGTTACATCCGTTACGTTGTTGTGTTGCATCAGTTACATCCTTTTCTGTAGCTTAAAGTAACACAAAAATGATGATGACGAATATTTACAGAAATTGGAACGCCTGTGACCATGTTTCCGAGATCTCAGACTGGGGTGTTGTAACGTTAAAATATTGATTCAAACTGTAAAGGACGTAAGGGGTCGGACAATTTTGATCATTACAAAATATTCTAAGCACACATTTTTTTGTGGATTATAAAGTTAAGAAGAGGAATCGACCTTTGCACATTTATAGATTTCACTGCAGTTTGCTTGCATTGGTGCCGAAAAATAAAGCCAATGTCTTCACTCGCCGGCATCCATAGACATCGGCTCACAAAGTCCAAGATGGCTGTGTGATGGTATGATTCGGGGTCATCAGCTGCACATTTTGAGATGGGTCAATGTAATGTTGATAATGTTAGTAACTATAAACAGTTCTAAAAAAAATGTGGTAAATAATTTTTCGGCGTCAGACTCCTTTTTTGATGGAACGCGCCATTAGAACACAAGAGACCTCAAGTCTTGTGATCAGGTCAGAAGGTACAAATGCAACATTAAGGATGAAAGAACCAGAATTAAAGCCGACCATGTCAGCTCATCTAATGCTTTTTAACTTTATACATGTCAGTTATGGAAGTATGGCCTAAAATGTCCAGGAGGCTTCCCAAAAACAGGGTGATCTCCCGGAAGAGGTAGGAAATCTTCTGGGTGCTGCAGAAACTTCCCTAAACCTCCCAATAAGCCACCGTTACTTAAAGATTCCCAGGGCAGAGTGCCAAGGTGCTTCATCACCAAATGAGCTCCCGAGGCGTATGGAGTGGGTTTCTCTATGGAAATCCAATACATTATTCCAGAATCATTGTCAAGTCTGAGGTTTGGTGATGTTGTTGGGGACGCTTCTCCACTATACTTATATTTTCTTTATATACTTTTATATTTTATATTTTTACTAATACTCTAGGTGAGAAACAATAAGTTTTTCCCTTAACCTAGTATTCTCTGTCTGCTGAAAAGAAGATACTGTTGTGTTGAGATGGATGAGAACTAAGAAGATAGGCTGTCCTTGGATGCCTGTGTCAAGGAGTATCAGGAGAATCCTGAGATGTCCTACATGCCAGGAGCAAGAAGAAGGATGGACTCAGCAGAGAAGACAAAAGACTAATTATTACTAACAGGATTAGATATATTAGCCTAACCCCACCTAACCCCATCTAATCCCACCTTGTCCTGGCCAATTCACGCCTATTCCCTAGAGTATAAAATGCTGTGTAACCGGAAATAAAAGTTAGTTGCTGTGATCATTGCCATTGCTTAATAAAGCAACGAACATATTATAAGTTTGAACCAGATTCTCCGTCTGATTTACTCTTATCTGGTACCATATGTTCATAGTCTAATTTGGAGTGACTGGTGAAGGAGTGTATTGTCGCAACGACCCCGACAATGTCATTTTTTACGCTACCATTACCAGCGATTCGCCCACTTTGACTATGACCCTCAGTAGGTTGACCAGTCTTACCAGCGCTAACGCCATGGAGCAGACCACATCCGCATGTGTCGGGTCAGTGTCTGCAACCTGGAACATGAAGTTCTTGGTTTCGAATGTAAAATCTGGACAAACCCTCCAATTACAATGTATCATTTACATTAGGGACGTGGCTCCAACTACAATGTATCATTTATATTAGGGACGTGACTCCAACTACAATGTACCGTTTATATTAGGGACGTGGCTCCAACTACAATGTATCATTTACATTAGGGACGTGGCTCCAACTACAATGTATCATTTAATTGAGGGACGTGGCTCAACTACAATGTATCATTTACATTAGGGACGTGGCTCCAACTACAATGTATCATTTACATTAGGGACGTTGGCTCCACTACAATGTATCATTTATTAGGGACGTGCTCCAACTACTATGTACCGTTTTATTAGGGACGTGGCTCCAACTACAATGTACCGTTTATATTAGGGACGTGGCTCCAACTACAAGTACCGTTTATATTAGGAACGTGGCTCCAACTACAATGTATCTTTATATTAGGGACGTGGCGGAGGAGATATTGAGCGGCGGCACCAGGACCGAGATGCGACTACATCTTAGGGTTTTTTTCTTCATCATTGCACATGAATAAAGTCCACCGCTCATTGCTTATCTTTTCTATAGGAAAGTCTCATCTTCACATTCTTCTGATGCGCCTTCTCAGATGTTATCTATGAATATCCCTGTCTTGTTCTTCACGGGTTTCGTGAGTGATATCTCGCCACGTTCTCTGCATGAGGAATTATCTCTTCCATCCAGCAGAGACAATGTTTGTGAAGTGTTGATTGCCGGTGTAAAGTTGGACAAGATCTGGAGACAACAGAAGTCCCAGGAAAGGGATAAAGTGATATCCAGAGACTTTATATATGGTGCATAATATAGACTAATTTGGGAAAAGTATCAACTCCAACACCCCCCTCCATCCCCACATCCACTTCCGGGGGCTTCTCTGCCCTCCTTCTACATCCATAGACATTAATATGGTGTCACCCTTCTGAAGATATAACATCTTCGCTCTTCTGTGAAGGATTTCTACAAGATTTTGGAGGCATCTTTGTAAATTTCTGCCCCTGCCCCATAAGAGAAATTGTGAGGTGACACGATGTTGGGTACGATCCCAGCTCACAATCTACATTAAAGGATGGGGCTGAGGTCCAAGCTCTGTGGTGTCGGATGTAGCTGAGGTCCGAGCTCACAATCTCCATTCTCAGATGGGGTTAAGATTTCTCTGGTGTTGGATGGGGCTGAGGTCCGGGCTCTGTGGTGTTGGATGGGGCTGGGGTCTGGGCTTTGTGATGTTAGATGGGGCTGAGATCTGGGCTCTGTGGTGTTGGATGGGGCTGGGATCTAGGCTCTTGTGGTGTTGGATGGGGCTGAGGTCCGGGCTTTGTGGTGTTGGATGGGGCTGAGGTCCAGGCTTTGTGGTGTTGGATGGGGCTGAGGTCCAGGCTTTGTGGTGTTGGATGGGGCTGAGGTCCGTGTTCTGTGGTGTTGGATGGGGCTTTGGGTCCGGGCTTTGTGGTGTTGGATGGGGCTTAGGTCTGGGCTGTGTGGTGTTGATGGGGCTTAGGTCCGGGCTTGTGGTGTTTGGATGGGGCTTAGCTCCGGGCTTTGTGGTGTTGGATGGGGCTTAGCTCCGGCTGTGTGGTGTTGGATGGGGCTTAGGTCCGGGCTGTGTGGTGTTGGATGTGGCTGAAGTCCAGGCTTAGTGATGTTGTATGGGGCTGGTGTTCGGGCTTTGATGTGCCTGGGGTCTGGGCTTTGTGGTGTTGGATGGGACTGAGATCTGGGCTCTGTGGTGTTGGATGAGGCTGGGGTCAGGGCTCTGTGGTATTCGATGGTTCTGAGGTCTGGTCTGTGTCGTTGTGGATGGGGCTGGGATCTAGGTTCTGTGATGTGGATGGGGCTGGGGGTTGGATTCTGTGGTGTTGGATGTGGGCTAAGGTCCGGGCGCTGTGGTGTTGGATTGGGGGCCGGGGTCTGGGCTCTGTGGTGTCAGATGGGACTGGGGTTTTGGGTTCTCTGGTGTTGGATGGGGGCTGTGGTCTGGGCTCTGTGGTGTCAGATGGGGCTGGGGGTTAATTTCTGTGGTGTTGGATGGGGGCTGGTGTCTGGGCTCTGTGGTGTGGGATGAGGTTGGGGTCCGGGCTCTGTGGTGTTGGATAGGGCTGAGGTCCAAACTCTGTGCGGCCATGACATTCTCCCTCCATGTCTGTATAGACCTCGTGCACTGGGATCAGTTATGGGGAACAGAGGAGGGACTTCCCCCAAACTGTTTCAACAAAGGTTAAGATACAACTGTCCACAATGTCTTGTGCTGACAATTAAGCTTTCCCATCACTTGCAGACCCCTGATAACATCCTGGAGAATCATCCTCCACCACCATCTGTACAGCGGGTACAATGCAGTAAGGGGTTAATGTCCTTCATTCAACAAACAAACACAGACTCCTTGATCAGATGCAGATAGAGCAGTGTGATCCGTCACCGCACAGAACAGTCTCCTGCAGAGTCCAATGCTGGTGGCTTTACACCGCTCCATCCGACACTCGGCCTTGTGCTTAGTGATGTACGGCTGCAACTACTCGGCCATGAAGCTCCTGGCGGGTACAGTGTTTGTGCTGATGTTACAGAGGAGGTCTGGACTCTGCAGTTAGGGGTCAGCAGAGTGATGGGGACTTTTCTGTCCTCTGCTCCTCAGCACTCGGTCCCCCGCTCTGTAACATTACAGGGTCTGAGTTGCTGCGGTTCCTTCCACTTCTCAATAATGTTACTCACAGGTGATGGAGAAGATTCAGGAGGAAGAAACATTATGAATGGACTTGTTAACCCGGTGGCTTCTATTACTGGACGTGCTGGTATCAGTGATCTCCGCACCACCGGCCGCTTTGTCACATGGGGGTAAAGGGAGACGGTATGACGGGGAGGACAGAGGTTATACACTTCGGGGCCTGAGGTTATGCACTGAGGGGCCACAAGTTGATCACTGGGGGGCCAGATGTTGCTCACCGGGGGGCGATAGGCCGAAAGTTAAACGCAAGAGGGCGATGGGCCGGTGGATGTACACCGGGGAGGGGGGCGATGGGCCGGAGGTTAAATCCCGGATGGTTATGGCCAGTTGATGATCACTGGGGGATGGGCTGGAGGCTGTACACTGGGAGCGATGGTCTGGTGGATGTACAGTGAGGGCGATGGGCTGGATGTTATACACCGGAGGGCGATGGGCCGGATGTTATATCCCGGATGGTTATGGCCAGTTGATGAACACTGGGGGCGATGGGCTGGAGGCTGTACACTGGCAAGCGATGGTCTGGTGGATGTAGTGGAGGCGATGGGCTGGATGTTATACACCGGAGAGCAATGGGCTGGATGTTATACACTGGAGAGCGATGGGCTGGATGTTATACACTGGAGAGCAATGGGCTAGATGTTATACACCGGAGGGCGATGGGCTGACGGGTTGGAGGTTATACACCGGAGAGCGATGGGCTGGAGGTTATACACGGGAGAGCGATGGACTGGTGTTATACACCAGAGAGCAATGGGCTGGAGGTTATACCCGGAGGGCGATGGGCGGTTGATGTACACTGGGGGCGATGGGCTGACGGGTTGGAGGTTATACGCCGGAGGGCGATGGGCTGACGGGTTGGGGGTTACACTGAATGGCGATGGGCCGGTTGATGTACACTGGGGGGCGATGGCTGACGGGTTGGAGGTTATATGCCGGAGGGCGATGGGCCGGTTGATGTACACTGGGGGCGATGGGCTGGATGTTGTGCACCACAGTGCAAGTGCAATGAGACTGAAGGAAAAACCTGAAGTCGGTGATTACTTGCAGCCCGATACTTTTCTCCGTATCTTCGGATCGGTTTACCTAAGTTACACGACATCATAAGTCTTGTGGCTCCTACTGATCTGTTCTTTGCTGATTAATGTCTGTAAGGACGCAGACTCGGATCCAAAAATAGCAGCTTCTGCTTTCACTGCCCCCTTTTTTGGTAATTCCAGTAAGTGGTCCCTGTCTCTTTCCATCACTGTCACCATTCCAACCTGAGCGTTTTCCCATGTCAGAATGAGTGAGCGTATTACTCGCATCTTCATAAATCAAGAGTTTTCCTCCCTGATGCGGAGAGACGCGTCTATTTATCCTGTTCGGAGTCCTTCTCGCCGCTCCCTCCTCTTGGCCCCGGGAGACGAGCATCTGGGTTTAATTTGGTATTTGCCTAATATACGGATATGTGACGGCGGCGGTGTCAGGCGGTGGACTGATTAGGATGGCGGTATGACTGCTGCCGCTGACTCGGCTATTGACATACTTGTCTTTTTAAGGGTTTGCCACGGATAAGACGACTTTGTGTGATGATTTTGTTTCTTGTTCCCATGCGACGTGTGCTGCACGGCGGCGGTGTCTGTCGGCGGTAATTAGCAGAACAGACTCGTTATATCGGTATAAACCGTCTGTGGCGGATACAGAAGCCGCTCCGTCTGCTCACTTTCGCGGATGTTGGGGCTTATACTCCGGGGGTCACCTGTCTGTATCATCAACCGTCTCCTTTCCTCTAGCTCATCTATATGGTAAGGCTCATATCATCAGGTGTACACAGCTCTCATGCTCAATGTGCTACCTTCATATCATAGTCAGAATTATTTATTTCTATTATATATTATATTAGTATTAATTATGTTGTCTTAAATTGTATATTAGGTGATTATATACCATCATTTCCTAACTTTAATTCTGTTTTTACTTTTATTCAAATGTTTATTTTAGGAATAGTTTCATAATAGGCTGTTAGAAGTGAGGAATGACACCATTTCTGGCCATTCTAGGACTTGTATACAACATTTGACACCAATGTTCCCCTCTGTAAACCAAATGAAAGGCGGTCTAATGGAGCGCTAAGAAGGAGAGGTTACTAATCTTATATTAAAGCATCCAAACCTTTATTAAGATGTCCCCTATACGCCACAACATGTTTCGCCAGTCTACAGCCGTCTTCCTCAGGGGATATAAGGGACTGCTTTATATAAGGAGTGGACGCCTGGCCACAGGAGTCTAATTGGTTAATTGTGAATTTCTAACATTTAACCCTTGATGATCCCAATACCCTGGTCTCAGGCTTCCCACAATCCATAATAAAATATATTTGATATGTATGATACATTAAAACACCCTATAAAAGCACATTATGTGTTATAAAAAACCATGATTAAAAAACACACATAAATGTCAATATAAAATATCCATATAAAATACATTAAAATCCATACTTTAAAACCAATTAAAAATGAATTATTATTAAAAATTAAATGACCATAATTATCTACCCACTATATACACTCACATCCCCCAAATTAGTGTATATGGGATATAATACCTCCCCCATCCTATGTATTTAAGTCTCTATGTCACTATACGTCGCACTGTACTTCAATATTATCCAATTCTCTCCTCTGTGGGCTCTGACCCTAATGTCCAGTTGTCTCTGAGCTAGTGGGTGAAGACTAAATTCTATGATGTCTCCCATAAACAGCTCAAACAGATAAAGGAGTCCTGCTCTCCTGTATCTATGTAGCATATAAGTAGCAGCATTATTACTGAACTGTGTGGCTATGAAACCAGCTATGGGGTATGAGATAAACACAAGAAAGCAGGTGAAACATAGAGGACATTATTCAGCAGTACTGAGCTGTGTGGCTGTTAATCCAACCATAGTGCATATCCAGGAGAAAGGCAGATGAGGGGTTAATGACTGCGCTGCGGAAATCCACGAGAGGTTACAGCATAGGTTTATTTGTCAACACGTTTCGAGGCTCTCTGGCCCCTTCCTCAGGACAAACCAATGTGACCTTTTCATGCTTTTATAGTGGTTGTGACTGTTCACAACCCGCAAGGTGAGCCTCTGCAATTCCTTTATTGCACTAAACTCTCAGATAAGACCCTATCTGCGCTTATATAATTCTTTCTAAACAATTTATCTCAAACCAGAAATAGTGTGAGATAAACACTTACTAGAAAGCAGGAGATGTGGAGAAGACATTATTCAGCAGTACTGAGTGGTGTGGCTCTGAATGCAGCTGCGGAGGGAGGTACAACAGTGTCTTCAAGCTGCAGCTCACTCTACTGAATGCTCCTCACTCCTCCTTTCACCTCCCCTTTCCATAGACTTTAAAAGACAGCTGTAACCTGATACCTGAGTGAGTTAGCAAAGTGGATTTTTACAAAATGAGTTCAGGAGGGAAGAGAAGTGGCTCATAAGTGGAGAAAGAAGCAGATTCTACTGATACGGTATATTAGAGTTTCTTATATTCACACATACTCTTGACTTCTGCAAAGCTGTTGCAAATTTTAAACAAGTTTTATGTTATAAATTTTATGGTCCATAGAATGATTGAAACCCCACTTCTGCTAAAATGCAGAATAATGTTTTGGGTTATGAGCTGTACTCCCGGCCCTGTGTACTGTGCCCTTCCCAACGAAAATGCCCAAAACATCCTGGTAAGTCGAGAAGACACTTTGTTTTTTCTTCTATTTTTCTTGGAACTTGGACAAGGTGTAATGGTTCTGGATGATTTGTTCTAAGAGACAATTAATCTCTTATTTCATCTGACATTGGTATTCATTGTCTTCTGCGGGCAGGATTGCCAACCGTTCCTAGGAAATATTTGTACCTGGAAAGGCAATTACATTGTTACCCTTCCGTGTGCCAGGATGTGATACCGGTAGATCGTAAAATGCCATCCTGCTTTCACAATATCCTGGGCACACTGGGCATATTTAGCACACTGGGCACCATCCCAGCAAAGCTCACTGCACCCTCAATTTTAATAATGATGTTCACTTTAGGAGGTTATTAAACACAGAAAAGACAGGTGCAATAGGGTCTTATGTGTGGAGATGATAAGTGATCAAAGCTTGCTCACCTGGAGGGGTTGTGTGAGACACAACTACTGGAATAGCAGAAAAACTGCAGCAGCTTCAACAACATGGAAATGCAGACAATGGAATGAGAAGGGTTAAAAATCGCACTGCCGTTTATAAAAGGATGAATGCAGAATCCTGGGAAAGTGATTGAATCAACGCGTTTCGGAATGGATACTGTTTCAGGACAATCACAAATGTGATTGCATTCACTCCGAAATGCGTTGAATAAATCACTTTCCCAGGATTCTTCATTCATGATTTTATAATGGCTCCCTGCCGTTGTGTGGCGGAGGTGCAAGGTCCCTGCCGGTGTGGAATGGAAGGGCGCTAGGTCCCTGCTGGTATAGGGTGGAGGCAGGGCCAGCTCCAGGTTTCTGTGGGCCCCGGGCGAAAAGGTCTCAGTGGGCCCCCTTTAAGTACATATCGCGGACTATATATATATATATATATATATATGTATATATATATATTGCCGCACACTTACCGCAAGCCCCATAGACAATGCATGGGGCTTGCCGCAAACGTGCAGCAAGTGCAGCCGCTAGACGGAAAATGCGGCAGATGCAGGGTTTTTTTTACCGCAACTGCCACATTTAAAAAAAAACTCCTATGTGAAGGCAGCCTTACAGGAACAGTGACTGCCGAATCCAGCAAGAGCTGTTTCTGACAGTGAGTATATTACACATTGTTAGGAGCGGGCTAAAATGCGATTGCGTTCCCTTGCGCCTTTTAAAACTACCCTTCAAATGCAAAATGTTGCATTTTTGTGCGTCTGAGGATGCTTGGTATATACACAAGCATCCTGAAGCACACAAATAATGCAAGCAGCTCAATGGAGCCGCACTGCCATATGGTGGCACCGCAGCCAAGCGGAGTGTCTGGCCGTCCAGATCTCTCTTCTCCTCACCTTTCTTCTCGCTGTTCCGGTCTCCTCTGGTCGCTCTGCACATATCAGCACAGTGATGACATCGTGCCCCTCCATGCTGAGCTGCAGAATGCAGACAGCGGCAGAAGAGACTATGGAGAAGAATGCTGCCGGCAAAGGTGGCTGAGACTATAGGAGCGGAATCCGCGGGGGGCTACCACTGGTACACATACCTCGTACACACGCGGCTCTGCTCCATACACTTCGTACACACGCGGCTCTGCTCCATACACCTCGTACACACGCGGCTCTGCTCCATACACCTCGTACGCACGCGGCTCTGCTCCATACACACATCGTACACACGCGGCTCTGCTCCGTACACTTCGTACACACGCGGATCTGCTACGTACACCTCATACACACACGGCTCTGCTCCATACACCTCGTACGCACGCGGCTCTGCTCCGTACACCTCGTACACACAGGGCTCTGCTCCGTACACCTCGTACACACACGGCTCTGCTCCGTACACCTCGTACACACACGGCTCTGCTCCGTACACCTCGTACACACAGGGCTCTGCTCCGTACACCTCGTACACACACGGCTCTGCTCCGTACACCTCGTACACACTCGGCTCTGCTCCGTACACCTCGTACACACTCGGCTCTGCTCCGTACACCTCGTACACACACGGCTCTGCTCCGTACACCTCGTACACACTCGGCTCTGCTCCGTACACTTCGTACACACAGGGCTCTGCTCCGTACACCTCGTACACACACGGCTCTGCTCCGTACACCTCGTACACACACGGCTCTGCTCCGTACACCTCGTACACACAGGGCTCTGCTCCGTACACTTCGTACACACAGGGCTCTGCTCCGTACACCTCGTACACACACGGCTCTGCTCCGTACACCTCGTACACACAGGGCTCTGCTCCGTACACCTCGTACACACACGGCTCTGCTCCGTACACCTCGTACGCACGCGGCTCTGCTCCGTACACCTCGTACACACAGGGCTCTGCTCCGTACACCTCGTACACACACGGCTCTGCTCCGTACACCTCGTACACACAGGGCTCTGCTCCGTACACTTCGTACACACAGGGCTCTGCTCCGTACACCTCGTACACACACGGCTCTGCTCCGTACACCTCGTACACACACGGCTCTGCTCCGTACACCTCGTACACACACGGCTCTGCTCCGTACACCTCGTACACACACGGCTCTGCTCCGTACACCTCGTACACACACGGCTCTGCTCCGTACACCTCGTACACACACGGCTCTGCTCCGTACACCTCGTACACACACGGCTCTGCTCCGTACACCTCGTACACACACGGCTCTGCTCCGTACACCTCGTACACACTCGCCTCTGCTACATTCACACTGTAAATCCCTCCTGACCCCACACATAACCTTCACCTAATTGCCATACACCTAGTACACACTCACCTCTGCTACATTCACACACTAAATCCCTCCTGACCACACACAAACTTCACCTTATTTGAGCATCATTGATGGCCAGCAGAGTCCTGGATACACTGAGGAGCTGATCATGAGACTCCTGACTCCTCCCCTCCATGTGACATCATCGCAGGTCCTGTAAGCACAGAGTGTGTGCAGCTCTGTCGCTCCCGTGGAGGGGGGAGGAGGGAGACCCTCAGGTGCTGCAGCCTGCAGGAGCCTGAAAATGACCCCCCAGCTGCCCCCTGGATATGGCTCTGGCTGTGGGGGCAGTGCTCAGGGGCCCCTGAGGCTAGGGTCACACTTGCATTGTGACCCTAGCCTTATGCAAGTATTGTATGTTGCAACGCTGCTATGCGCTGGAGGCAGCCCATAGAAACCCGACGTTTACCGTGACAACCACTCGTTGTCAATGTAAACTGCGGGTTTCTATGGGCTCAGTTGCTGGCAGCGCATAGCGTTAAACGCTCTGCGCTGCAGCAGACAATACTTGCGTCAGGCTAGGGTCACAACACAAGTGTGACCCTAGCCCTCAGGGGCCCGGTGGGCCCCCTCCAAGCCGTCGGGCCCCGGCACTTGCCCGGGTACGCCGGGTGCTGACGCCGGCCCTGGGTGGAGGGGAGAGGTCCCTGCCAGTGTGTGGCGGAGGGGCAAGGTCCCTGCTGGTGTGGAATGGAAGCGCGCTAGGTCCCTGCCGGCATGGGGCGGAGGGGAGAGGTCCCTGCCAGTGTGTGGCGGAGGGGCAAGGTCCCTGCTGGTGTGGAATGGAAGGGCACTAGGTCCCTGCTGGTGTAGGATGGAGGTGAGAGGTCCCTGCCAGTGTGTGGCAGAGGGGCAAGGTCCCTGCTGGTGGGAGGAGGGGCGTGTTCCCTGCCAGTGTGTGGCAGAGGGTCGAGGTCCCTGCCGGTGTGGGGCGGAGGGGTGAGGTCCCTCCCGGTGTGGGGCGGAGGGGTGAGGTCCCTCCCGGTGTGGGGCGGAGGGGTGAGGTCCCTCCCTGTGTGGGGTGGAGGGGTGAGGTCCCTCCCGGTGTGGGGCGGACGGGTGAGGTCCCTCCCGGTGTGGGGCGGACTGGTGAGGTCCCTCCCGGTGTGGGGCGGAGGGGCGAGGTCCCTCCCGGTGTGGGGCGGATGGGTGAGGTCCCTCCCGGTGTGGGGCGGAGGGGCGAGGTCCCTCCCGGTGTGGGGCGGATGGGTGAGGTCCCTCCGGTGTGGGGTGGAGCGGCGAGGTCCCTCCCGGTGTGGGGCGGAGCGGCGAGGTCCCTGCCGGTGTGGGGCGGACGGGTGAGGTCCCTGCCGGTGTGGGGCGGAGGGGCAATTACTTTCTCCCCCTTCCCCCTGGAATCCACTTTTTGGGTTTTCTAAGGCATGTTACCCATCACACTGGTAAGAATTACATTTTGATTTTTCAGGATAGGAAATAAAAGTTGTGATTACGCCATTTGGTATCGGCAACAAAACCCCTGTGTCCCTCCGTCTTGTGGCTCCGTGTGTCCCTCCGTCTTGTGGCTCCGTGTGTCCGGATTTTCTTGCCACATCGTGAACATTTTCGAACCAGAGTGCAACTTCTCCTTCTTCTCCCCAGACACCAGAAATAGCTGTTAAGCTCGACTGGGCAGCGTGCCTCCACCGCCCCGCGAACATCTCCGCTTTATCCCAGTATAATGACAATCATAACACCTCACTCTTATCCCTCCCCCCAAAAAACAATAACATTTATGCCAAAGCTTCAAAATCCCAAGAGGAAAAGTGAACACTCACATGTCGCTCTCAAATACATTAGACGAATAGAATTCTTCCAATAAATGTATAACTGTAAAGAATAGTGCGTGGCGTTCGCCAGCCCTCGTGGTAATTACCGGTTTTATCACATCTCCGTGTCCTCCTCTGCTGTGTAATTGTGCATTAACTTGCTATATCTGCCTGGATGGAGCCTTTTAACCAGCTCATTGCCAACGTCATTCATCGGCTCTCCAGAGAACGCCCACACAACGCGTTTCGCCGCCCCACTCCACTGCTCCATCATTACAGGGTGGCTTTGATTTACCAGTCCATTATCCCTGTGCTGTTACCCCCAGGAGGTGGCATTAATCACTACTGCACCTCCCGAAACCCCCCAGAATACCCACTGTCAGGTGGCATTGGTTACTTATGGCATAAAGCTAATTAGGCAGGTTTGAGTTATCTTTTTTTGTGTGATTCCGATGCTTCCATGGCAACGGCGAGGTTTGATGTGTTGTTCAATTGAGGACGCTGTCTTCTCCGAATTGACAGGTGTGTTTTTGTACCCGCTGCCACAAAGGAGAATGTGTAGTGAATCGGCCGGTAATGAGTGAGGGATGGGGTGGGGAGGTCGCTCCGGGTCTCCTCGTTATATCTGTTATTAAGTCTCCTATTGCTTGTTGTGACCGAAGTTTGTGCCCATATTACCAGTTTGCAATACATACTTACAGTCAAAATTACCCGCCCGTTGCAAAATATACAAGCTTTCTGCCAACTGTTAATTGCAATAAAACAATGTAAACATCTGAACACAACGAATATATAACAAGTGGCGTCCCAAATTAAGCAAAAAATGTCATCTTAGAAATATTCACCTCCTTCATGACAAGTGTCTTTAGTACTTAGAAGAGCTTCTCTGGCTGTTATGACCTGCTGCATATCCGGTTGGTATGATTTGCCATTGACGCGATGCATAGCCAGGCACCAGCTTTTGGCTGCGCTCCTGAGGTATCTTAGCAAGGTCCTCATGGGCAATGGCCACCACTCCACTAATATTTTTGGGGTTGCTTTCTTTACTTCCGGGCATAGATTTTTTTAGGGGTTTAAGACAGGTGATAGTGATGCGGGCTTCAGAGCCTTCCAGGGCTACTTCTGTAACCAACCTTTGGTGAATTGAGGTGCAGGGATCATTGTCCTGATGGAAGGTTTAATGATGCCCAGACACAGTGTTTTCTAGAATTTCTGGATACTTAATTGCATCCAATGTGCCTTTTGCACGTGGCAGGTTTCTGAACCATCTGTCCTTTGCCATTGGCATGCCCAAGCGCCCGCCATCCTTTGCTATAGGCATCAGTGAGCCCCTGCTGTCCTTTACCGTAGGCATGGCTGAGCCGCTGACATCATATATTGCCGAACCCCAGGGTACCTTTACACACGGCTACATTTGTAGCTTGTCACCAGGTAACTTACTGGTTGCAGTGAAATCATGGATACATGGTTCTATCTTGTTGCTGTGTACAAATGGAATCATGTATCCATGATTTCACTGCAACCAGTAAGTTACCTGGTGACAAGCTACAAATGTAGCCGTGTGTAAGGTACCCTTAGCGTGGTCTTTTAGGCTACATTCAAACATCTGTGTTTATTCCTGAAGGGTGGCTCATGGTGGCTCAGTGGTTATCACTGTACTGTGGCTCAGTGGTTAGCACTGTACTGTGGCTCAATGGTTAGCACTGTATTGTGGCTCAGTTGTTAGCACTGTACTGTGGCTCAGTGGTTAGCACTGTACTGTGGCTCAGTGCTTAGCACTGTACTGTGGCTCAGTGGTTAGCACTGTATAGTGGCTCAGTGCTTAGCACTGTATGGTAGCTCAGTGGTTAGCACTGTATTGTGGCTCAGTGGTTAGCACTGTATTGTGACTCAGTGGTTAGCACTGTACTGTGGCTCAATGGTTAGCACTGTATGGTGGCTCAGTGGTTAGCACTGTACTGTGGCTCAGTGGTTAGCACTGTATGGTGGCTCAGTGGTTAGCACTGTACGGTGGCTCAGTGGTTAGCACTGTATGGTGGCTCAGTGGTTAGCACTGTATACGGTGGCTCAGTGGTTAGCACTGTACTGTGGCTCAGTGGTTAGCACTGTATTGTGGCTCAGTGGTTAGCACTGTATTGTGGCTCAGTGGTTAGCACTGTATTGTGACTCAGTGGTTAGCACTGTACTGTGGCTCAATGGTTAGCACTGTATTGTGGCTCAGTTGTTAGCACTGTACTGTGGCTCAGTGGTTAGCACTGTACTGTGGCTCAGTTGTTAGCACTGTACTGTGGCTCAGTGGTTAGCACTGTATAGTGGCTCAGTGCTTAGCACTGTATGGTAGCTCAGTGGTTAGCACTGTATTGTGGCTCAGTGGTTAGCACTGTATTGTGGCTCAGTGGTTAGCACTGTATTGTGACTCAGTGGTTAGCACTGTACTGTGGCTCAATGGTTAGCACTGTATGGTGGCTCAGTGGTTAGCACTGTATGGTGGCTCAGTGGTTAGTACTGTATTGTGGCTCAGTTGTTAGCACTGTACTGTGGCTCAGTGGTTAGCATTGTACTGTGGCTCAGTGGTTAGCACTGTACTGTGGCTCAGTGGTTAGCACTGTACTGTGGCTCAGTGGTTAGCACTGTACTGTGGCTCAGTGGTTAGCACTGTATATGGTGGCTCAGTGGTTAGCACTGTATAGTGGCTCAGTGCTTAGCACTGTATGGTAGCTCAGTGGTTAGCACTGTATGGTGGCTCAGTGGTTAGCACTGTACGGTGGCTCAGTGGTTAGCACTGTATGGTGGCTCAGTGGTTAGCACTGTATGGTGGCTCAGTGGTTAGCACTGTATGGTGGCTCAGTGGTTAGCACTGTATGGTGGCTCAGTGGTTAGCACTGTATGGTGGCTCAGTGGTTAGCACTGTATGGTGGCTCAGTGGTTAGCACTGTATACGGTTGCTCAGTGGTTAGCACTGTATGGTGGCTCAGTGGTTAGCACTGTATATGGTGGCTCAGTGGTTAGCACTGTATATGGTGGCTCAGTGGTTAGCACTGTATGGTGGCTCAGTGGTTAGCACTGTATGGTGGCTCAGTGGTTAGCACTGTATGGTGGCTCAGTGGTTAGCACTGTTTGGTGGCTCAGTGGTTAGCACTGTACGGTGGCTCAGTGGTTAGTACTGTATATGGTGGCTCAGTGGTTAGCACTGTACGGTGGCTCAGTGGTTAGCACTGTATGGTGGCTCAGTGGTTAGCACTGTATGGTGGCTCAGTGGTTAGCACTGTATGGTGGCTCAGTGGTTAGCACTGTATGGTGGCTCAGTGGTTAGCACTGTATGGTGGCTCAGTGGTTAGCACTGTATGGTGGCTCAGTGGTTAGCACTGTACGGTGGCTCAGTGGTTAGTACTGTATATGGTGACTCAGTGGTTAGCACTGTACGGTGGCTCAGTGGTTAGCACTGTACGGTGGCTCAGTGGTTAGCACTGTATATGGTGGATCAGTGGTTAGCACAGTATGGTGGCTCAGTGGTTAGCACTGTATATGGTGGATCAGTGGTTAGCACTGTACGGTGGCTCAGTGGTTAGCACTGTATATGGTGGATCAGTGGTTAGCACTGTATGGTGGCTCAGTGGTTAGCACTGTTGCTTTTCAGCACTGCGATCCTTCCAGGATTCAAATCCCACCAAGGATGACATCTACAAGGAGTTTGTGTGGGTTCCCTCCCATCATACTGACAGGGAATTTAAATTGTGAGCCCCATGGAGGCAGTGATGATGATGTATGTAAAGCGCTGTGAAATGTGATAGTGCAACATAAGTAGAGCATAATAAATAATGGATGGCTTAATGATACACTATAGGTCGTGTGCTGTAATACAACACCAGGACCTATCGCACAGAAGTGTGAATAGAGCTTTAAGGTACCGTTACACACAGAGATATATTGCTTGCAACTCACTGGTTGCAGTGAAATCATGGACACATTGTTATATTTGTACACGGCAGCAAAATGGAACAATGTGTCCATGATTTCACTGCAACCAGTGAGTTGCAAGCAATATATCTCTGTGTGTAACGATACCTTTAGTGTCGCTGGTGTTCCTGACTGCTACCGTACTTATGGCTGCATCTCTACAAACATTCAATGTCTTTTGTATCTTTTTCCATGTTTGTGGAAGGCAGTGATTTCTTCTCTTAAAGGGGTTGTCTCAAGAAGTTCATAAATGGGTAATGTGCTTGTTAAGAAAAGAAATGTTGCAATTTACCCCAATTTAAAGAATCCCTCGAGATTGGAAGGATTTTTAATGTTATAGCGTACAACTCCTTCCCCGAGCGACCGGCCTGGCCTGTTTTCTAGGTAGGGTGAGCAGACTCTGCTTTATAGCCAGTCTATAGCTGGTTGGATCACTGGATCCGACAAGCCTCAGCTCCACACTGTAGAAGGCTGCAGCCTATGAGCTGGTTATGACCGACGGTGCCACAGAGGCACTTTTCCAAACGGTCAAACTTCAGGAGGCGAACTATAGTGAGTGCAGAGGAGGGCATCGGATTAATGGGTAAATTTGAGTACCCAGTAAGATTTAGACACCTGTATGGAGGCAAATGAGCATAAATATTTGTAGGCCTTACTTTAGTGTATAATTATTATTTTTGCAGCCTTCAGCTCTATCTCGAGCCATGGCAACTTTATGGATGAATGCGCTGTGGAAAGATCAGTCTTGTGCAGCCTAGATAGGTCCACCATGGTCTCTTCCAAGCCTAGATGGGCCCACCAGTGTCTTCTCCAAGCCTAGATGGGTCCACCACAGTATTCTCAAAGCCTAGATGGGTCCACCAAGGGTCTTTCTCCAAGCCTAGATAGGTCCAGCAGGGTCTTCTCCAAACCTAGATAGGTCACCAGAGTCTTCTCCCAAGCTTAGATGGGTCCACCACAGTCTTCTCCAAGCCTAGATGGGTCTACCAGGGTCTTCTCCAAGCCTAGATGGGTCCACCAGGGTCTTCTCCAAGCCTAGATGGGTCCACCAGGGTCTTCTCCAAGCCTAGATGGGTCCACCAGGGTCTTCTCCAAGCCTAGATGGGTCCACCAGGGTCTTCTCCAAGCCTAGATGGGTCCACCAGGGTCTTCTCCAAGCCTAGATGGGTCCACCAGGGTCTTCTACAAGCCTAGATGGGTCCACCAGGGTCTTCTACAAGCCTAGATAGGTTCACCTTGGTCTTCTCCATGCGTAGATAGGTTCACAAGGGTCTTCTACTAACCTAGATAGGTCCACCTGGGTTTTCTCCAAGCCTATACAGGTTCACCTGGGTCTTCTCCATGCCTAGATAGGTTTACAGGAGTCTTCTCCAAGCCTAGATAGGTCCGCCAGGGTCTTCTACTAACCTAGATAGGTCCATCAGGGTCTTCTCTTGGAATTTTTTTCTTTCTTTTGTTTCTGTGTAAGGATGTGAAATTGCTGTGCTTACCCCCTTGAACCAAGAATCATTTTTTTTTATTAATATGTCATGTGGTGGTATGGTTTCCTTTAATGTTTTACAGATTCTGGATGGTCGAGAACAACCATGGTTAAAGGAGGGAGGAATGTAAGGAAGCGGAAGCGCTGTGGACTCACCTGTTTTAAGACAGTTTGATGTTTTTCACTGTTTTAAATGTGTTTGATGGTTGTATAGAGTCTGACACAGGTAGAGTTTATAGTTGAGGCTGAGTTATATGGGAAGACAAGATATGACCCCTCTCTTCCTTGCATATAAACAAGTCTTTTTAGCCAAGTGGGTGTGGTCCTCAGCTCCTCAGTGGGCGTCTTCCTGATGACCACACCCTCCTTACAAGACTAGATTTGTATACAGGGAAGAGAGGGCCATGTGTTCTGAACAAGAGAACACCGGATTCAGGAGAATGGCGGCATTTACATTGGGTATTAAAATGACGTGTTTTCCATATGACCGCTCCCCTTTGAAATGACCATGCCCCTTTTAACTGAAATCCCTCATTTCCCTAGTTGTAATTTTCCACTAAGCAGATACTTTAAGAATACAATTAGAGGCGTGAAGGGTTTAAATTTGCATCAGTACAAACACTGTACTCCTGTAAACATTAATAAATCATATCAGTCATCTGGAAACTCCATTAAAATCCTGATTTATTCATGGTTGTGGTGCTGACATGTCGTGCACATGTTTATAGTGACAGTCGTGTGGACTCTGAGGTTTTCCGAACCTTAAAGGACCGTTCTTCTAGGTGGGCTAATGTCTTTAGACTTAGAGGGATACGGTGGGGGAGGAGTCAGAGCTCACAGACGAGACGCGATAGGTGATGTCATCCTGGCGCTCACAGGAAGTCACACACTGACTTCCTGTCTACACATTAGTGCATGTGCTGAACTGGCGGTCACACGGTGATCACATGACCCAGCTGCCTACGATGAAGGGAGAAAATGTATGGAAGAAAGTGAACTGCGATGAGATAAGACACAGCCAGTATATCACTGGTGAGGAAGCAATAGATGTGCAAAAAAGAGAATTATACTGGAGTTCTACTTTAAGTTTTGTAGCATGTGATAATTTATTCTTGTCTCTAAAAGAAATGATGAGGGAATGAGAGCAGGCCGTGGTCAGTGCAACTGCCGAGCAGGGAGCCTGGGCTCAGTGTAACCGCCCGAGCAGGGAGCCTGGGCTCAGTGTAACCTCTGAGCAGGGAGCCTGGGCTCAGTGTAACCTCTGAGCAGGGAGCCTGGGCTCAATGTAACCTCTGAGCAGGGAGCCTGGGCTCAGTGTATCCGCCGAGCAGGGAGCCTGGGCTCAGTGTAACCTCTGAGCAGGGAGCCTGGGCTCAATGTATCCGCCGAGCAGGGAGCCTGGGCTCAGTGTAACCTCTGAGCAGGGAGCCTGGGCTCAATGTATCCGCCGAGCAGGGAGCCTGGGCTCAGTGTAACCGCCGAGCAGGGAGCCTGGGCTCAGTGTAACCGCCGAGCAGGGAGCCTGGGCTCAATGTATCCGCCGAGCAGGGAGCCTGGGCTCAGTGTAACCGCCGAGCAGGGAGCCTGGGCTCAGTGTAACCGCTAAGCAGGGAGCCTGGGCTCAGTGTAACCGCCGAGCAGGGAGCCAGGGCTCTACGTAACCGCCGAGCAAGGAGCCTGGGGTCAGTGTAACCGCCGAGCAGGGAGCCTGGGCTCAGTGTAACCTGTGAGCAGGGAGCCTGGGCTCAGTGTAACCGCCGAGCAGGGAGCCTGGACTCAGTGTAACTGCAGAGCAGGGAGCCTGGACTCAGTGTAACCGCTGAGCAGGGAGCCTGGACTCAGTGTAACCTCTGAGCAGGGAGCCTGGGCTCAGTGTAACCTGTGAGCAGGGAGCCTGGACTCTACGTAACCTCTGAGAAGGGAGCCTGGGCTCAGTGTAACCGCTGAGCAGGGAGCCTGGGCTCAGTGTAACCTGTGAGCAGGGAGCCTGGGCTCAGTGTAACCGCTGAGCAGGGAGCCTGGGCTCAGTGTAACCGCCGAGCAGGGAGCCTGGGCTCAGTGTAACCGCCGAGCAGGGAGCCTGGGCTCAGTGTAACCGCCGAGCAGGGAGCCTGGGCTCAGTGTAACCACCGAGCAGGGAGCCTGGACTCTACGTAACCTCTGAGAAGGGAGCCTGGGCTCAGTGTAACCGCTGAGCAGGGAGCCTGGGCTCAGTGTAACCTCTGAGCAGGGAGCCTGGGCTCAGTGTAACCTCTGAGAAGGGAGCCTGGGCTCAGTGTAACCGCTGAGCAGGGAGCCTGGGCTCAGTGTAACCTCTGAGCAGGGAGCCTGGGCTCAGTGTAACCGCAGAGCAGGGAGCCTAGACTCAGTGTAACCGCAGAGCAGGGAGCCTGGGCTCAGTGTAACCTCTGAGAAGGGAGCCTGGGCTCAGTGTAACCGCCGAGCAGGGAGCCTGGGCTCAGTGTAACCGCCGAGCAGGGAGCCTGGACTCTACGTAACCGCTGAGCAGGGAGCCTGGGCTCAGTGTAACCGCTGAGCAGGGAGCCTGGGCTCAGTGTAACCTCTGAGCAGGGAGCCTGGGCTCAGTGTAACCTCTGAGAAGGGAGCCTGGGCTCAGTGTAACCGCTGAGCAGGGAGCCTGGGCTCAGTGTAACCTCTGAGAAGGGAGCCTGGGCTCAGTGTAACCGCTGAGCAGGGAGCCTGGGCTCAGTGTAACCTCTGAGAAGGGAGCCTGGGCTCAGTGTAACCGCTGAGCAGGGAGCCTGGGCTCAGTGTAACCTCTGAGCAGGGAGCCTGGGCTCAGTGTAACCTCTGAGCAGGGAGCCTGGGCTCAGTGTAACCTCTGAGCAGGGAGCCTGGGCTCAGTGTAACCTCTGAGCAGGGAGCCTGGACTCAGTGTAACCTCTGAGCAGGGAGCCTGGGCTCAGTGTAACCGCCGAGCAGGGAGCCTGGGCTCAGTGTAACCTCTGAGCAGGGAGCCTGGGCTCAGTGTAACCGCAGAGCAGGGAGCCTAGACTCAGTGTAACCGCAGAGCAGGGAGCCTGGGCTCAATGTAACCGCTGATACAGGGAGCCTGGACTCAGTGTAACCTGTGAGCAGGGAGCCTGGGCTCAGTGTAACCTCTGAGCAGGGAGCCTGGGCTCAGTGTAACCTGTGAGCAGGGAGCCTGGGCTCAGTGTAACCGCTGAGCAGGGAGCCTGGGCTCAGTGTCATGATGACTGTAACCATAAAGACTGCACTCCTATTCTGAGTTTGAATAAAGTTTTGAATTCTACACCATTCTGTGTCATCTATACTATTTCCATGATGGAAAGTGTCATTTCATTTCTTAAAATGTCATCCAAGGATTGCAGGTTGCAGTCAAGGAAAAGTAGGGTGTCAATGTGACCTCTGATGTCCATGGATGGCTGTCCCAGCAGCTGTCAGACTCAGAAATGCCACAATGGCTTTCCAAAAATTGTAAAAAAAAATTGTGACTATTTGACTACTAAGCTCCCCTGTATCTCCATAACTTTTATACACGATTGTTTGGTCCGCACATAGGAGGAAGCGGCTAAAAAGAAGAAGAGCGTTCACAGTATTACAGCTGCATCTCAATGAATTAGAATCATCAAAAAAAAGAATTATACTGGAGTTCTACTTTAAGTTTTGTAGCATGTGATAATTTATTCTTGTCTCTAAAAGAAATGATGAGGGAATGAGAGCAGGCCGTGGTCAGTGTAACCGCCGAGCAGGGAGCCTGGGCTCAGTGTAACCGCCGAGCAGGGAGCCTGGGCTCAGTGTAACCGCTGAGCAGGGAGCCTGGGCTCAGTGTAACCGCCGAGCAGGGAGCCTGGGCTCAGTGTAACCTCTGAGAAGGGAGCCTGGGCTCAGTGTAACCGCTGAGCAGGGAGCCTGGGCTCAGTGTAACCTCTGAGCAGGGAGCCTGGGCTCAGTGTAACCGCTGAGCAGGGAGCCTGGGCTCAGTGTAACCTCTGAGCAGGGAGCCTGGGCTCAGTGTAACCTCTGAGCAGGGAGCCTGGGCTCAGTGTGACCTCTGAGCAGGGAGCCTGGGCTCAGTGTAACCGCCGAGCAGGGAGCCTGGGCTCAGTGTAACCTCTGAGCAGGGAGCCTGGGCTCAGTGTAACCGCAGAGCAGGGAGCCTAGACTCAGTGTAACCGCAGAGCAGGGAGCCTGGGCTCAATGTAACCGCTGATACAGGGAGCCTGGACTCAGTGTAACCTGTGAGCAGGGAGCCTGGGCTCAGTGTAACCTCTGAGCAGGGAGCCTGGGCTCAGTGTAACCTGTGAGCAGGGAGCCTGGGCTCAGTGTAACCGCTGAGCAGGGAGCCTGGGCTCAGTGTAACTGCTGAGCAGGGAGCCTGGGCTCAGTGTAATCTCTGAGCAGGGAGCCTGGGTTCAGTGTAACCTCTGAGCAGGGAGCCTAGGTTCAGTGTAACCTCTGAGCAGGGAGCCTGGGTTCAGTGTAACCGCTGAGCAGGGAGCCTGGGCTCAGTGTAACCGCTGAGCAGGGAGCCTGGGCTCAGTGTAACCGCTGAGCAGGGAGCCTGGGCTCAGTGTAACCTCTGAGCAGGGAGCCTGGGTTCAGTGTAACCGCTGAGCAGGGAGCCTGGGCTCAGTGTAACCTCTGAGCAGGGAGCCTGGGCTCAATGTAACCGCAGAGCAGGGAGCCTGGACTCAGTGTAACCGCTGAGCAGGGAGCCTGGGTTCAGTGTAACCGCTGAGCAGGGAGCCTGGGTTCAGTGTAACCGCTGAGCAGGGAGCCTGGACTCAGTGTAACCTCTGAGCAGGGAGCCTGGACTCAGTGTAACCTCTGAGCAGGGAGCCTGGGCTCAGTGTAACCGCTGAGCAGGGAGCCTGGACTCAGTGTAACCGCTGAGCAGGGAGCCTGGGTTCAGTGTAACCGCTGAGCAGGGAGCCTGGACTCAGTGTAACTGGCGAACAGCGAGTCCGGACTTGATGACTGTAACCATAAAGACTGCACTCCTATTCTGAGTTTGAATAAAGTTTTGAATTCTACACCATTCTGTGTCATCTATACTATTTCCATGATGGAAAGTGTCATTTCATTTCTTAAAATGTCATCCAAGGATTGCAGGTTGCAGTCAAGGAAAAGTAGGGTGTCAATGTGACCTCTGATGTCCATGGATGGCTGTCCCAGCAGCTGTCAGACTCAGAAATGCCACAATGGCTTTCCAAAAATTGTAAAAAAAAATTGTGACTATTTGACTACTAAGCTCCCCTGTATCTCCATAACTTTTATACACGATTGTTTGGTCCGCACATAGGAGGAAGCGGCTAAAAAGAAGAAGAGCGTTCACAGTATTACAGCTGCATCTCAATGAATTAGAATCATCAAAAGGTTCATTTATTTCAGTAATTTAATACATAAAGTGAAATGCATATATTATATAGTCATTACACACAGAGGGATCTATTTCAAATGTTTATCTCTGTTAATGTTGATGATTATGGCTTAAAGCCAATGAAAACCCAAAGGTCATTATCTCAGAAAATGAATGTAGGGAAGATGAAGGGTTAAAAACAGTGCTGCTGTATTCCACGAGACTTCAAAGGGTGAATATAATATTGATTTATTAGTCAACGCGTTTCATGACTCCCTGAAACACCCTGAAACATGGCAATATGACATTGACTGTCCTGAGGAAGGGGCCAGGGAGCACTGAAACGCGTTGACTAATAAACAGAAAGGCATAGCTGGATGACACAGGAGGTTCAGAGGCAGAACTAGTCCAATAGGGTAGCGGAGTTAACACAGCGATGTAGTGGAGCTGAGTTTGCTATATAATTTAGTGATAGGCTTGCATAGCAATATTGCAGGGTTGACTCAGCGATGAGGTAGAGCTGAGTTTGTCTGAGAGTCCTGTGCATCATTGGCATGATGGAATAGCAGATGTGGCAGAGATGAGTTGGTCAGAGTGCTATATAGCATTGGAAAAGTGGCATAGCAGAGTTGACTCGACATATGACAGTGGGATTTGTCAGAGTCCTAGGAAGACGAGGAAGGGGTTTGCTCACGTTATTGGGCTGTATATGTTATTTCCTTGTTTTTTAAGGACCTATAGTTTACAGATAATCTTAAAAACTTGCATTTTAGGAAGCAAAGAGAAAAATACAAGTCGTTTGTGATATGACAATAGCAGGTTGATTTCATTTTGAAAGCGGATTTTTGGGTCGGATCAGTGGCATAACTTGAAGCTCATGGGATCCCGATGCAAAAGCCCCAACGGGGCCCCTAATTATTGCAAATCTTTAATAGCACTAGGCTAAAGGGACATTTGGGGCCATATAGGTGCCAGGGCCCATGTCCCATATACAATTGCAACCCCTGCACCTGTTTAAGTTGCCCCCTTGGTAAGTTGCCCCCTTGGTCGGATAACTATTGTTGGTCAGCGAGGTTCCATAAAGTAACAAACTTTAAACTTGTTTGCTCTTGTTCAGTTTCACCACTGGGGGCAGTATTTTATTGGAATAATATAATAATAAAGACATTTTAGCAGCAAAATAAAAAATATAATGAGCCCTGTGGAATATGCAGATTATGAAGTTATAATAGCAAATTAGGTCCAGATAAAAAAAAAAAGGAAAGGAAATTTAAAGAATCTCCGCCACCATTTCTTTAAGAAATATTTCATGGGCCATGTTAATATTTCCTTATTAATGGAGGGAGACCCTTTTGCTCATGTTCCCGGTGTTTTTTGGGTTTTAGCGTGTGATTACAGGCTGTTCTGTCTCCGGTGCTGGTACAACCTCCGTGTCTGATGTCGGCGACGTCCCCAGAGCCGATCCCCAGCGAGAATAACCTCAATGTCACTGACGAAGAATTGGTTTGGGGGCATCAGAGCGGCTGCTTAAAAGCTTTATGCAATCAGCAGATTAAAGTTTTATTCCACTTACAGCAGACAAAACACTTCTGCATGTATTTTCATCACCAATGTATCATTACCGCTTTAATGACGCACGGCGCCCTGATTCGGAGCGGCTCCTTTTTCTTCTTTTAAAAGCATTTATTTTTAACGCAGCAACATATCTTCAAGTGTCCGAGGCCGAGAGCCCATGGAGAAGCAAAACATGGGTGTAGCATTTATAATATAACATACAATGCCGCCATATAGTGCTGTGTAACATTTCTATACAGTGACCATATAATGGTGCCATAGTTTGAACCATAGCATCGCCATGTAGTGGCTGCTTTACTATACTATTCGGTGCCATGTAGTGCTGCTTTACTATACTATTCGGTGCCATGTAGTGCCTGCTTTACTATACTATTCGGTGCCATGTAGTGCTGCTTTACTATACTATTCGGTGCCATGTAGTGCCTGCTTTACTATACTATTCGGTGCCATGTAGTGCTGCTTTACTATACTATTCGGTGCCATGTAGTGGCTGCTTTACTATACTATTCGGTGCCATGTAGTGGCTGCTTTACTATACTATTCAGTGCCATGTAGTGCCTGCTTTACTATACTATTCGGTGCCATGTAGTGCCTGCTTTACTATACTATTCGGTGCCATGTAGTGCCTGCTTTACTATACTATTCAGTGCCATGTAGTGCCTGCTTTACTATACTATTCGGTGCCATGTAGTGGCTGCTTTACTATACTATTCGGTGCCATGTAGTGCTGCTTTACTATACTATTCGGTGCCATGTAGTGGCTGCTTTGCTATACTATTCAGTGCCATGTAGTGCTGCTTTGACTATACTATTCGTGCCATGTAGTGCCTGCTTTACTATACTATTCGGTGCCATGTAGTGCCTGCTTTACTATACTATTCGGTGCCATGTAGTGCTGCTTACTATACTATTCGGTGCCATGTAGTGGCTGCTTTACTATCTATTCGGTGCCATGTAGTGGCTGCTTTACTATACTATTCAGTGCCAAGTAGTGGCTGCTTTACTATACTATTCAGTGCCATGTAGTGCTGCTTTACTATACTATTCAGGTGCCATGTAGTGCCTGCTTTACTATTCTATTCGGTGCCATGTAGTGGCTGCTTTACTATACTATTCAGTGCCATGTAGTGGCTGCTTTACTATACTATTCAGTGCCATGTAGTGCCTGCTTTACTATACTATTCGGTGCCATGTAGTGCCTGCTTTACTATACTATTCGGTGCCATGTAGTGGCTGCTTTACTATACTATTCAGTGCCATGTAGTGGCTGCTTTACTATACTATTCGGTGCCATGTAGTGGCTGCTTTACTATACTATTCGGTGCCATGTAGTGGCTGCTTTACTATACTATTCGTGCAGTAGTGCTGCTTTACTTACTATTCGGTGCCATGTAGTGCTGCTTTACTATACTATTCAGTGCCATGTAGTGGCTGCTTTACTATACTATTCAGTGCCATGTAGTGGCTGCCTTACTATACTATTCGAGTGCCATGTAGTGGCTGCTGTACTAATACTATTCGGTGCCATGTAGTGCTGCTTTACTATACTATTCGGTGCCATGTAGTGGCTGCTTTACTATACTATTCGGTGCCATGTAGTGGCTGCTTTACTATACTATTCGTGCCATGTAGTGGCTGCTTTACTATACTATTCGTGCCATGTAGTGGCTGCTTTACTATACTATTCGGTGCCATGTAGTGGCTGCTTTACTATACTATTCGGTGCCATGTAGTGGCTGCTTTACTATACTATTCGTGCCATGTAGTGGCTGCTTACTATACTATTCAGTGCCATGTAGTGCCTGCTTTACTATACTATTCGGTGCCATGTAGTGGCTGCTTTACTATACTATTCGGTGCCTGTAGTGCTGCTACATCTATTCGTGCATGTGTGCCTGCTTTACTATACTATTCGGTGCCATGTAGTGGCTGCTTTACTATACTATTCGGTGCCATGTAGTGCCTGCTTTACTATACTATTCAGTGCCATGTAGTGCCCGCTTTACTATACTATTCGGTGCCATGTAGTGCCTGCTTTACTATACTATTCAGTGCCATGTAGTGGCTGCTTTACTATACTATTCGGTGCCATGTAGTGCCTGCTTTACTATACTATTCGGTGCCATGTAGTGGCTGCTTTACTATACTATTCGGTGCCATGTAGTGCCTGCTTTACTATACTATTCGGTGCCATGTAGTGGCTGCTTTACTATACTATTCAGTGCCATGTAGTGCCTGCTTTACTATACTATTCGGTGCCATGTAGTGGCTGCTTTACTATACTATTCAGTGCCATGTAGTGGCTGCTTTACTATACTATTCGGTGCCATGTAGTGGCTGCTTTACTATACTATTCAGTGCCATGTAGTGGCTGCTTTACTATACTATTCGGTGCCATGTAGTGCCTGCTTTACTATACTATTCGGTGCCATGTAGTGGCTGCTTTACTATACTATTCAGTGCCATGTAGTGCCTCTTTACTATACTATTCAGTGCCATGTAGTGGCTGCCTTACTATACTATTCGTGCCATGTAGTGGCTGCTTTACTATACTATTCAGTGCCATGTAGTGGCTGCTTTACTATACTATTCAGTGCCATGTAGTGCTGCTTTACTATACTATTCGTGCCATGTAGTGGCTGCTTTACTATACTAATTCGTGCCATGTAGTGGCTGCCTTACTATACTATTCGGTGCCATGTAGTGGCTGCTTACTATACTATTCGGTGCCATGTAGTGCTTCCTTACTATACTATTCGGTGCCATGTAGTGGCTGCTTTACTATACTATTCAGTGCCATGTAGTGCTGCTTTACTATACTATTCGTGCCATGTAGTGGCTGCTTACTATACTATTCGGTGCCATGTAGTGGCTGCCTTACTATACTATTCGTGCCATGTAGTGCCTGCTTTACTATACTATTCAGTGCCATGTAGTGGCTGCTTTACTATACTATTCGGTGCCATGTAGTGGCTGCCTTACTATACTATTCGGTGCCATGTAGTGGCTGCTTACTATACTATTCGTGCCATGTAGTGGCTGCTTTACTATACTATTCGTGCCATGTTAGGCTGCCTTACTATACTATTCAGTGCATGTAGTGGCTGCTTACTATACTATTCAGTGCCATGTAGTGCCGCTTTACTATACTATTCAGTGCCATGTAGTGCTGCCTTACTATACTATTCGGTGCCATGTAGTGGCTGCTTTATATACTATTCGGTGCCATGTAGTGCTGCTTTACTATACTATTCAGTGCCATGTAGTGCTGCTTTACTATACTATTCGGTGCCATGTAGTGCTGCTTTACTATACTATTCAGTGCATGTAGTGGCTGCTTTACTATACTATTCGGTGCCATGTATTGGCTGCCTTACTATACTATCAGTGCCATGTAGTGCTGCTTTACTATACTATTCAGTGCCATGTAGTGCCTGCTTTACTATACTATTCGTGCCATGTAGTGCCTGCTTTACTATACTATTCGGTGCCATGTAGTGCCTCTTACTATACTATTCGGTGCATGTATTGGCTGCCTTACTATACTATTCGGTGCCATGTAGTGGCTGCTTACTATACTATTCGGTGCCATGTATGGCTGCCTTACTATACTATTCGTGCCATGTAGTGCCTGCTTTACTATACTATTCAGTGCCATGTAGTGCCTGCTTTACTATACTATTCGGTGCCATGTAGTGCTGCCTTACTATACTATTCGGTGCCATGTAGTGCTGCTTTACTATACTATTCGGTGCCATGTAGTGCCTGCTTTACTATACTATCAGTGCCATGTAGTGCCTGCTTTACTATACTATTCAGTGCCATGTAGTGCCTGCTTTACTATACTATTCGGTGCCATGTAGTGGCTGCCTTACTATACTATTCGGTGCCATGTATGCCTGCTTTACTATACTATTCGTGCCATGTAGTGCCTGCTTTACTATACTATTCAGTGCCATGTAGTGCCTGCTTTACATACTATTCGTGCCATGTATGGCTGCCTTACTATACTATTCGTGCCATGTATGGCTGCTTTACTATACTATTCAGTGCCATGTAGTGCTGCTTTACTATACTATTCAGTGCCATGTAGTGCCTGCTTTACTATACTATTTCAGTGCCATGTAGTGCCTGCTTTACTATACTATTCAGTGCCAAGTAGTGCTGCTTTACTATACTATTCGGTGCCATGTAGTGGCTGCTTTACTATACTATTCAGTGCCAAGTAGTGCCTGCTTTACTATACTATTCGTGCCATGTAGTGCCTGCTTTACTATACTATTCGGTGCCATGTAGTGCCTGCTTACTATACTATTCAGTGCCATGTAGTGCTGCTTTACTATACTATTCAGTGCCATGTAGTGCCTGCCTTACTATACTATTCAGTGCCATGTAGTGGCTGCTTTACTATACTATTCGTGCCATGTAGTGCCTGCTTTACTATACTATTCAGTGCCATGTAGTGGCTGCTTTACTATACTATTCGGTGCCATGTAGTGCCTGCTTTACTATACTATTCGTGCCATGTAGTGCCTGCTTTACTATACTATTCGGTGCCATGTAGTGCCTGCTTTACTATACTATTCGGTGCCATGTAGTGCCTGCTTTACTATACTATTCGGTGCCATGTAGTGCCTGCTTTACTATACTATTCAGTGCCATGTAGTGCCTGCTTACTATACTATTCGGTGCCATGTAGTGCCTGCTTTACTATACTATTCGGTGCCATGTATTGGCTGCCTTACTATACTATTCGGTGCCATGTAGTGGCTGCCTTACTATACTATTCGGTGCCATGTATGGCTGCTTACTATACTATTCGGTGCCATGTAGTGCCTGCTTTACTATACTATTCGGTGCCATGTAGTGCCTGCTTACTATACATTGGTGCCATTATGGCTAGCCTTACTATACTATTCGGTGCCATGTAGTGCCTGCTTTACATACTATTCGGTGCCATGTAGTGCCTGCTTACTATACTATTCAGTGCCATGTAGTGCCTGCTTTACTATACTATTCAGTGCCATGTAGTGCCTGCTTTACTATACTATTCGGTGCCATGTAGTGGCTGCCTTACTATACTATTCGTGCCATGTATGCCTGCTTTACTATACTATTCATGCCATGTAGTGCCGCTTTACTATACTATCATGCCATGTATGCCTGCCTTACTATACTATTCGTGCCATGTAGTGGCTGCTTACATACTATCGGCCATGTATGGCTGCTTTACTATACTATTCAGTGCCATGTAGTGGCTGCTTTACTATACTATTCAGTGCCAGTAGTGCCTCTTTACTATACTATTCAGTGCCATGTAGTGCCTGCTTTACTATACTATTCAGTGCCAGTAGTGCTGCTTACTATACTATTCGGTGCCATGTATGGCTGCTTTACTATACTATTCAGTGCCAAGTATGCCTGCTTTACTATACTATTCGGTGCCATGAGTGCCTGCTTTACTATACTATTCGGTGCCATGTAGTGCTGCCTTACTATACTATTCAGTGCCATGTAGTGGCTGCTTTACTATACTATTCAGTGCCATGTAGTGCCTGCCTACTATACTATTCGTGCCATGTAGTGGCTGCTTTACTATACTATTCGTGCCATGTAGTGCCTGCTTACTATACTATTCGTGCCATGTATGGCTGCTTACTATACTAATCGTGCCATGTAGTGCTGCTTACTATACTATTCGTGCCATGTAGTGCTGCTTTACTATACTATTCGTGCCATGTAGTGCCTGCTTTACTATACTATTCGTGCCATGTAGTGCCTGCTTACTATACTATTCGTGCCATGTATGCCTGCTTTACTATACTATTCAGTGCCATGTAGTGCCTGCTTTACTATACTATCGTGCCAGTAGTGCCTGCTTACTAACTATTCAGTGCCATGTAGTGCCGCTTTACTATACTATTCAGTGCCAAGTAGTGCTGCTTACTATACTATTCGTCCATGTATGGCTGCTTTACTATACTATTCGTGCCAGTAGTGCTGCTTTACTATACTATTCGTGCCATGTAGTGCCTGCTTTACTATACTATTCGTGCCATGTAGTGCCTGCTTACTATACTATTCTGCCATGTAGTGCTGCTTTACTATACTATTCAGTGCCATGTAGTGCCTGCTTACTATACTATTCAGTGCCATGTAGTGGCTGCTTACTATACTATTCAGTGCCATGTAGTGCTGCTTTACTATACTATTCAGTGCCATGTAGTGCTGCTTACTATACTATTCGGTGCCATGTATGCTGCTTTACTATACTATTCAGTGCCATGTATGCTGCTTTACTATACTATTCGGTGCCATGTATGCTGCTTACTATACTATTCTGCCATGTATGGCTGCTTACTATACTATCGTGCCATGTAGTGCCTCTTTACTATACTATTCGGTGCCATGTATGCTGCTTTACTATACTATTCGTGCCATGTAGTGGCTGCTTACTATACTATTCGGTGCCATGTAGTGCCTGCTTACTATACTATTCGGTGCCATGTAGTGCCTGCTTTACTATACTATTCGGTGCCATGTAGTGCCTGCCTTACTATACTATTCAGTGCCATGTATGGCTGCTTTACTATACTATTCGTGCCATGTAGTGCTGCTTACTATACTATTCGGTGCCATGTATGCTGCCTTACTATACTATTCGGTGCCATGTAGTGCCTGCTTTACTATACTATTCGGTGCCATGTAGTGCTGCTTTACTATACTATTCAGTGCCATGTATGCCTGCTTACTATACTATTCAGTGCCATGTAGTGGCTGCTTTACTATACTATTCGTGCCATGTAGTGCCGCTTACTATACTATTCGGTGCCATGTAGTGCTGCTTTACTATACTATTCGTGCCATGTAGTGGCTGCTTACTATACTATTCGTGCCATGTAGTGGCTGCTTTACTATACTATTCGTGCCATGTAGTGGCTGCTTACTATACTATTCGTGCCATGTATGCTGCTTTACTATACTATTCGTGCCATGTAGTGCCTGCTTACTATACTATTCGGTGCCATGTAGTGCTGCTTTACTAACTATTCAGTGCCATGTAGTGCTGCTTACTATACTATTCGGTGCCATGTAGTGCCGCTTACTATACTATTCGGTGCCATGTAGTGGCTTGCCTTACTATACTATTCGGTGCCATGTATGGCTGCTTACTATACTATTCGTGCCATGTAGTGGCTGCTTACTATACTATTCGTGCCATGTAGTGGCTGCCTTACTATACTATTCGTGCCATGTAGTGCCTGCTTACTATACTATTCGTGCCATGTAGTGCCTGCTTTACTATACTATTCGTGCCATGTAGTGGCTGCTTACTATACTATTCGTGCCATGTAGTGCTGCTTACTATACTATTCGTGCCATGTAGTGCCTGCTTTACTATACTATTCAGTGCCATGTAGTGCTGCTTTACTATACTATTCGTGCCATGTAGTGCTGCTTACTATACTATTCAGTGCCATGTAGTGGCTGCCTTACTATACTATTCAGTGCCATGTAGTGCCTGCTTACTATACTATTCAGTGCCATGTAGTGCCTCTCTTACATATACTATCATGTGCCATGTAGTGGCTGCTTTACTATACTATTCGTGCCATGTAGTGGCTGCTTTACTATACTATATCGTGCCACATGTAGTGCCTGCTTTACTATACTATTCGTGCCATGTAGTGCCTGCTTTACTATACTATTCAGTGCCATGTAGTGCTGCTTTACTATACTATTCAGTGCCATGTAGTGCCTGCTTTACTATACTATTCAGTGCAATGTAGTGCTGCTTTACTATACTATTCGGTGCCATGTAGTGGCTGCTTTACTATACTATTCAGTGCAAGTAGTGCTGCTTTACTATACTATTCGTGCCATGTATGCCTGCTTTACTATACTATTCGGTGCCATGTAGTGCCTGCTTTACTATACTATTCAGTGCCATGTAGTGCCTGCTTTACTATACTATTCGTGCCATGTAGTGCCTGCCTTACTATACTATTCGGTGCCATGTAGTGGCTGCTTTACTATACTATTCGGTGCCATGTATGGCTGCTTACTATACTATTCGGTGCCATGTAGTGCTGCTTACTATACTATTCGGTGCCATGTATGCCTGCTTTACTATACTATTCGGTGCCATGTAGTGCCTGCTTTACTATACTATTCGTGCCATGTAGTGCCTGCTTACTATACTATTCGGTGCCATGTAGTGCTGCTTTACTATACTATTCGGTGCCATGTAGTGCCTGCTTTACTATACTATTCGTGCCATGTAGTGCCTGCTTTACTATACTATTCGTGCCATGTAGTGCCTGCTTTACTATACTATTCAGTGCCATGTAGTGCCTGCTTTACTATACTATTCGTGCCATGTATGCCTGCTTTACTATACTATTCTGCCATGTATGGCTGCTTTACTATACTATTCAGTGCCATGTAGTGCCTGCTTTACTATACTATTCGGTGCCATGTAGTGCTGCTTTACTATACTATTCGGTGCCATGTATGCCTGCTTTACTATACTATTCGTGCCATGTATGCCTGCTTTACTATACTATTCGGTGCCATGTAGTGCCTGCTTTACTATACTATTCATGCCATGTAGTGCCTGCTTTACTATACTATTCAGTGCCATGTAGTGCCTGCTTTACTATACTATTCGTGCCATGTAGTGCCTGCTTTACTATACTATTCGTGCCATGTATTGGCTGCTTTACTATACTATTCAGTGCCATGTAGTGCCTGCTTTACTATACTATTCGGTGCCATGTAGTGCTGCTTACTATACTATTCGTGCCATGTATGTGCTGCTTTACTATACTATTCGTGCCATGTATGCCTGCTTTACTATACTATTCGTGCCATGTAGTGCCTGCTTTACTATACTATTCGTGCCATGTAGTGCCTGCTTACTATACTATTCGGTGCCATGTAGTGCCTGCTTTACTATACTATTCGGTGCCTGTAGTGCCGCTTATACTATAATATCTGCCATGTACGTGCCTGTCCTTATATACATCTGCCATTATGGTGCTTATATACCCCATTGTGCCATGTAGAGCTGCTACATATATGTGCCATACGTGCTACATACATGTGCCATTATGGTGCCTTACTAACTATCGATGCCATGTAAGTGCTGCTTACATACTATCATGCCTATGATGCTCTACATACTATTCAGTGCATGTAGGCTTTTAAACCTATATGGGCTAATATCTATTCGGTGCCATGTAGGGCCTCTTTAACTATAATCAGTCCAAGTGCCTCTTATCATGATATTATTACATCATATGCTGTTTCATTATTGTGAAGTGGCTGCCTACATCTATTGTGCCATGTATGACGCTTTCATACTATCGTGTGTTCCATGTTTAATAAAGGGCATGTGGTCACATCTTCGTGCATGTGTGAGTTACATACATTCGGTGCATGATATGGGCTACATACTATGGTCATGTATGGGTCTTTAACTATATTCCCTTATTTTTAATAACTATTGTGCTGTAGTGTGCCATGTAGTGCCTGCTTTACTATACTATTCGGTGCCATGTAGTGCTGCTTTACTATACTATTCGGTGCCATGTATTGCTGCCCTTACTATACTATTCGGTGCCATGTAGTGCCTGCCTTACTATACTATTCGGTGCCATGTATTGGCTGCCTTACTATACTATTCGGTGCCATGTAGTGCCTGCTTTACTATACTATTCAGTGCCATGTAGTGCCTGCTTTACTATACTATTCGGTGCCATGTAGTGGCTGCTTACTATACTATTCGGTGCCATGTAGTGGCTGCCTTACTATACTATTCGGTGCCATGTAGTGCCTGCTTTACTATACTATTCGGTGCCATGTAGTGCCTGCTTTACTATACTATTCAGTGCCATGTAGTGCCTGCTTTACTATACTATTCGGTGCCATTGTATTGCCTGCTTTACTATACTATTCAGTGCCATGTATTGGCTGCTTTACTATACTATTCAGTGCCATGTAGTGCCTGCTTTACTATACTATTCGGTGCCATGTAGTGGCTGCCTTACTATACTATTCGGTGCCATGTATTGCTGCTTTACTATACTATTCGGTGCCATGTATTGCCTGCTTTACTATTTCTATTCGGTGCCATGTAGTGTCTGCTTTACTATACTATTCAGTGCCATGTAGTGCCTGCTTTACTATACTATTCGGTGCCATGTAGTGCCTGCTTTACTATACTATTCGGTGCCATGTATTGCCTGCTTTACTATACTATTCAGTGCCATGTATTGGCTGCTTTACTATACTATTCAGTGCCATGTAGTGCCTGCTTTACTATACTATTCGGTGCCATGTAGTGGCTGCCTTACTATACTATTCGGTGCCATGTATTGCCTGCTTTACTATACTATTCGGTGCCATGTAGTGGCTGCTTTACTATACTATTCAGTGCCATGTAGTGGCTGCTTTACTATACTATTCAGTGCCATGTAGTGCCTGCTTTACTATACTATTCAGTGCCATGTAGTGCCTGCTTTACTATACTATTCGGTGCCTAGATAGTACTGCCACACAGAGCCACATTACAGTACTAAACAATAATTATATATTGATGCACAGAGTGATCACATAACCGTGCCATATAGTGCCTTTATAATACTGCCATATCGTGCCTTAATATTACCCCTATGTAGCCATGTGATAAAATGTATAATAGTGCCATACAGTGATTACATAACATTGCCATATGGTGCCTATATAATACCACCATACCATGGTATATAGCGCCTCAATAATACCACCATACAGTATCATCTAACACCACTATTCAGTGACTATATAAGGCTATTGGGTAAACATATAATGTGGTGAATAAATAGTACCTCCATACTGTTGTATGGTGCAACAATTCTTTAACTAAACAGTAAGTCCTCTTTAGGTCATTGATGATGAAGAGGTTTTTGGACATATCCCTTGTGGTCAGTGATGATGAAGGGACAATTGGGCACATCTCTTGTGCTCAGTGATAATGAAAGGCTTTTTGGCACATCCGTGGTGTTCCATGATAATAAAGGGGCAATTGGGCACATCCCTGGTGGTCAGTGATGATGAAGGGGTTAATGGGCACATCCCTGATGGTCAGTGATAATCGAGGGTCATTTGGGAGGACTATAATTCCCTTTTTTAATAGACGTTTGGCTGCACACATGCCCCACGGCGTCATCCATTTTTATAGGATACTGTTGTATTTGGCTTCCCCTGCCATCTTAGGGCCCTTTCACATCAGCGTTTTTCGTAATTCGCGGCAGATGCGGTGAAAAAACCGAATCTGCCGCAATTGCCGCATAACCGATACACTTGCGGCGCGGTTGCGGTTTTTCCCATAGAAAGTATAGGGGGACTTGCGGCAGGTGCGGCAAGTGCGGTTTTGCACTTGCGGCAGGTGCGGCAGCGAAAAAAACCGCGGTCAGCCGCGGTTTTTTTCGCGGCCGCACCTGCCACAAGTGCAAAACCGCACTTGCCGCACCTGCCGCAAGTCCCCCTATACTTTCTATGGGAAAAACCGCAACCGCGCCGCAAGTGTATCGGTTATGCGGCAAACGCGGCAGATGCGGTTTTTTCACCGCATCTGCCGCAAATTTCAAAAAACGCTGATGTGAAAGGGCCCTTAGATCAGTAGTCTGCACCGGCCGCATGTCCGATCTTCAAGGAAAATGCATCTCATACATGTCAGCGTCATGTTCTTCCTGAAAATATACAATTACTATGATAGTGGACGTTCCCCATCATCTATAGCAGTGTTGCCTAACTTCAGGTCTCAAGGGCCGCCAACAGGTCATGTTTTCAGGTTTCCTTAGCACTGCTCAGGTGTTGGAACCTGAACAGTTGATTCTATAACCTGTTCAATACCAAGGAAATCCTGAAAACCTGCACTGTTGGCGGCCCTCAAGACCTGGAGATGGGGAACACTGGTCTATAGGGTGGATCCCTCAGTGCTGAGTGCACAGTGCCGGACTACATCTATAGGGTGGATCCTTCAGTGCTGAGTGGACAGTGCCGGACTATATCTATAGGGTGGATCCTTCAGTGCTGAGTGGACAGTGCTGGACTACATCTATAGGGTGGATCCTTCAGTGCTGAGTGGACAGTGCTGGACTACATCTATAGGGTGGATCCTTCAGTGCTGAGTGGACAGTGCCGGACTACATCTATAGGGTGGATCCTTCAGTGCTGAGTGGACAGTGCTGGACTACATCTATAGGGTGGATCCTTCAGTGCTGAGTGGAGAGTGCCAGACTACATCTATAGGGTGGATCCTTCAGTGCTGAGTGGACAGTGCTGGACTACATCTATACGGTGGATCCTTCAGTGCTGAGTGGACAGTGCTGGACTACATCTATAGGGTGGATCCTTCAGTGCTGAGGGCACAGTGCTGGACTACATCTATAGGGTGGATCCTTCAGTGCTGAGTGGACAGTGCTGGACTACATCTATAGGGTGGATCCTTCAGTGCTGAGTGGACAGTGCTGGACTACATCTATAGGGTGGATCCTTCAGTGCTGAGGGCACAGTGCAGGACTACATCTATAGGGTGGATCCTTCAGTGCTGAGTGGACAGTGCTGGACTACATCTATAGGGTGGATCCTTCAGTGCTGAGTGGAGAGTGCCAGACTACATCTATAGGGTGGATCCTTCAGTGCTGAGTGGACAGTGCTGGACTACATCTATAGGGTGGATCCTTCAGTGCTGAGTGGACAGTGCTGGACTACATCTATAGGGTGGATCCTTCAGTGCTGAGGGCACAGTGCAGGACTACATCTATAGGGTGGATCCTTCAGTGCTGAGTGGACAGTGCTGGACTACATCTATAGGGTGGATCCTTCAGTGCTGAGGGCACAGTGCAGGACTACATCTATAGGGTGGATCCTTCAGTGCTGAGTGGACAGTGCTGGACTACATCTATAGGGTGGATCCTTCAGTGCTGAGTGGAGAGTGCCAGACTACATCTATAGGGTGGATCCTTCAGTGCTGAGTGGACAGTGCTGGACTACATCTATAGGGTGGATCCTTCAGTGCTGAGTGGACAGTGCTGGACTACATCTATAGGGTGGATCCTTCAGTGCTGAGTGGACAGTGCCGGACTACATCTATAGGGTGGATCCTTCAGTGCTGAGTGGACAGTGCTGGACTACATCTATAGGGTGGATCCTTCAGTGCTGAGTGGACAGTGCAGGACTACATCTATAGGGTGGATCCTTCAGTGCTGAGTGGACAGTGCCGGACTACATCTATAGGGTGGATCCTTCAGTGCTGAGTGGACAGTGCCGGACTACGTCTATAGGGTGGATCCTTCAGTGCTGAGGGAATAGTGCCGGACTACGTAGGACCGGACTCTACTGAGACAGGAAATGCTGAGCCGTTTCCAGGAGGAACAACCGAGGAATCAATCAATGCAGATTTCTCAGGAAAAAAGTTGCGAAAGCTTTTATTTCAGAGGAACACGGACAGATAGACGGAGGCAGAAGGCGTCACGTGCAGATATCGGGCGTCGCTGACATAAAGCAGAACTGAACTGACGGCCCCTGAGTGGGACGAGTGCGATATCAGCCATATAACTGCTACTTGCCACCATTATCTTTTGATGTCTCCAAACCATATAATCTTTCTTAAAGTTCACTGAGCGTCATCCCGTCTCATTGTGGACCGGCAGGCTGCCATTACTGGCATGCGTGGGGTTTTAACTCTTAACTCGCTGGATAATCTATACTTGAAAGATCAGGAAAGTAAATGGTAAAAAAAAAAGCCCTTAAATTAAAGAACCTCAAAACTCATCTATACCAACAAGCCTACAACCTATGATGAGACCCAGTGCCGCTCCACCAAACGCTTGGCGCTCCCCCACCCTATCGTGTTCTCCCCACCCTATAGACTGTGAGCCCTCGTGGACAGGATCCTCTCCCGTCGTGTATCAGCAAGCATTGACTGCTCATGTGTACTGTACCTGTCCTTGTTACCCCCACTTTTATGTAAAGCGCCATGGAACCAATGGCGCTATATAAATAAATAATAATAATAATAATAATAAAGGGTTGCAATTGTTGATTGCAAAATATAAATGTGTCTTGGGGTACCTTTACACGCCACAACCAGCGGAGACATTTTTGGCGGCAATATTTCTCGCTGGAATTATTGCCGCCAAATTGCTCCTTATTGTGGCGTGTATTTTGGGAATTTGGAGGTGATAACACAAATGTCGCCTGCTTTCGATTTTAGAGCAGTGCTGTGAAATGGAAACCATGCAACATTGGTTTTATCGCCGCCAAATTCCCAAAATACACGCCACAATAAGGAGGCAATTTGGCGGCGATAATTCCAGCGAGAAATATCGCCGCCAAAAATGTCTCCGCTGGTTGTGGCGTGTAAAGGTACCCTTAAAGTACCTTCACACGCCGCAATCTCGGCTGGGAATCCTACAGGTGATATGTCTCCCTGGAACAATCGCCGTGAAATTGCCTCACAGTTGCGGCGTGTGATTGGGGAATTTCGCGGCGATAAATCGCCTGATTCCTGAGCACTGATCTGAAATCAGCCGCAATCATGAAGGCGATATTTCCGTGTTGTGAAGTGTGATAGGGTGATAGTGATGGAATCTGCGTCCTATGATTTCCCGTAGGCGTGCCTCAGCGTGCTGGAGTCCGCACCCCGTCTGAGATGATTGGTGTGAGCTCCTGTGTTCCCATTGGCTGTCAATTCACACCGCACCATATTTGAAGAGCTGTCCGTTCAGCACCACATAACAGCAATGGCGTCATGTATTAGCCAGCCTTCCAGAGCAGGCTGATCAATTGTAACGCTGTTGCGTTGTCCAATGAGCGTGTATGGGGTGTGGTGTAAACCACTGTGGCACGCCTATCTCTTCGCCGCGCTGAACATTTGCGCCCACATTGCCTTTGGGATTGCAGCGTGTGAAGCGGCGAGGGAATTCGACCGGATTGCTTCCGCTTCCGGAGCGACACATCGCCTTTCTTTCAGGGCGATATTGCGGCGTGTGATGCCGACATCAGCGATCTGAGGCGACCATGAAAAACGTGCATGCGCACGTTAGGTCGCCACATATCGCCAGGCGAGATTGCGGCATGTGAAGGTACCTTTAAAGGGAAATATTTATTACCTATCCAGAGTAAAGGCTGCAGGGTCCCACCAGTCAATTCAACAGGGGTACAGCCATGGGAACGAGCAGATTGAATGGAGTGGCCATTGAAAACGCACTTTATTTTCGTTTTTCTGTCAGTGCGCGAACCACAATCCATTTACTAATGCCAGCTCGTCTTTACTCCTCTATTTCTCAAAAGTTACTTATAGTGTATAATAATTGTAGTACTTTATATATTGCAACAGAAATCCGCTCCTCTACAATGACGACTGGTGTAAAGAATCAGAGATGACTTCAAACTTATTACATATTCCAAACTTTTGTCCTATGACAAAGGGCACCGAAAGGCAAACTGAACTGGTGAAATAGTTCTATATGGGGCTCAGCCTCTGTAAAGATTGTATAAGCCGTTTACATTTCACTGTTCTAATTAGTTTGAAAATTCCATATGCAAATGAGGGTCTTTGGTGCACACTCGGTGTGGCCAAGAGCTCATCGTACAGTTACACTTCCTCAGTTTGCTGAGTGAGCGCCGCCTGAATCGTTACTGCGTGCACACTGACTAGTGGCACAACTTGAAGCTCATGGGCCCCGATGCAAAATCTCCGATGAGGCCCCCAATTATTGTAAGTCTTTAATAGTATTGGTTATTTCATATAGGCCAAAGGGACTTTTGGGGCCCCCTAGGCTCCAGGACCCAAGTACGATCGCAGCCCCTGCACCTATTGTAGTTATGCCCCTGCTGACAATGCAGGAGTCGGCACACAATACAGGGAGGGTCCCTCTTTAATCATTGCCTCCAGTCATGTCAGTGCCACCTCTACACCCAGATGGATAATGAGTGGCTTCAGAGGGGTGGAGAGGTTTCGTTATGTGTCTTCAGAGAATGAATCTATAGCTGCCCCCAATTATTAAACAGCGGGGTCTTCAGGTTCCCAGAACGGAGCACTACTCCATTCATTGTCTATGAGACCACCGGCGATGGGCGAGCACTGTCTCATAGACAATGAGTGAAGCAGTTGTGCACATGTGTGGCCAAATTGGACAACTCCCTTTAATATTTTAATGTCACCTGTGCTGTAATCCTCCATAATGTCTTTTCTTTTTCTTCTTGGAATAAATACTAAAATATAGAAAATACTCCATTATTTACAAAAAAATAAAAAAAATAAATTTTTTCCCATCCGCCTGCATTGACTGCATTTTAAGGAGAAGCTCCCAAAGGAAGGGATAAACGTCCAAAGTGGCAGCGCTCTTCTCTCCCATTTAGTGGGGGCGGCCGAGGGTGGTCTTAGGGCAGCCCCAACAGATAATAATATGGAGGGGCCATCACTCCCTGGAAACAGAGGACTTCACAGTGCAATATTGTTGGGGCTCCGGCGATCAGCAGGGTATTACTATTCCTGTAAATGGGTAATTTGGTGGAGTGTCACTTTAAATGTGTGAAATCTGTAGGATTTGATATATGGGGGTGAAGAGAAGCCGCCATGTGGCGCACAGTCCTTCAGTCCCTAAAAATAGAACTGGTACAATGTCTAACAAGTCTCACATGTATATATGAAAGAATTATCCACGATATATACATTAAAAGAGTTGTCATTATATTGATGGTCTAATGCCGCCACCTGCTGGCTGGAGCGGAAACTGCTCTTCACTCTGTAATCCTGGGGTTTATGCATAGAATATTTCCCATCTACATCGGCAATTGACTACAATAGCAAAATCATACTGACTATGTGTACATGATTTCTCACTGTGCCCCTCTGTATAGAAAAGCCCCACGTCTGGCAGATCATCCCCACGTCTGGCAGATCATCCCCACATCTGGCAGATCATCCCCACGTCTGGCAGATCATCCCCACGTCTGGCAGATCAGCCCCTCTTCTGGCAGATCAGCCCCACGTCAGGTAGATCAGCCCCTCTTCTGGCAGATCAGCCCCACTTCTGGTAGATCAGCCCCACCTCTGGCAGATCAGCCCCACCTCTGGCAGATCAGCCCCACCTCTGGCAGATCAGCCCCACGTCTGGTAGATCAGCTCCTCTTCTGGTAGATCAGCCCCACTTCTGGTAGATCAGCCCCACTTCTGGCAGATCAGCCCCACTTCTGGTAGATCAGCCCCACTTCTGGTAGATCAGCCCCTCTTCTGGTAGATCAGCCCCTCTTCTGGTAGATCAGCCCCTCTTCTGGCAGATCAGCCCCACTTCTGGTAGATCAGCCCCACGTCTGGTAGATCAGCCCACCTCTGGTAGATCAGCCCCACCTCTGGTAGATCAGCCCATTTCTGGTCAGATCAGCCCCACTTTTGGCAGATCAGCCCCACTTCTGGCTAGATCAGCCCACTACGTTTGGCAGATCAGCCCCACTTCTGGTAGATCAGCCCCACTTCTGGTAGATCAGCCCCACTTCTGGTAGATCAGCCCCACTTCTGGTAGATCAGCCCCTCTTCTGCAGATCAGCCCCACTTCTGGTAGATCAGCCCCACTTTCTGGTAGATCAGCCCCACTTCTGGTAGATCAGCCCCACTTCTGGTAGATCAGCCCCACCTCTGGTAGATCAGCCCCACTTCTGGCAGATCAGCCCCACTTCTGGAGATCAGCCCACTTTCTGGCAGATCAGTTCCTCTTCTGGTAGATCAGCCCCACTCTTTGGCAGATCAGCCCCACTTCTGGTAGATCAGCCCCACTTCTGGTAGATCAGCCCACTCTGGTAGATCAGCCCCACTTCTGGTAGATCAGCCCCACTTCTGGAGATCAGCCATTCTGGAGATCAGCTCCTTCTGGGCAGATCATAGTCCCCACTTCTGGTAGATCAGCCCCACTTCTGGTAGATCAGCCCCACTTTTGGCAGATCAGCCCCACTTCTGGCAGATCAGCCCCACTTCTGGTCAGATCTAGCCCCACTTCTGGTAGATCAGCCCCACTCTGGCAGATCAGCCCCACTTCTGGTAGATCAGCCCCACTTTGGTAGATCAGCCCCACTTCTGGTAGATCAGCCCCACTTCTGGTAGATCAGCCCCACTTCTGGTAGATCAGCCCCACTTCTGGTCAGATCAGCCCCACTTCTGGAGATCAGCCCCACTCTCTGGTAGATCAGCCCCACTTCTGGCAGATCAGCCCCACTTTCTGGTAGATCAGCCCCCTTCTGGTAGATCAGCCCCTACTTTGGTAGATCAGCCCCACTTTGGCAGATCAGCCCCACTTCTGGTAGATCAGCCCCACTTCTGGCAGATCAGCCCCACTTCTGGCAGATACTCAGCCCCAACTCCTTCTGGCAGATCAGCCCCACTTCTGGTAGATCAGCCCCACTTCTGGTAGATCAGCCCCACTTCTGGTAGATCAGCCCCTCTTCTGGTAGATCAGCCCCACTTCTGGTAGATCAGCCCCACTTCTGGTAGATCAGCCCCACTTCTGGTAGATCAGCCCACTCTGGCAGATCAGCCCCTTCTGGCAGATCAGCCCCACTTCTGGTAGATCAGCCCCACTTCTGGCAGATCAGCCCCTCTTCTGGTAGATCAGCCCCACTTCTGGTAGATCAGCCCCACCTCTGGTAGATCAGCCCTACTTCTGGTAGATCAGCCCCACTTCTGGAGATCACCTTCTGGCAGATCAGCCCCACTTTGGAGATCAGCCACTTTGGAGATCAGCCCCACTTTGGTAGATCAGCCCCACTTCTGGCAGATCAGCCCCACTTCTGGTAGATCAGCCCCACCTCTGGCAGATCAGCCCACTTTCTGGTAGATCAGCCCCACTTCTGGTAGATCAGCCCCACTTCTGGTAGATCAGCCCACTCTGGAGATCAGCCCATTCTGAGATCAGCCCATTCTGGCAGATCAGCCACTTCTGGCAGATCAGCCCACTTCTGGTAGATCAGCCCCACTTCTGGCAGATCAGCCTCTTCTGGTAGATCAGCCCCTTTCTGGAGATCAGCCCCTCTTCTGGTAGATCACCCACTCTGGTAGATCAGCCCCACTCTGGTAGATCAGCCCTCTTCTGGAGATCAGCCCCTCTTCTGGCAGATCAGTTCCTCTTCTGGTAGATCAGCCCCACTTCTGGTAGATCAGCCCCACCTCTGGTAGATCAGCCCCACTTCTGGTAGATCAGCCCCACCTCTGGTAGATCAACCTACTTCTGGTAGATCAGCCCCACTTCTGGAGATCAGCCCCACTTCTGGCAGATCAGCCCCACTTCTGGCAGATCAGTCCTATTCTGGAGATCAGTCCATTCTGGCAGATCAGTTCCCCTCGTCCTCTTGGTAGATCGAGCCCCCTTCTGGCAGATCAGTCCTCTTCTGGTAGATCGGCCCCTCTTCTGGTAGATCGCCCCTCTTCTGGTAGATCGAGCCCTACTTCTGGTAGATCAGCCCCATCTTCTGGTAGATCAGCCCTCACGTCTGGAGATCAGCCCCACTTCTGGAGATCAGCCCTCTTCTGGCAGATCAGCCCCACTTCTGGAGATCAGTCCTCTTCTGGTAGATCAGCGCCCACTTCTGGGAAGCATGCTGGTCATGGTCGACTTCATTGCAATGATGGTAGATCAGTCTGATCATTCAGCATGTCTTAACTGGAGAATCACCATGGAACGTCCGATTCTGGAGAGGGGGGATCTCTGTCCCTGGAGATCGACTTCTTACGGATCGGACAGCCTCTTTATTTGATCATGCTCCCGTCTTCTGTCTCAGACACTCTGTGTCAGACTCAGGTGAAGGCTTGGCTGATCGGATGGAAAAGCCTCTTCTGGTGATCTGTACGTCTGAGATCTGGGTGCATGGTGATCTGTGTCTGTATAATGATGTATCTGGTAATGCCATTAAGGATGTGCTTGAGAGTCTGGTATAGGGTCATATCGGAGAGGGGGGATCTGTCTGATCTAATCAGTGAGGAGAAGTGGTCTTGAACTTCTTTGTATAGGGACAGGTTGCCTCTGGGTCTGTATTCAGAATGGGGCTCTGGTAGGGGTTGTATAGTGGATGGGAAATTGGGTCACTGAGTCTGTATCTAGGATGGCGGGCTTTGGGTCTGTGGTCTGTATATGAGGTGAGAGGCCTATCTATAGGATCATCTTGTCTAGGTCTGTTTAGGGTCTATACAGGGAGAGGGGGCTCTGGTCTGGGATCTTATCAATGGGAATGCTCTGATCTGTCATTTGTAAGGGGGGGGAGTTGGATCTGGGGTCTGTATATCAGGGAGCTGGTGTGGTTGGTCTGTATGTTGTACGGGGAGTGGGACTCTGGCCCGGGGTCAATACTAATGGGAATGGCTTTGGTCTGGGGTCTGTATATGAGGGAGAGGGGCTCTGGTCTGGGGTCTGTATGTGAGGGAGAGGGGGCTCTGGTCTGGGGTCTGTATATAGGGAGAAGGGGCTCTGGTCTGGGGTCTGTATGTGAGGGAGAGGGGGCTCTGGTCTGGGGTCTGTATATGGGGAAAGCTCTGGTCTGGGGTCTGTATGTGAGGGAGAGCGGCTCTGGTCTGTGGTCTGTATGTGAGGGAGAGAGTGCTCTGGTCTGGGGTCTGCATGAGGGGGAGCTCTGGTCTGGGGTCTGTATATGGGGAAAGCTCTGGTCTGGGGTCTGTATGTGAGGGAGAGGGGGCTCTGGTCTGGGGTCTGTATATGGGGAAAGCTCTGGTCTGGGGTCTGTATGTGAGGGAGAGCGGCTCTGGTCTGTGGTCTGTATGTGAGGGAGAGAGTGCTCTGGTCTGGGGTCTGCATGAGGGGGAGCTCTGGTCTGGGGTCTGTATATGGGGAAAGCTCTGGTCTGGGGTCTGTATGTGAGGGAGAGGGGGCTCTGGTCTGGGGTCTGTATATGGGGAAAGCTCTGGTCTGGGGTCTGTATGTGAGGGAGAGCGGCTCTGGTCTGTGGTCTGTATGTGAGGGAGAGAGTGCTCTGGTCTGGGGTCTGCATGAGGGGGAGCTCTGGTCTGGGGTCTGTATATGGGGAAAGCTCTGGTTTGGGGTCTATATATGAGGGGGAGCTCTGGTCTGGGGTCTGTATATGGGGAAAGCTCTGGTCTGGGGTCTATATGTGAGGGGAAGCTCTGGTCTGGGGTCTGTATATGGGGGAGCTCTGGTCTGGGGTCTGTATATGAGGGGAAGCTCTGGTCTGGGGTCTGAATATGCGCGGACCTCTGTCTGGGGTTTCCAATGGGGTGAGGTTTGGTCTAGGGTTTGTATATGGGGGAAGTCTTTGTTCTGGGGTTTGTGAGTTGGGGAGGGCTCTGGTGAGGTGTATGTATATGGGGGGAGCTCTGGTCTGGGGTCTGTATTTAAGGGTTCTGGTCTGGGGTATGTATATGGGTGAGGTCTTTGGTCTGGGGTGTGTGTGACCCGCCCCAGGGCTGTGGGGTACCCTGTTCCGGGCGTTGATTTACTGGGGATGTCACGGGCCTGTTGCCCGGCTCCGTGGCCCTGGTGGTCACTGAAAAGGGGGAACAGTCAATATAAATAATTCAAATAGTGACTCGTGATGCCACCTACGGCTACGGTTAGGCTACCGGCGCTGCGGGACAGACCTCTGGGGTGATGGTGAAGCAGCAGGATTGTTACTCTCCCCGTAGGCGGAGCGGGTTCTCCGGGGCAACAGTGGATGATGGGAGTTATAGAAAGTCTATGGAGGGAGTAGGATCAGGGGCTGCAGCAACACACACACAGGCTTGTTGTTTTCGTACCTTTACTGATGTTGCTGTTCACAAGGTTAAGTCCACGGTACAGTCCGGGTAGGCTAGGAGCAGTTCGGGATCTCCACATCCGATGAGTTATGAGGCCTCACTTTTATGCTGTGTGTGTACTTTAGTCTTAGGGCCCTTTCACATCAGCGTTTTTTTAAATTCGCGGCAGATGCGGTGAAAAAATCGCATCTGCCGCATTTAACGCATAACCGCGACACTTGCGGCAAGCCCCAAGCAATGTCTATGGGGCTTGCGGTGCAGGTGCGGCAAGTGCGGTTTTGGCACTTGCGGCAGGTGCGGCCGCGAAAAATAATGCTGTCAGCCGCGTTTTTCTTCGCGGCCGCACCTGCTGCAAGTGCCAAAACTGCACTTGCCGCGCCTGCCGCAAGTCCGCCTATACCTTGTATGGCTTTTACCGCAACCGCGCTGCAACCGTGCCGCAAGTGCAGCCGGTATGCGGTAATCGCAGCAGATGCGGTTTTTTCACCGCATCTGCCGCGATTTGAAAAAAACGCTGATGTGAAAGGGCCCTTAGACTGTCTGAAGCTACGCCCTGACCCTCTCCTGTAGTCCTCACTTGTATGGCAGGCTGTGAGAGCCCTGCTGCGGGCACCGCTGTATCTACTGCGGTCCTGGGCTCTGCTGGGTGTTGTGCCTCAAGTGCTGCTGCCCCAGGAGACTTGAAATCTCCCTGGCCTCCGGTCTTTACTGCTGGGCTGACTGGACCCGTGCAGTCTCGGACTCTGGTGTCCGGGCTGTCGACGTAGCTCTTCTGGGGCAAACCGACACGGCTCCGCTCCCCCCTTGCTGACTCGCCTCGGCTCCGACCCTCACTCTTGGGTCCCTCACACTGGCTAGGCTTCCCCTCTGGCACGGGCCTAGCATGGCACCGTTCACCAGGTGTCTTCCTCAGTACTGCTCGTACTGACTGCCTAACTTTGCCCTCAGGCCTGAATTTTTTGGGGACCTTGCCTGAAGTCGGCAAGTAGAGTTCCCCCTTCAGGTCTGGGGTGGAAGGTGTTGTGTGCGGGCTTACCTGATGTGGAAATCCTTCCTTGCTCCAGGTGTTCCTGTGGCAACCGAACCGTGGAGTGGGGTGCCACATGTGTATAGGGGTAAGCTCTGGTCTAGGGTCTTTATTGGGGGGGCTCTGGTTTGGGGTCTGTGTATGGGGGGTTCTGGTCTGGGGTCTGTGTATGGTGGGCTCTGGTCTGGAGTCTGCATACGGGGCTCTGGTCTGGATCTGTGTATGGGGGCTCTGGTCTGGGTCTGTATTTAGGGGGCACTGGTTGGGATCTGTGTATGGGGGCTCTGGTTTAGGGTCTGTATACGGGGGCTCTGGTCTGGGGTCTGTGTATGGGGGGCTCTGGTCTGGTGTCTGTGTTTGAAGGGGCTCTGGTTGGAGTCTGTATTGTGGGCTTGTCTGGGGTCTGTATATGGGGAGGCTCTGGTCTGGGGGTCTGTGTAGGGGGGCTCTGGTCTGGGTGTAGGGATGGCTCAGGTCTGTGTATGGGGGGGGCTCTGGTCTGGGGTCTGTATATGGGGACTCTAGTCTGGGGTCTGTGTATGGAGGGGTTCTAGTCTGCAGGTCTGTGTAGGGGTTGGCTCTGGTCTGGGTCTGTATATGAGGGCTCTGGTCTGGGGTCTGTATATGGGGGCTCTAGTCTGGGGTCTGTATATGGGGGCTCTGGTCTGGGGTCTGTATATGGAGGGCTTTGGTCTGGGGTCTGTGTATATGGGGCTCTGGTCTTGGGGTCTGTATATGGGGGCTCTGGTCTGGGGTCTGTACACAGTGTGATCCGGTTAGCTGTCTGGTCTGAGCCCTGGACTGAACACTGCCTGTAGCCCTCATAAGCTGTAGCACTCAGTCTGGAATATATTTTGCTTCTTGCGGTTTATGTCATAAATATATTTTTCAATGTGTAATGACTAGAAAAACTTCATAAAGTATCGCTGTTTAGATGAAGCTTTCCCAGCATTCCCCACTTGCAGCCACTTTGTACAAAAATAGCCATTCTCCTGCGTTTGGGAGTAAAGTTACCACCGGGCTCATTAAAATGACACACTAATTAACTAATAACAATGACCCAAGACGCTCGTTCCCATCGTCTTTGAAAACCATTATACAAGGACACAGGAACATGTCGGCCCTTCCCGACAGCCGTCTAATTGAGTGTGCTGACAGTGCGCCCCTGTGTCTCTGACTGCAATTCTCTTAGTAACGATGTTTGTGACAATTTATTTTAACTTTTTGTTTTTTCTTTTTCTCTTCTTCCCGCAGAGCTTTTCTACAACATGTCGACTCCTCGTTGGCCAGACAGAATGGAGAACGACACCTGGGAGAATACGACGGGCTTTCCCACCCAAGCCGCCAATAACACCGGAGAGATTTTGAGCAAGTATCAAACCATGGAGATGATCTTCATTGCCACAGTGACGGGTTCTCTCAGCTTGGTCACCGTTGTGGGTAACATCTTGGTGATGCTGTCAATCAAGGTCAACCGCCAACTACAGACTGTCAACAATTATTTTCTCTTCAGCTTGGCCTGTGCCGACCTCATCATTGGTGTATTCTCCATGAATCTCTACTCCGTCTACATTATAAAGGGCTACTGGCCACTTGGACCCATTGTGTGCGATCTATGGTTGGCATTGGACTATGTGGTCAGTAATGCCTCTGTGATGAACCTTCTGATCATCAGCTTTGATCGATATTTCTGCGTTACCAAACCTTTGACCTATCCAGCTCGAAGAACCACCAAGATGGCGGGATTGATGATCGCAGCAGCTTGGCTTCTTTCCTTTGCGCTCTGGGCACCCGCCATCCTGTTTTGGCAATTCATTGTGGGAGAGAGGACAGTGAAACCTAAGGAGTGCTACATTCAGTTTCTCTCCAACCCTGCAGTTACTTTTGGCACGGCCATAGCTGCCTTCTACCTTCCAGTGATCATCATGACCATCCTCTATATTCACATTTCATTGGCTAGCAGAAGCCGCGTCCGCCGACATTGTCCAGAGACCAAACCGGAGAAGAAGACTAAACCGATAAGCTCCATGAAGAGTCCTCTGATCAAGCAGACAAAGAGTCTTCCTAAATCCGAGGCAGTAGAAGTCAAGGGCGAAGGAGAGAACGGGGTAAGAAATGGCAAACTAGAAAAGTCATTGACCAACCTTCAATCGGTGGAAGAAAAAGAGACCTCGAACGAATCTAGTTCTGCTAGCACCAACAACCCTCAGGAAAAGCAAGCGAATGATCCCTCTTCTGGTGTCGTCTTGGCTCCAACTCAAAGCCTGCAACAATTGCATCCAAGGGTCGGCGCTGCCTCCAAGTGGTCCAAAATTAAAATTGTGACCAAGCAGACTGGGAATGAGTGTGTGACGGCTATCGAGATAGTTCCCGAATGTTCAATACCTCTGCACAAAGACTCCAACTCTCGACCAGCCAACGTTGCGAGGAAATTTGCCAGCATAGCTCGCAATCAAGTGAGAAAAAAAAGACAGATGGCGGCTAGGGAGAAGAAAGTCACCAGGACCATCTTTGCTATACTGTTGGCCTTCATTGTTACTTGGACTCCTTACAACGTCATGGTCCTAATAAACACTTTCTGTGAGACTTGTATCCTGAAACTGTGTGGTACATTGGCTACTGGCTCTGCTACGTGAACAGTACAATAAACCCAGCTTGTTACGCGTTGTGTAACGCTACCTTCAAAAAGACCTTCAAACATCTCCTGATGTGTCACTATAAGAACATCGGCACAGCCAGATAGACTTCCAGAAGGAACCGTGCCTGGGGCTTTGCTCAATGGAAAGAGAGAGACCGTATGGACTTAAGAGCATGTCCCGGGCCACAAACACAACCTCTGACATTCTTGGGAGCTTTGATTTGGCCAGAAGGATTACAAAAAGATGAGTCAAATGCAGTCGACACTATCATAAGAACAAATCCTATTTGAAAGATAGGTGTAAGAGTCTCCATCTAGCTCCATCCATGGTGGGCTCCAATCCTAAAGAACCACACACCTTTGTGAACCACTGAGTACAGGTGTCACCGAGTTAGCCAGTGGTCAGGATTTATTTTACCGCTGCTTGAAACCTCCCTTGGTTTTGTGCAAAGGTCCCACGTGAATTCTCCTCGATCCTGCAGAGCAAAGGATCAGTCGAGGCGGCTTCGTAATGTTCTCCTAGATAAGGGCAGACTATTGTTTTTACCAAGCATCTCCCTTCTGCCCATCTCATCTGATGGCTTCTACATCTCTGACCCTTGGTGTGACCTCTATTAACTTCAACCATCAATGATCCTATATGTAATGTTAACATTCACGAGTCGCTGCTGCCTGTGGATTAGTCTTTGGGTTGGTCTAATAAGGTTATACGGAAACTGTGTGGGGTCTGTTGTAGGGAGGACTTGGAGAACTCTGCCCAACTCTGTTGTGGGGAATCTGGTTGCCTCTTTATTTAGGTGACTTGTATGCATACATACATCGGGCCATCATTCCTCTGACCCTATGGTCTTAAGTTATGTTAGGTTAAGGTGATGACTTATGTCGATTACCAAAAAAAACTAATCTCTCCTATCAGGCCATGTTCAACACAATAGGTCTGCTAAAATCAGGTCACAATCTGTATCATCTTTCCTCTACTGACAAGTGGTCTTCTAACAGTCAATGGCCAATATGCATGGCATATAGCGGAAATTTGGTCTGGATAATGAGGTCTTCTCAAAGAGGAAGTCTTTTAGAAAGTTTTCACCTTATGTATTTAAAGGTCCTTTTATACCTGCCGATAATTGGCCAAGAATGATTCACACTCTGTTGACTATATCTTTTATGTAGGCTTTAAAGCATCATTGTCGGCAGCACATTTCCAGTTTACACAATGAGATATACTATCATGGCCGCTCTACACATCCCGATATCGTTGTCCAACAACTATAAAAAGTCACGTGGTTCGTGCGTTGGTGCCGATATCGTTCGTGCATTGTGTGGTGTAAATGTGCAATTCGATGCAAGAACGAATGCCAGAACGATATCGTTGGGGAATTGTGCAGGCTCTCCAACTGCCCGATATTGGATGGACGATCTGGCAGGATCGTGCTGTGTGACAGCCCAACAACGATTTGGAGCACAACTTCCCCTATTCACTCCCATGTTAAATGGTCGTTCCCTGGGTCGCTCGTACGAGGGGGCGTAGACATCGCAGTTGTGTTGCCTGCCGATATCTCCCTGTGTGACAGCTCCTATGCGATCTTGGATTAGTGCCAAAAACGTGCTTGCTCCCGTGCCATTGTATACAATATCGAACGATATCGGGACGTGTAAAGCGGCCATCAGTATGGGGACCAAGGAATTGTTTTAATGGTTTATCCCTGTAGGGTTTGCACTGGCTCACGTAAAAGGGTCTTTAGAGAAGTGCCAATTGAGTTTTTATGCCTCTGCCATAGATTGAGCTGCTAAGCCCCAATGCTAAATTGATATTAATCCCTCCCCCACCATATGCCATGTGTTATACTGTGTCTTATGTGGCAAAGAGAAGCTTTGGGCACTCTCAGGCACCTGGCCCCGGGTGCGATTGCTACCTCTGTACTCCATGTAGCTTCACCCTTGCAGGTAGAGTCTGCAATTTCTACCTAATGTATCCGACAATGTGGACAAGCGTCTAAAGGAGCCAAAAAGACGTTGCCATTACTAGATGAGTGCCGATTCGAGTAACCTTCCAAATGGGAGCACTTGACATGCAGATGTAGCTTAAACGCAACACAAGGATGAACTCTCGGTTATTTTTTTTTACCTACATCTGAATTTTTCTCTTTAGTTCTGCATGATCCCAAAAATCACGGTTAACGCTTCTGGGCCATAAGGTGTTCGAGGAAGCGTAAGCGTGGTCAATACTATCAAGCCCATACAATCACATTTCAGGGTATATAGTGCACCTCCTTGTGGTAGAGCATAGGCACTGCGGGCGGCTAAGGCGCAAACCTGGTCTTAAAAGGACACTAAAGCTAATGACTACTCATTGACTGTACAGAGCCCTTTTTGGACTGAGGACAGGCTACAGAAAAATGGCCTCCTCCGTGCTTTGTACTTTATCTATAACCCCAGGTCTGAGAACCTCAGGATACTTTTACATACATAATTGTAAGATACTAGCTGTTTTATTGATGAACTATACTTTATATAAACTTTTTAGCTTTAGTGTCCCTTTAAGCGGTGGTGTTGATCGGCAGCCATAATAGGTCGGGCAAAGTGGTGGCCGCTATGTAGAAACCGGTCATTCAGATTGAGGTATAATATATTTATGTGCACACTAAGCTCTGTCTATGACTTCTCCATTCATGAAATATTATTTTTCTGTAACCATGGCTCATCTTTGTATCACTTTGGACAGAGTTTATATTGTATAGTACTAAACAGAGCAGCGGTCATTTCACAAAAGTGCGGACATGGAGCCGGGTCCATGTAGAACGAGGTGATTGAGCTGTAATATTATTGTAATATGTGTCATGGACCGGACGCAGGTGACACAGGGTGGGACGGACAATGGTCAGAATGTTCTATTTAAATTATTTTTTGTTACCCCTAAAAATGAATAAAGATATGTGTTATATAAGGTAAGTGTGGCCTCGGCTCCTGATTTACTCATTTTTTACTTTATATATCTTTACAAATGTCTTTTCAATTTATGAAATAATTCATGGTTGAGCTGTACAGTGCTGCACATCATTGTTTTTTCCAAAACTGCCTAAAACTTTTGCAAAGTAAAAATGCTTAAAAAAATTGAAGTGTTAATAGTTTACATTTTATTAATTGATAACATTAGTGAAGTGAAGTAAAATGTAAATCCCTTCAGCATTTTGTGACCGCTCGTCTCCTCCGTCCTCAGTATTCATGACCGCCCGTCTCTCCTCCTCAGTACCATGGCTGCCCATCTCCTCCTCCTCAGTATTCTGTGACCTCCTGTCTCTTCTGTCCTCAGTATTCGGTTATCACCTTCTCCTCCGTCTTCAGTATTCGATGACCGCCCGTCTCCTCCATCCTCAGTATTCGGTGACCGCTCGTCTCCTCCGTCCTCAGTATTCAGTGACCGCCCATCTCCTCCGTCCTCAGTATTCTGTGACCTCCTGTCTCTTCTGTCCTCAGTATTCGGTTATCACCCTTCTCCTCCGTCTTCAGTATTCGATGACCGCCCGTCTCCTCCATCCTCAGTATTCGGTGACCGCCCGTCTCCTCCATCCTCAGTATTCGGTGACCGCCCATCTCCTCAGTATTCAGTGACCGCTCGTCTCCTCCGTCCTCAGTATCCGGTGACCGCTCGTCTCCTCCGTCCTCAGGATCCGGTGACCGGCAGTCTCCTCAGTATTCAGTGACCGCCCGTCTCCTCCCTCCTCAGTATTCTGTGACCTCCTGTCTCTTCTGTCCTCAGTATTCAGTTACCATCCTTCTCCTCCGTCTTCAGTATTCGATGACTGCCCGTCTCCTCCATCCTCAGTACTCAGTATTCGATGACCGCCCTGTCTCCTCCATCCTCAGTATTCGGTGACCGCCCGTCTCCTCAGTCCTCAGTATCCGGTGACCGCTCGTCTCCTCCGTCCTCAGTATCCGGTGACCGGCCGTCTCCTCAGTATTCAGTGACCGCCCATCTCCTCTGTCCTCAGTATTCTGTGAGCTCCTGTCTCTTCTGTCCTTAGTATTCGGTTACCTCCCTTCTTCTCCGTCTTCAGTATTCGATGACCGCCCATCTCCTCCGTCCTCAGTATTCGGTGACCACCCATCTCCTCAGTCCTCAGTATCTGGTGACCGGCCGTCTCCTCAGTCCTCAGTATCTGATGACCGCCCATCTCCTCTGTATTCAGTGACCGCCAGTCTCCTCAGTCCTCAGTATCCGGTGACCACCTGTCTCCTCAGTCCTCAGTATCTGATGACCGCCCATCTCCTCTGTATTCAGTGACCGCCAGTCTCCTCAGTCCTCAGTATCTGGTTACCACCCGTCTCCTTAGTCTTCAGTATCCGGTGACCACCCGTCTCCTCAGTCCTCAGTATCTGGTGATCGCCCGTCTCCTCAGTATTCAGTGACCGCCCGTCTCCTCTGTCCTCAGTATCCGATGACCGCCCATCTCCTCCGTCCTCAGTATCCCCAGGCAGACGGATGATGTGACATCAGGTCTCTGTGAAGCCGGATAATCACCTCTAGGATGTTCTTAATTACATTGTTTGGATGTTTGGCTCCAAATTTATTCTGCAGCTCAGCAATGACCCCAATCAGACACCTCCCTTATGGTATTACATGAATAAGTATCTGCCTAGATTTCTCAGCATTATGGGCACTATTAAAGTAGGTTGTCCAGGCTTGAAGTCAATCTGTGTGACTGCAGACAGCGCTGTGTGGATTCTCCGATGCACATACTTCTGACCACACTCTGACTAGGCATGCACGGTCTCACTTCAATGCAAGTGAATTGAGGCCATGCATGTCTAGTTGGAATGTGGCGAGGAGTCTGTATATTTGTGGTCACATGACCATTCTGTCTCACTGCAGGCACCTGAGAATCCTTACAGTCTGGTGTCACATAGATTGAATACAAACTTTTATGAAAAGCCTGGAAAATTCCCTTTATTCCTAACCAGATTCACAACTCCATGTCCTGAAATGCAGCCGCAAACCTGCAGAACCCTCCCCATGCTTCACTTCTCCTGCAAGCCCTCATTATTATGCCAGTGCTAGATCAATAATCTGCTACATCCAAATATTTAACTTGGTGACTCCTCTGGCCAGAGCCTCTTCTGCGCCCCAGTTCCTATGTTTTCGTGCTTAGATGAGTCGCTTGGACTTGTTTTCAATCCTTCCTTGAAGAGCAATTCTAGGAAATTTTTTACGAACAGTAGAGAGGTGTAACTGGTGCCACTGGTCGCTGCTTTTTTGGATTATAAGACTCACTTTTGTTCCCCCAAATTTTGGGGAAAGTGGGAGGTGCGTTTTATAATATAGAGGCTGGGGGCAGCTGTAGAGCGTTTACGGGGGTGGCTGTGGGCTGCAGAGAGATCGGGGAGGTCACATGCTCCCGCTCATTTAATATGCACTACACTACCGCTGTCCACCTCTCAGTGTTGAAGTTGCGCTGAGAGATGGACGGGGGAGCAGTGCATATTATGTGAGCCTGCACTCCCCCCCCATTCTTCTCTGACCCCCTCCATATGCCCCCCACATCCTGCGTTTACCCCCTCCACATGCCCCCCCCCCACATAATACACCCACTTCCTCCATTATAAAGATGGCCCCTTATCCTGCACTCATTCTGTCACTTATATGCCCCCATGCTGGCCTGCCGCAGATAACATAAAACACGCTTCTTACTTGCCCTCCGGCGATCGATGCTCTGCTCCAGCGTCGCTGCCGTCTCCCGGTCTCTGCATCTTCCGATCATGTGATCAGGCACACAGCGATGACATCTGCGGCAGGCCAGCATGGGGGCATATAAGTGACAGAATGAGTGCAGGACAAGGGGCCATCTTTATAATGGAGGAAGTGGGTGTAGGACATGGGGGGCATATGGAGGTGGCATATAGGTGTGCCATCACTGGGGGACATGTGGCAGCACAAGGGGGCTATATCCAATATAAGGGTGCCATATCCAGATTATGGGGGCTAATTCTAGGATGGGGGGCTATATCCCAGGATGAGGGGGCTATGAAAGACATATACCCGATATGATTTGTAATACATACACTGGCATTATAAGACGGACCCCATTTAACATTAACATTTTTTTCTTTTCCTTTACCAAATGTGGGGGTGCGTCTTATAATCAGGTGCCTCTTATAAAGTGAAAAATACGGTATATATAACTTGAGCAGAACATCTTATAGCGCCTGTATTTAATCTTTGCCTGGAAGACACCTTGCTGATGCAGTATAACTGCCTTGTGTCTCTGTTAAAGCCCCAAAAAACTGTTTCTGCTTCACTTAATGACTACATATGAAAATGATGATCATTATCAAGTGTTTAGTACTAATGGGTCACATGTACAATCAGGGATTTTGCAGGATTATAGTCCGTTACAGTCAATTGCTATTCTTTTGAAGACAAAGATGGATCATCGAATACTGATGGGATTTACATTTCTCTTCACTCACTTTGCATTTTCTTGATTACCAATAAACTTTTAACTCTTCGATTTTTGCAGGCTTCTTACTTTGCAACATTTTTTTTCCAAATCTGCCTGTCCAAAATGTTTGCACAGGTCAATAATGGGCCAATCTTTCTCCCACTATACACAGTGGCATCAGAAAATGATTTATTGTTTAAATATTAAAAATGGAAAAAAAAATAGTCACTGTGATTATTTTTAAACTTCACTTTCCCATTGTTTAAGGAAGCAGCACACGAACATTAGAAGCAATAGACTCCTATCTCTTGTATTGTAGCATCTAATGAGCGAATGTAAAAATCATTGTGAAGGCAGCGAGAGGGTGAGCTGTGCCATTGCCTGTTGTGATTGGTGAATCCTGTGTATAGAGGTTAGTGGTCATTCTAATCCTACCTCCGATAAAGAGACAGCTGAAAACTGTTCATGAAAGTGTGAATCTAATGTTGCCTCAATGGCCAGGGTGAAAATGCACTAATTTTTGTGATTTTTATGTGCAAAAACAATTTAAAAAAATGTATAGATGTAACACGAAAACCTGATTTAGGTCATTTTCTGAAAACACATTCCCTTTAAAATTATAAGCTACAGTACCACTTATGACCACCAGGTGGAGATATTGCAATTCTCATTTATTACTGCATATATGCAAATTTGCACTTCACTAAGGAAGTTGAGAAACTCCCGTGTGCCACATTTAAGCAGCTTCCTCAAAGTCATAATCGCTTTCCTACAAGCTTTTAATATAACTAAGGGATTTGTGCCAGATCAGAACCCCAAACTACAGACGCTGCGTTTCGGGGTACCTGCCCCTCATCAGTGTAGTGTGGGATATTCTGATCTGGCAGAGTGAGTGGGCTAAGACAAGGTCTGGGAACTTGCTCTCAACCTTATGGAGAGAGCGAAGTAGGTGAGGAGACTGTAAGCCACTTCCCTCCTCTCAGATATATGCATATATGCAAATTTGCACTTCACTAAGGAAGTTGAGAAACTCCCGTGTGCCACATTTAAGCAGCTTCCTCAAAGTCATAATCGCTTTCCTACAAGCTTTTAATATAACTAAGGGATTTGTGCCAGATCAGAACCCCAAACTACAGACGCTGCGTTTCGGGGTACCTGCCCCTCATCAGTGTAGTGTGTGGGATATTCTGATCTGGCAGAGTCAAATTTGCATATATGCATATATCTGAGAGGAGGGAAGTGGCTTACAATCTCCTCACCTACTTCGCTCTCTCCATAAGGTTGAGAACAAGTTCCCAGACCTTGTCTTAGCCCACTCACTCTGCCAGATCAGAATATCCCACACACTACACTGATGAGGGGCAGGTACCCCGAAACGCAGCGTCTGTAGTTTGGGGTTCTGATCTGGCACAAATCCCTTAGTTATATTAAAAGCTTGTAGGAAAGCGATTATGACTTTGAGGAAGCTGCTTAAATGTGGCACACGGGAGTTTCTCAACTTCCTTAGTGAAGTGCAAATTTGCATATATGCATATATCTGAGAGGAGGGAAGTGGCTTACAATCTCCTCACCTACTTCGCTCTCTCCATAAGGTTGAGAGCAAGTTCCCAGACATTTATTACTGGTTATTGGTCAGATTTGATCTCAGGGTAGAGCCTGAACCAGTAAGGCCAGCAGCTGTATATAATGTATAGTGTGTGACCGATATCCAATTTCAACATTAATACTCTTTACATGCACCAATAGCAAGACGTGAACTGGAACAGAAAATGGAACAATGCAGGTAGGGCATGTTCACACTGGTCTCATAACAGTTAACCCACAAAAAGAGATATAGTGAGCAAAATACCCTAAAATAAAGGAAAAAATAAATTGCAATGTGCATAAAAGTAAAATAGGGTGACATTCTTTGATCATAAAATGTGCAAGCTGTCCCACCAGTGACAAGGTGACCCCATCGGGACAGTCCCTATCTAGCAGTATTAATACCGTACCATAAGCTGTGGCCAGTCTTATTAGCTGGACATTATTTAATGTGTATAGCTTCCCACTGCTGGTGTTCTCTGTTGGGACACAGGCCTACTCATTCCTTGCCATACACACATCGCAGGAGTTATGGTAAGGTTTTAACACTGCTAGGTAGGGACTGTCCCAATGGGGTCGCCTTGGCGCGGTGGGACAGCTTGCACATTTTTTGATCAAATAATGTCACTAAGTACCCTATTTTACTTTTGTGCACTTTGCAATTTAGTTTTTCATTTATTTTAGGGTATTTTGCTCACTATATATCTTTTTTGTTGGTTATGCAGCAATAGCACATATAGAAAACTCCCAGGAGAAACCTGCCTGCAGAGTTCACTTGAGAATTGTAATATTGAGGTTAGAAAAATGACTTTTATAAGAATAATGCCTGACACGGGTTGCATTGTCTGGTACTATATTTCAATAGGAGCATCGGCTCTGGAGGATAAACCACTGCTTTAATGGCAAGGGAAATTCTATGCAAGGAACATTCACATTGCAGTTTATTACCCACCCTATGTAGGTGACGTTTCCTCATTGATACAGTCATTTTGTCTCCCACCGAGGTGAGTCTGCGGCTCCTGACTCTGAGAAGATTGTGATCATTTTTGTCTGCGGCTCCAACACAAATATGTCTGCAAGGGGCGAAATCGCCGGTATTCTAGGAATATCTTCCCTTAGACGGAGATGAGTCACAGAGGAACGTCTGATAGATGAAAGGGATTGTTGGGTCCGGTCGCTGCGCCCCTTTGAGTCCATAAAAAGATATAACAGATTAGAAGAGAATATCCAGAGGCCGCGGGCAGCGGATAAAAGCTTCTCAGGAAAAACATTTTGATCCATTTTTTTTTTTTTGCACCAAATTCTTCAAAATGATTCATGAAGTTTGTACAAAATAAAACATCTATTTGCTTTTTCTTTAACTTTATCAATTTTGGTGCAAAAAAAAAAAGTCACTTGTCTCTTAAATGTCTTAAAACATGGAGTTTTTAAAAAGTTGCAGTTGATGAATTTGCTGCAAACCCCGAACACAATGACTAACATTAAAAAATAAGTTGGACTTACAGGTGCATCTCAATGAATTAGAATATCATCAACTAGTTAATTTATATCAGTAATTCAATATATAAAGTGAAATGCATATATTTTACCAGGAAATTAAACACTTTTTAAATGATTTTATTTACCGTATATACTCGTGTATAAGCCGACCCGTGTATAAGACGACCCCCCTACTTTTGCCCCCAAAACCTGGGAAAACCTATTGACTCGTGTATAAGCCGAGGGTGGACTCCAGCACAGGTGTACAGCCCCCAGCAGTGTGGTATACAGGCCCCCCAATGGTAGTATACAGCAGCCTCCCCAGTGGCATATACAGGCCCCAGTAGTATATACAGCAGCCCCAGAGGTATATACAGCAGCCCCAGAGGTATATACAGCAGCCCCAGAGGTATATACAGCAGCCCCAGTGGTATATACAGCAGCCCCAGTGGTATATACAGCAGCCCCAGTGGTATACAGCAGCCTCCCCAGTGGTATATACAGACCCCACCAGTATATACAGCAGCCCCATTGGTATACACAGCAGCCCCAGTGGTATACAGCAGCCTCCCCAGTGGTATATACAGACCCCACCAGTATATACAGCAGCCCCAGTGGTATATACAGCAGCCCCAGTGGTATATACAGCAGCCCCAGTGGTATATACAGCAGCCCCAGTGGTATACAGGCCTCAGCAGTATATACAGCAGCCCCCAGGGGTTATACAGCAGCCCCCAGGGGTTATACAGCAGCCCCCAGGGGTTATACAGCACCCCCCAGGGGTTATACAGTGGCCCCCAGGGGGTACCCAGCGGCCCCCTGGGGGTACCCAGCAGCCCTCAGGGGGTACCCAGCAGCCCCCTGGGGGTACCAACAGCCCCCTGGGGGTACCCAACAGGGGGGCATATATGCACTGTTTCCCCCTGCCGCTGATTGACAGGGGGAAGCAGTGCATATATAATGAGCGGCCCCACGTGACGGGGCCGCTGATACAGCAGCGTCCCCCTGCTCATCCTCCAGCCTCCACAGCCCAGAGGTACCGTAGTGACTCGTGTATAAGCCGAGGGGGAGACTTTTCAGCCCAAATTTTGGGCTGAAAAACTCGGCTTACACACGAGTATATACGGTAATTAGTTATATAATAATAAAAAAAACACAGAAACAGGTTTTTAACTAAAAATACATTTATTTACATACATTTGGAGAGAGCACAGGGGGAGAGATGGCCACCGCCCCCAGCGCCACAGAGCCAGCCCCATTGTGATGGAACTGCCCTTCTGATAGCGATAGCATCGGGCCCACATCTAGTACCATAATAAGTAGTAAAGGGAGACACTCTGCATAAAGGATGAACGCTCTTAGGAAGCCATTACTGTGTATAATACTGAGCTTTCTTCCTCTTTGGAGAGTATCTCCATTTACTCATAATTATGTACTAGATAGGGGCCCAATGCTAGTACATCGGGAGAGCAGTGAGGTCACGATATGGGCAGGCTCAGTGGTGCCTGTCTCTTCCCCCACCAAGTGCTCTCTCTCCCCCCTGTGACCTGTCTCTTTCCTCCAGTGTGTTCTCTCCCCCATGTGCTGTCTTCTCCCCTCTTTTCTCTCTCCTTTGACCTGTCTCCCACCTGTGCGTGGTTTCTCTCCTCTTTGTGCACTCTTCCCCTTGTGTGCTGTCTTCACCCTTCATGTGCTCTCTCTCTATCCGGGTCGTGATAGGAGGACATGATGGACATGGATGACAGACGCCAGAAGACAGTAAGTAAATGATATACAGCTCTGGCAAAAATTAAGAGACCACTGTACAGTTTTCTAAAACTCACCATCTCTACATGTCTGACAGCCATTCCATTCCAGTGTCAGTTAAATTCCAACCAAAATACACCTCATTCTAATTAATGGGCATCTGATTAGGTGATCACCTGAACCAAATCTTATTTCACAAGGGAAAGCATAAAAAACACTGCTGTAGTCTTTACAATCCTCTTGCAATAGGACAAGCTGGATAACTAAACAAGTGCTAGGAATAGCCCAAAAGTAATGTGAATGAAAAAATAACTTTTAACAAAGCCAAAGGAGTTGAAAAGAAAAGTCTTGAGTGAGGAAACAAGGGCTCAATTCTGGCTTTAGTAGCAGAGGGATACAGTGAGCGTCATGTTGCCTCCATCCTTAAAATTTCGAAGACAGCAGTCCATTACAACAAGGTCATATGAAAAAATAATACAGCGATATTAAGAAGCGCTAAGGCACTGGGTGTTAGTAGTAATACACACCTTTATTAAGCTTCCACACTCTCCTATGTGACGCGTTTCGATAGACCAGCTATCTTCCTCAAGCAAGCAATTTTGTTTACTTTACAACAAGGTCAAGCAGCAGACATTGGGGACAACGAAGCTACACACCGGCAGAGGGCGAAAGCGACTCTCGACTGACCGGGATGACTGTCATCTTATTCGAATGTCATTCAGCAACCGCAGGATGACATCAAGTGACCTACAAAAGGAATGGCAAATGGCAGCTGGGGTGAAGTGCATGGCAAGAACAGGTCATAACAGGCTCCTAGAAGCAGGGCTCAAGTCATGTAAAGCTAGAAAAAAGCCTTTCATCAATGAGAAGCAAAGGAGAGCAAGGCTGAAGTTTGCCAAAGACCATGAGGATTGGACCATAGAGGACTGGAGTAAGGCAATCTTCTGATGAGTCTAATTTTCAGCTTTGCTCAACACCTGTTCGTCTAATGGTTAGACTGAGACCTGGAGTGACGTACAAGCCACAGTATCTTGCACCCACTGTGAAACTTGGTGGGGGATCGGTCATGATCTGGGGGTGCTTCTGCAAGGCTGGAATTAGGCAGGTTAATCTTTGCAAAGGATGTATGAATCAAGCCGCATACAAGGTTATCCTTGAAAAACACTTGCTTCCTTCTGCTCAGGCAATGTTCCCCACCTCTGTGGCATGGGGAATTGTCCTGCTGGAAAAAAAAAGTCCTCAATGTGTGGATGAAGGAGCACCACATCAAGACCCTGTCATGGCAGCCCAATCTCCAGACCTGAACACCATTGAAAACCTCTGGAATGTAATCAAGAGGAAGATGGATTGTCACAAACCATCAAAGAAGAACTGCTTACATTTTTGTTCCAGATGTGGCATAAGGTCACCCAAAATCAGTGTGAAAGGCTGGTGGAAAGCGGCCAAGACACATGAAAGCTGGGATTACAAATCATGGTTATTCCACCAAATATTGATTTCTGAACTCTTCCTGAGTTAAAACATTAGTATTGTTGTTTCTAAATGAATAAGAACTTGTCTTCTTTGCATTATTTGAGGTCTGATGTTTCTTTATTATTATTTTGACGATTTCTCATTTGCTGCAAATAAATACTAAATTTTTAGCCTTGAATTTCGGAGACATGTTGTCAGTAGTTTGTAGAATAAAAAAACAATGTGCATTTTACTCAAAAATATACCTATAAAGAGATAATTCTGAGAAACTGAAAATTTTGCAGTGGTCTCATCATTTTTGCCAGAGCTGTATATTGAAGCTCCTTCTTGCTCACTTGGTCGATTTACATATTTTCTTTTCTGATGTATGTTTTATTAAACCTTTTTAATCATATAACAATGAAGATTGCATATATTTGTTTATATATACTTCTTGAGTTCGTCACTTTCATTTACAGAAGTTCTATGATTGTTTTATATAGTTCACTTTACAGTCAATTCCCCTTAATACATTCCGGTACCTTCCCCTCGGCTTTCAAACATGCCACCATCACGCCCATCCTCAAAAAGCCAAACCTTGACCCGACCGCTAAGACGAGCTATCGCGCCATATCACTGCTCCCGTTTGCTTCCAAACTTCTTGAGCAACAAGTCCATGCTCAACTTTCCTCCCACCTCTTATGTAACTCTTTCCTTTACAACCTACAATCCCGTTTCTGCCCCCACCTCTCCACCGAAACTGCCCCAACCAAAATTTACTAATGACTTACAGCCAAACCTAACAGACAATTCTCCGTCCTCCTCCTTTTAGGCTGTCCTCTGCCTTTTACACAGTCGACCACTCTCTCCTACTACAGATTCTTTCTTCCCTTAGCATCAAAGACCGTGCCCTGTCCTGGATTGCCTCATACCTTTCCAACTGCACATTTAGCGTTTCCCACTCCCACACGACCTCCTCATCCCGCCCTCTGGAGTCCCACAAGGCTCTGTCCTGTGGCCCCTACTTTTCTCCATAAATACCCTCGGCCTAGGACAACTCATACAGTGCTATGGCTTCCAGTACCACCTGTACGCTGACGACACTCAGATCTACCTCTCTAGCACAGATGTCAACTCTCTGCTGTCCAGAATCCCGGAGTGTCTGTCATATATATCATCCTTCTTCTCCTCTCGCATCCTAAAACTCAACATAGTAAAACAGAACTCATCATATTTCCTCCATCCCATCTTTCATCTTCACCACCTGATCTATCTTTTATGGTAAATGGCATCATGCTCTATCCCACACCTCAAATTTGCCGCCTCGGAGTAACTCTCGACTCTGCCCTGTCCTTCAAACCACACGTCCAAACTCTCGCCACCTCCTGTCGACTCTAGCTCAAAAATATTTCCAGAATTCGTCCTTTCCTCAGCCCTCAATCTAATAAAATTCTTGTACATGCCCTCATCATCTCCCGCCTCAACTACTGCAACATTCTCCTCTGCGGCTCCCCCGCTAACTCACAGTCTGTCCTCAACTCTGTTGTCCGACTAATCTACCTCTCTCCTCGCTACTCCCCTGTGTCTCCCTTCTGCAAATCTCTCCACTGGCTCCTAATTCCCCAACGAATCCAGTTGAAGTTACTAAAGGTACCATTACATGGCACGACATTGAAACGATGTTGGCAACATCTTGTTGGCGCGCGGTCGTTTCCGACATCGTTTTGACATCATTGGTGAGATGTCACACGTCTAGATATCGTGGATTACTCAGCCAACGATGTTGTGAGAGGTATCGTTTGCACAACCCAGAGAACGATCTCTGCTCATTGCTGTGAATGGGCAAAGTCATAAACAACATCGTTATCGCAGTGTCTAACTCAGCGATATACCAGGTTGGCTGATCGTTGATCGTGTAATTCAAGAACATGTTCTGAAACCTGCGATCAGCGTCCAACGATTTATTGTTACAACTTGGCAGTCACACGCAATGAGGTCATAATGATGTCGTTGGAACGCCTCCAAACCCGTGACGTATCAGCGATGTCGTTAACGGTCATGCCTTGTAACATGCATTAACACTGACCTACAAAGCCATCCATGATCTTCTCCTCCCTATATCTCTGAACAAATCTCCCACTATCTTCCCTCACGTAATGTTTGATCCTCCCAAGACTTCCTCCTCTCCTCCACACTTATTGTTCCTCGCACAACTGCCTCCAAGATTTCTCCTGAAAATCCCCCATCCTCTGGAATCCCTGAGGAAGGAGCTCGGTATGTGGTTTGAAACGTGCGGGAAAATAAACCTATATCACCAGTACCCAGATGTCCAGTGTCTTTGGTGTTTCCATATCTTTGTCGCAGCAGCGCGGACCCGAAGGTACTTTGTCCGAAAATCCTTATCACATAGTGTCTGCCCTTATTTTATATAAAGAGATTGCACTATACAATGTCCTATCAAAGGATATTTTATAATGATGGACGGTATTATTGATTTTGTATAATGCCTTCCCCTATTACTTACTGTCCTCATGTTTTGTATAATTTCTTCCCCTGTTACATAGTATCCTCTCTTCTTATGTAAGTGCCTTCCTTTAGTAGATATATTTTGTTAGCTTGTTTATCACTTTCCATTATTGCATAGTTTCTTACATTGCTTTTTCCTTACAGTGCCTCTTAGGTATATAGAGCATCTTGAATAATTCCATATTAAATTTTCATGTTATATTTAATGCCTTCCAAAACGGCTCACATGAGGCATAAATTTAAAAAAAACTCACAGAAAAAAGGTACAACCTTTCCAACACCAGGTCATATTACCAATGCACTGCAATGTCCTAATGTGCACAGTTATTCAATTTAGTGTAGGGACTCGCAAGTATGGAGAACCTTGACGTGGGCTTGCAAGATTGCTTGTTTTGGCCAAAATATGGACCAATACCTGATTTATTTTATACATTATTTTTCCACCTTTTTATGACAATTTTTTTGATTCAGGGTGCAGTCAGCTTTAGTGTAGTTGGGAGAATTGGGAAGTTTGTCAATGTGGGGGTGCACTCATTCAGTCCTATCACAACTGTCGGTCTTCCCTTACATCATGACCATCTTTAAGGGGTTAAATTCACATTTGGAACCACATATCAGGGTTTTGATTGGGGGTACCTCCATCCATCTCACTTCTACACCATCCTAAGAGACCTAACGTTTCCTTTAGGACGAGCCTACCGGAGATTTGCTGACTTTATGTAGGTCTTCCCTTATGTCAGGGCCCTTAAGAGTTGTCAAGTGTAAATATGGAAAATAATAAAATGCCAACAACAAGTCTACAAATCCAAACTGTACATTTATTTAAAACCAAAAAAAGTAAAAAAAAAAAACCTAAAAAAACACAGAAATATGAAACCACATACAGTATGAAAAGGAAGAAGGGGGTTGTAGTTTATATACTTGAGGGAACGTGTCGGAAGAAATCAGACAAGACCGTAAAATGAAAGTGGGGGGACTCGGAGGACAATTTAAGTTCGTCAGAGGAGGGAAAGCTTCTTCTCTTTTTTTTTACACTTTTTTATTTCTTTTCTTCCTAAAGACATTAGTGATTAAAAAATAAAATTATCAGGAATGGGAATGGCGAGGGGGAGATCAGGACAGAGTGCATGTTGGAGACAGGTTTTAAGGGGCTTCTGAAGATTCCATTATTCTTGAGGGTGCCGAAGCCTTGTGACCATTCTTGGGGTGCCAGCTGCTCACGTTCTAGTCCTTTCCTTTACCTTTCTTGCCTGGGGAAAGAGTACACAAAAATCAATTATTATTATCCTTCTGCCTAGAAAATACAACATAGTCATCCCCACCCAACTCCACCAGCACAGTTCATATGGATTAACCAGGAGGATCTTTGCTCCTCACCAGCTTTAGTTGGTCTACTTTCTTCTTCCCTTTATGTCAACGCACCAAGACATTCAAATATCATTAATCATCTGGCTCACCTTTGGTTTTGGTCTTGACGGAGCATGGTTTGGTGGCTTGCACGGCTTGCTTGCACTCTGCATCGTAGAGGGCCTTCTTCAAGGTCCCAGCACGGCTCTTCACACCAGTTTCCACATTGCATTCACCCCAGTTTTCGAACTTGTATTTGCAATCAGCTGCAGAATGAGAGACAACGAAAGAGAAGTCGTATTGGCCATAAATAGGCAAGTTGGATTCCTACTGACAGTTTCGTTTGCTTTTTGGACACAAACACATTGAAATAAATTTAAGGCAATTTATACAAGACTAGAATACTTTTTGCTTTTTGCCATTGTCCTATGGTCCCAATATCTATAAGATCTTCAGCTCCCACTAGTCACTACATCATGGTGGTTCCTCGTGTCAAACAATAGGGCTGTCTTATGCAATATTTTTTCTTAATAAAATTGCTTACTGGCTCCTTCGATCATGTCCTGAGAAAGTATTTAGCACCGCCATACCTTCTTTTGTATATTTGCATGCTGCTTTCTACAGTAGAGAAAGAGAGTTGGCTTTGTTGCTGCAGATTCACAGCATCAGTCCCATCAGGTCTTGTGAAATGGAGCTCGGTCATGTGAGATTTTGTTGACCTACCAGCTGATAAGAAGAAAATACTTCAAGGACGTGGTGCAAATGACAATCTTGGCATTTATCATTTACCGGTCTTCTGCTCGATGTTGAGCCATGGCGACTTGATGGATGAATGCTCTGTAGAAAGATCGATTTTGCGTAAACCTAAGTAGGTCCACAAGTGTCTCCTCCAAGTCTAAATGGGTCCACCAGGGTCTACTTCAAGCCTAGATAGATGGGTCTATCAGGATCTTCTCCAAACCTAGACGGGTCCACCAGGGTCTTCTCCACCAAGACGGGTCACTGGTCTCTCAAGCCAGATGGGGTCCAGCCATGGGTCTTCTCCAAGCCTAGATGGGTCCACCAGGGTCTTCTCCAAGCCTAGATGGTCCACCAGGGTCTTCTCCAAGCAGACCAGGGTTCCACCAGGTGTCTTCTCCAAGCCAAGACGGGTCACACCGGGGTCTTTCTCCAAGCCTAGATGGGTCCACCAGGGTCTTCTCCAAGCCTAGATGGGTCCACCAGGGTCTTCTCCAAGCCTAGACAGGTCCACCAGGGTCTGGTCTGCCATTATCTTGATGGTATCAAACCACCAGGTTGCTGGTCTTCCTTTTCACCTTGTTCCTTCTCTTCTTCTGACCATGATGTCCTTCTCCAGTGATTGTTTTCTTCATATGATGTGTAGAAAAGTTATAGCTTGGCGATCCTTGCTTCCCGTGACATGTCTAGCTTGATTTTCGCCAAAAGTGATGTTTGTTCTTCTTGCGGTCCATGTTATTGATAACATCCTTCTCCAGCGCCACATTTCGGAGGTTTTGATTCTTCTAAGGTCTAAGGAGAAGATCTTAGGGTGCGTACAGACGCTTCGTATTTGCTGCATATTTTTACGCGAGTGCTGTTACAGTTTTTGTAGCCAAAACCAGGAGTGGAAGCAATCAGAGGAAAAGTCTAATAGAAACAAGTGCTCCACTTCTGTATTTAATCACCCACTGCTGGTTTTAATCTGCCAGTCCTGGTTTTGGCTACAAAAACCGCAAGAGCACTCACGTAAAAATACGCAGCAAATACGCAGTGTGTGAACACACCCTTAAACCTGTGCATTCTCTAGCAATACAGATAAACTAGAGGAGTGCAGCTAAATAGTGTCAGAGATGGCAGTCATATGAAAAGACCACTCCACTACATAAGACACCACCACTGTTAAAAAATATTGGGGATGGGGCTTAAACTCACCCTATCTACGACATGACATCCCAAGACCAGCCACTTTTAGTTGTAGTTACTAAACCTTTCCCCTATGGCAGTCCAGTTCACCCCAGAAACAGTCAGGACTGTAGGCTAGTGTCCTTATATAAGACAATATCGTACAATGGCAGGCTTCTTGATTATTATATATAGAACATGTAATTACAGATCTTTCTCACCTCCAAATGGTTTCTTCCAGTTGCAGGGGATCTTGCACTTAAGTTTGTTGGTCTCTTCTTTGCATGTTCCCTCCCGGGTTCCTACACCACAGTCCTTGCTATTAGGAATGCAACGACTCCACTTCCATCCCACGCAGTCTGATGCTCCCTTCTTGCCCTTTTCTGAAGATGTTAAAAAGAAAAGAAAATAACCATGGAGCCAACTTAAACAATAAAGGTGGTCAAGCCAAAATCTACAGGATCTGGCTATTCTCTCTACCCTAACATTCATATGTTCATGATATGCGCATGCGCAACAGAGTGGTCTGCTGACCTATGATGAATGAAGCAGAGTTTTTTTACACACCTTGGTCTGTAAAGTTGGCAGGCCATGTTGATTGAGGACATGTATGGCTTTTGCTCCTTGAACATTGTATAATCGTGCTTGGCGATTGCTGCCTAATTTATGCATCTTCTGCATATGTTTGATGACTAACATGGTGTTCATCACCTATAGACAGCTCCCGGATGCATCCAGAGCTTCATCATTGTTTTTACAGTGTTGTCACATATAGGATCCAATGATCAAAATTGTATATGTAAAGCTGTGTATGTGTGCATGTATGTATGTGTGTGTATGTTTAGCCCCGCCTTCTTCATATCCATTTCATGTAGCCACGCCCACATTGCACAGCCATGCTCACCCCAGATAGCCACGCCCACTCCACATCCTGCATCTCCACATATCCCCCCCCTGGGATTATGTGGAGGGGTGGATGTATGAAAGGGCATGCATGGCTATACATGGGGGTGGTGCTATGAAAGGGGCAGTGGCTACATGGATGGGGTGGTGCTATGTGTAGGGGCAGAGCTATGGGGTGGTGCTATGAAACGGGTGGAGCTATGAAGGAGCAGGGCTAGTGGAGAGGGCAAGGCTATGATACATACACACATTCATACATTACCATATATGGCAATATTGCCATATATGGGTGATATTACCATATATGAAAATTACGACCACGGCGGCAATGTCAGGCTCTACAGCTAGTATATATATATATTTAAAATAAGGATATTACGCGCTTTACCAATTTCCATGAATCTGCAGGATAGGGCAGCTAGGATCCACTAGACTAATCCAAGCCTTATTGTTGGGTCAGATGAAGGCCAAATGGAGATCTTTTGATCTCCGTCTTACAGTGCGGCCCATGGACACACATCACTTCGTACACGCTGAACGTGAAGAAGGTGAAGAGAGACTGCAATATTACCAGTCCTACCTTTCTTGTTTTTAGCAGCCTGAGAACTCACAGCCAGAATAGCCACCAACACAATGATACACAAAGCTCGCAGGTCCATCCTGGGAGGGGCAGAAAAAATAAGTGAGTTACCAAATGAGCATGAAAACGTGTAATTCATGGACAAATGTCAATAATCGATATATAATTTTAACATCTAAGTGTTAGAAAAGTCCTCAGAAGCGACATTCCAGCTGTGATCCTCTGTAATCGTCCATGATCTGTAGGGCAGCAATTGTTTTAACTTTCCTGCAGTGCCACCACAGGGGAAATGAGGTATTGCACATTTGTCTGTATAGTGCAAGGAGACAGGGTCCTCCAGAAGCTAAGGCCGGCTTCGCACCACGGTTTAATCCGATCCGGAGCTGTCAGGGATGAACCTGACAGCCCCGGACTGGATTTCGGCCCCATGGTATGCTATGGGGCCAGATGGAGCCGGATGGCAGCAGATGGAGAATCTGGGAGAATTGGGATTTTTCTCCCCGACACATGGCCGGGGAAAAAATTGTGCTTCTCCTGGATCCTCCCAGATCCCGGGCAATCTGGCACTCCCTAACATGGGAGCCTTGGAGGCCGGATTGCCCCGATCCGGGAACCGGACACCGGCGGCTGCACGCTGATGCAATTTCATGACCGCGGCTAGCTCCCCGCGAGCTGTGGTCCTGAATTATCAGCAGTGGCAGCTGCGTGCGGCTGCACACCGGACCGGAGGTATATTAGCCCTCCGGTTCTGTATGCTGATCCGGTCTGGGGCTGTCAGGTTCACCTCTGACAGCCCCGATCGGATTAAACCATGGTGTGAAGTCGGCCTAAGGATATCCCATGTGAAATTGGGCTTTCGAACCCATTAAAGCTATGATTACATGTAAGTACATGATTAGCAATCCAACAACAAGACATTTACAAATGAAAAATCCTTTGTGAAGTGAAGGAATAGGTGGAAGTTAAACCCTGGCCACTTGTAATCACTTTTTAATGTCATGGATGAAGAAGCCATTGCGGCCTTGTTGCTGCCCCTCAGGCTTCTCATCTGAGAAACACTTTCTTCTGGTGACTTACAACAGAGGCCTATTGTTCTCTATCCCAGACTGAATGGCAAATCTCACGAGAGGTACTTACAGCAGACTGACGCCTCCTATTATGTATGCAGGGTCCATTATTGTTTACCAACCCAAGAATAACCCTTCAGGATCTATAGCCCGGGGGAGATTTCACTTTAAAGGGGTTTAACTCATCTTGATAAATGGGTGAAAATTGTAAAGTGCTTGTAAAAAGAAACAACTTTGCAATTCACTTTTTATTAACAATGCTCTCCATTCTCAAGAACGGATGGATGTTTAGTTTTATAGTGACTGCTCCATGCCTAGGTTAATGGCCGCATCTGCAGTCTATCAGCAGTGGCCAGTCTCCTAGACAAGGCGTTGGCTCTGGAGCCTTCAACGTTGCTGGATTGTGGGATCTTCCCTGTATCCTTGCACTCCTCCGATGCTGGCTGGAGGCATGGTCAGACTGCACTTTCGGGGAAGCAGCTTGACTACTGGGGGCTGTAGTTCCTTCTAGAGCCCATCTGGTTCCTAACTTCATTTATTTCTTTTCTTACTTTGATGGATTATTGTGGTCAGGTCCCATACTACTGAAACCCCGAGTGATCAGCAGAACAGGCAGCGCCCCTCTCTGGAGCTCTCCTCTCCTCCTTGGTATAGCAACTTGGGACCAAAAGTGGGTCTAGAAAGAGCTGAGTTTCAGAACCGGACACAGCAAATGCCTAGAGGGGTAGTGTAATGAAGAGACAGCGGCAAAACACCCAGTGCTCCTGCCCCTCATCCTGCCAATCAGTGGAGGTCATAGTGATCATATTAAAGTGCACCACACATAAGGGAAAAGATTCCACCTCTTGATTCAGGAAATATTTCTTTGTACAGTGCTATAACCAGCAAAATATGCAAAATATTAAAATCTGAGAGTCCTCAGTGGTTGACACCTTTTTAATGGCCAACTGAAAAGATGGTAATAAATAGCAAGCTTTCAAGACTACTCAGGTGTCTTCATCAGGCAAAAAATCTGAAGTCATATGTGGCGCCCCACTGGTCGGGATGCTATGGAGGGGTATTGTACCCAAATAAGAATGTGTAGTATCGCTGTGACCAAGGGAATTGGGATAGTGCATAAAGGATCCTCACAACACCCATTCATAAACACCCTAGAGTAGAGGACCGTGAGTGAACCCGCTGTAGGGAAGACCCAGTCCTGTGGGAGGAGTTAGGTGGTTAGAAAAGTGTATGGGTGGGAGGACAGTTAGAACAGCAAGTGAGTAGCGAGTGGAGAGTGAGGAGTGGAGGATAACAGGAAGGTCGTCGTGACAGGAGAGAGACCCAAGGGGCACTAGGTGTTACGGTGTGCCTGAATCTGGACCCGATACGACTACCGACCAGAGGGGTCTGGTCTTGGGCAGAGGACCGGCTCTGGACATGATGCGGGAGTTCAACACCGAATCGTTAAACCAGAGGCCCTGAGCTTCTGTAGGAAGTCGCGGCCAAAGACCCGGCGCATCCCTTGAAAAGGCATACCAAACTAGAGTCAGGGGGACCTAAAGGGGAGTCCTCCACCGAAGACCCATGGGAGCTGGATCGAGGCGCTGCACGGTAGAAGGAGAAGAGAGCGCAGTGAGGGACCGGCAGGGAACGGCAGACACACCACAGAGAGTCCTAAGTGAAACACCCCTGTTCCCTGTTGACTAAGCAGGTCAGTAAGACCTGAGAGACTGTAACATCTGCTAATTTGCCTGAAGTACTGCAAGTAAACCCGTTCAGAGTTAAAGACTGTGTGACGTGCTTTATTTCTTTTGAGGAGTCGCACACTTGCTGCAGTGAAAAGGACAAGTGACTGTCCTGTGTGGTAAGCTTCCTCCCTGTGTAAAAACAACTACTACAACTGCCCCGGGGATCCCGCTCCACCTAATGGGTGCATAACCATCTTGCTGCCCAAACATCACCCCGGTGGTCTGACCCACAGCACCAGTAACCATACTGGAACCGTAGGTGGCGTCACAAACTATTTTTATTATTTTTATTGACTCTTCAGCAACCACCAGGGCCACAGAACTGGGCACAGGCCCCAGTGACATCCCCCATGAATCAACGCCTGGAACTGGATACCCCATGGCCTTGGGGCGGGTCACATACATTTATACACAACAGGGCACAGAATAGTGCAGTAATTAAGACACTAGTCTATGTCCTGTTTTGTACAATATGTGACTCTTCAGATTGTGTGCTATTATGAGCCTGATGAAGAGTCTCGAAAGCTACTCATTTTTTCAGTGAGCCATGAAAGAGGTATCAACCACTCAGGGCACTTACATTTAAATATGTCTCTATCTACTGGCTAACACGGTACAAAGATACACTAAATATATCGAAATAGGAGATACCAAAATATGCAGTATCTTTATGGAACTTTGTGTTCCACTTGGCCTGATGAAGAGACCTGAGTAGTCTCTAAAGCTTGCCATTTATTGCTATGCCTGATGAAGAGACCTGAGTAGTCTCTAAAGCTTGCCATTTATTGCTATGCCTGATGAAGAGACCTGAGTAGTCTCTAAAGCTTTCCATTTATTGCTATGCCTGATGAAGAGACCTGAGTAGTCTCTAAAGCTTGCCATTTATTACTATGCCTGATGAAGAGAATTGAGTAGTCTCTAAAGCTGCTATTTATGACCATCTTTTCAGTTAGGTTGGAAACACACGGTCCAAGAGACATGCAAGTTAAGGCCCATTACACGGTACGATATCGCTAAAACGTCACGGGTTTGGAGTCGTTCAAACAACATCGTTAGTACGTTGTTGTGTTTGACACCGAGATACGACTACGATAAATCGTTGGATCACTGATCGCAGATTTAAGAACAAGTTCTCAAATCAGATGATTTTCTTATATGTACCGTTGTACTGTAAAGCGCTGCGGAATATGTTGGCGCTATACAAATAAAGTTTTATTATTATTATTATCTTCGTGGAGCCAAACTGCATCATCATCGTTCTGTGTGACACTGCGATAACGATGTCGTTAACGACTTCGCCTATTCACAACAGTGAACAAGTATCGTTCGCTGGGTTGTGTGAACGATAGCTGCTCGCTGCATCGTTGGTGCATCGTGCACGATATCTAGACTTGTGACAGCTCACCAACGATGTCAAACTAGCCCTACTCTTAATAGGCGTTGAGAACCTTCCACATGATCTTAAGTTTTTGATCTCACACATCTTGATCACAGCCAAGGTCCTAATTGCTGCCAGGTGGAACAAACCCGAAACCCCCAAGTTATTGCATCTCATTGATAGAGTAACGCAGCATGGTATCTTTGAGTTTAATTCAGCATTGCGCTCTAATACTTTTTCAAAACTTAAGCGTAGATGGGAGCCTTGGTGGATAGCTTTTTCACCCTCCCTTCTCACTCAGGCCTAATGTCGTGACGTAGTGATGAAACTAATAGATTACTGGTTTTTACTCCGTTTATTTCTGCCTGTATTACGATTTTGATACAAGCTTAGACTGAAGGAAATATTTCCGACTCACACATCTTATATAATATACTTGTTATGTAATCTTTATATTTACGAATACAACTTGTACCCTGTTGTTTGTTTATTTATGTATGTACCCCCTCCCTTCTTATTTTGTACCCTTCTCCCTTTCCCCCCTCCCCTTTAAATTCTAATAAATACATTTGGATGACCAACGATGTCAAAAAGATGATGTCCTAATGACCGCGCTCCCGTGAAATCGCTGGTGAGATCATTACGACATTGAAGCGTGTAACGGTACCTTTATTCACATGAGTCTAATGACTCACTCAAGACGGCCTCCCGCTCTCTGGATGGGAGCGTGGAACTGTATAGAAACATATGCAGCTGACATGCTCCCATCCAGATAACCATCGGCCGTCTTGGGTGAGTCATTAGAAACTCGTGCGAGTAACTCTCATGCCTCTTGAACCATGTGCCCTGGCCTTGTATCGTCCTTGTATTAACCTCTTGGATCTGTATCTATCCAAAGATACATAATGTCTGTCAACCACATCATTGATGGCCATGGTTGCATTTCTCTCTATAGTAGTTTATATAAATTATCCATGTGTACTTTCGACATGCTATAATGTACTAGAATGCAAACTTTCACTTCAATGAGGAAGTGGATGAACTCTAGTGCCACCTATTTAATGTAGCAATTCTATAAATCATAATCGATTCTTCAACAAGCCTTTTAATATGATTTCGGATTTGTGCCAGATCAGAGCCCCAATCTGCAGATGCTGCGTTTCGGGGTGATTGCCCCTCATCAGTGCAGCTATACCTCCAGAATATAATATACTAGAAGCTCAGATATCACAAATGAAATGTATGACCCCTGAAAGGTCACCCCCTCCCATGTTTTACAGCTATGTGGTCCAGTTCTGCTGACATCTGGTGCATGTTTCTTCTATGCCCTACAATGCTGGGCTAATAGCCTCAGGCACATTCCAGCCACAGGACCAAGCATGGTGCTTCCCCCAGGAAAGAAATTCCCACCTGGGGTCTTTACTGCTTTAATTCACACTACAGCCAGTCATGTGCACAAGATCCTTTAATCCGGGTGCTACACAGCGATAAAATGAAGTCAGATGTGAAGGGAAAAATAATCATGTATTCATAAGCATAATGACAAAAGATTGCTCTCAGTGGGAGAAAAAAAATAATAATTTGGTAGTTGTGATACCTTTTAATGGCTAAGAAAAAAAGTGATGTTACAAAGCAAGCTCTCGAGACTGCTTACGTCTCTTCATCAGGCAATTGATACCATGCCTGAAGAAGAGACGTTAAGTCTTGAAAGCTTGCTGCTTTGTGACATCATTTGTTTTTTTGTTAGCCATTAAAAGGTATCAAAACTAGGAGAACGATGATGCCCAATATGGAAGGCGACCGACTGGAGTCATAACTTCTGAGCCCCGGTGCAAAAATCGGTAACAGGATCCTCCATCCACCCTAAGCCACAGGTAATATTGGGGTCTTCTCATTAAGTAAAGAAGCCCTTGATCATCGTTTGTTCTTGTATTAAGTCTTTGGCAGTCATGGGTTCATTAGTTTTATCCTGTCAGTCCTTGGTTTTCCTGCAGAAAATACCTTATAACCCAACTCTGTGAATGTGACCAGAAACTTAAATGCTGACTGGTAATGTGGCCCAGGCTTCTTAAGGGGCTGGTTCCCTCTGCTTGGGTAAGTTGCAGAGTTGATTTTTCCAGATTTGTCAAGAAGGGGAATCAAAATTCGAGACAGTCTTGGCATATTGAGGAAATACTGGGATGAAACGGGGCAGTTTGGGTAAACCTTTTCCCACAGATGGCATTCTCGGGTGGGTCTTTGGTATTACCAGTAGGGTTTGATGGTCAAGACTTACACATCCCTTTTCACCTCATTTGAAGCAAGGATCACCAAGCTATGACTTGTCTACCCATGATTCAAGGTAACATCAGAGAAGACCCTGGTGGACCTATCTAGGATTTGAAAAGACTCTAGTGGACCTATCTAGGCTTGGAGAAGACTCTGGTGGACCTATCTAGGCTTGTAGAAGACTCTGGTGGACCTATCTAGGCTTGGAGAAGACTCAGGTGGACCTATTTAGGCTTGGAGAAGACCCTGGTGAACCTATCTAGGCTTGGAGAAGACCCTGGTGGACCTATCTAGGCTTGGAGAAGACTCTGGTGGACCTATTTAGGCTTGGAGAAGACCCTGTGGACCTGTTTAGGCTGCACAAGATTGATCTTCCTACAGAGCATTCATCCATCAAGTCGCCATGGCTCTAGATCGAGCTGAAGGCTGGTAAATAATAATTTCAAGTTGGTCAGATATGGTATTCTACCCAGGCTATGTCACAGATGGTAGATGGCCTCTGTAGCTGACCCTGGCAGAGAACCTTAGGCCACTTTTTGGGAGTTAGAGGAGAGAATTCCCATAATTTGTGATAACTACAAGGGAGGGTGAGGCACAATGGACACCTGAAAGTGTGAGCAAATTGTCACCAAGAAGGAGGCGAATGTCTGCTGCCTGGTAAAGCTCAGGAGTCGAATAGTCAGATCCAAGAGATACTTTACTGCTGGAGGAGGAGTTGCCCCTGCTGGACCAGGGCCTGATTTGGGTGACCAACATGGCGGAGGATGAAGACAAAGATCATCCAAAGGGTGAATCTCTGAGAGGAGTCCCAGGGACCAAAAGGGGCCCATGTAGATATGAACAAAGATTGTACATATTGGTGAGCAACACTTAATGATCGAGCCTCCGGAATGAGTCAAGTTTCACCATCGTTGAAAACCATTCCTACCAAACTGCCTGCTATAAGAGGGGCCATAACTCCCCATCATTGGGACCCCTCCCACATGACTTGATATATTGCTATTTCTATTCATCTCATTTATCTCTCATCAATCCCAGTTTATACTTCGGCACTTCTCGCAGTTGAGGCTTCATAAAAAAACCTCTTATAATGGTCTCGATCCTCACTTTTCTTTTTTTTCCCTCTTAAAGTCAATAATCTAATGTTAGCATTGGCCGAGAGCCACAACTTCTGGGGATTTAAAGCGCACACAGGTTCAATCCCAACATTTCATGTCCTGTTCACGTCTCCAAATTCAGGATTACGCATTAATTGCCCAATTAACTTTAACTGGATGGCGGCGCTTAAGGAAATGGGGAACTCTCGCTCGTTAGGGAATCCGCAGGTCGAGAGCTTTTGGATGTCGGTCAAATACAGCATAATAAAAGCTGCATAAATATTTGAGAAGCCACATGAGAGAGTTTAATGGAGTTTAATGGAGTGGGGAAGAGCCATTGAGGTTAACAAGAGAGGGATGAATACGTAAGAGGCCGGCGAACGGAGAGAAGGTGAAGATTTGCTTAATGATATTTTGAAGCCAAACTAATTTGGGGCACTTGTCGTCATTTTGTAAGTGACATATTTATATTAGAGGGATGAAAATGAAAAAAATAAAACTTTCAAAAAAGTTCTAAAAAATTGTCCCATTTCCCCCATATATAGCACATGGTTTATCAGCCCTTACATACACCTAATATATTCTGTGACAGCCCCATCCCCAATCTAACATTTCCTTCAATTTGCTTTGTTTGCACTTTACTACTAAAAGTTCTACTAGACTAAATCCACACATCCAGTGATCATCCGTTAAATGGGATCCAGCACAATCCATTCTGCAAACCCAACTTTTTTTGTCCATTCACACAAATCGATTTTCGCAGGATCCGTTTTATTAACATTGGAGTCTGCGGAAAACGGATCCGGTAACTGATCACTATTTATCCGCTTTTTTTCCTTCATTTGTAAAGGATCCATTTTAACATTGAAGTCTATGGAAAACAGATCCAGTCGCTGATCACTGTTTATCTTATGCAAAAAACGATCCTTTCCACATGAAGGAAAAATGGAGGCTAAATAGTGATCCGTTACTGGATCCGTTCTCCATAGACTCCAATGTTAAAAAAAACAGATCCTGCAGAAATCAAGTTTTGCAAAAAAAAAAGTTTTGTTTGCAGAACGGATTGTGCTGGATCCAATCAGACGGACAATTACTGGATGTGTGAACTCTGTCTTAGAATGTCCTTTACTATTAAAAGTCCTAAATAAGTCATTGCTATATAAATGAATAAATATTATTATTATATTATTGATGCCTTTTTTTCTTTTGTTTTGCCTAGTGCTGTGTATTTTTCCTGATAATAAGACAATTACGGTAGAATTAGATAGCAAATCACATAAAACTAATTAAGAAAAGTTTCAAAGTAATGTGAAAGTTAAAAAGTTTTTATATTTTTCTTTCTCATTGGAGAAGTTGAAGTCTCTGGGTCATTGTTGTCCTCCACGACTGGGAGAGTGGACTTATTCTTATGCTCCCCAGGGTGCACTTTTTGGATAAAGTGGGTGGAATTTGAGGGGAACATTCTTTTGTAGGTACCGGAATAAAGAAAGTTATTGTCCCCTCGCTACATAGGAAGGATCATACTGATTTATGAATTATACGACCGCTTTTGTCATTTAAACGATGCCAAGGGGCCTTTGCAGGGGAAAGAAACAAGGAATGGGGGGGGGGGGGAATGTCGATGCGTTCCAACAAAGAAAACATTATTAAATAACAGAACTTTTTGCAGAGGTTTTCATCCAGCATCCTTCATCTTTAATATTCTGTGACCCAAAAACTCAACTCTTAACAAATATACTGACCTTCTCCAGCAATTTGGGGGGAGGGGGCGATGTGAACATCTCTTGGGTCAAGACCCTTGTGACCTTGAATAAGTGGCTCGAAGGATTGCTGGTTGTCTTGGGAGGAAGCATCTTGTTCAGGCAAGTTACAGATGCATTCATCTAGATGGATTCCTGTAGATTGTAATGTCTAGGGGGGCAGCAACCAATCACAAGAATATGCCAAGGACCTACAAACCCATCAGATACTTGTAGGATAACAGTTCTTACTACAGACAAGGACTTGGCTTCTACTGCTAAAGTACAAAACTACTTCTAAACTTTTCCAAAACTTTTTGCACCCACTCCTGAGTCTTTTTGCACCCCCTCCTGATCTTTTTGCACCCCCTCCTGAGTCTCCTTGGGTTAGGACAGAAGCAGTAGTGGTTCCTACCTGTGCCCTGGCTTTAGTCGCAGCCTCCTGGTCCTGGTTGTTTGGTTGGATGGGGTAGAAGTACAAGGAGAGCAGTGTTCTTATCTCTTCCTTTGTGTTTCCCAACTAGTTTCAGCTAGTCGGACAGAAACCTTTCAATTATCTGCTCAGCTGACACCAGTAGGGAGTTTTCCCAAACTCTGCCCAGCTCCAACCCTCCCCCTAAAGTATAAAGAAGTGGGGAGGAGGTGGTGAGCGGGGAGGGGTGGGCTATGCTAGCCATTTCACATTAGCCAGCTGTGCCAAATCTGGACTCTGGAAATCTGAGGATTTGGCTCTTTACCTAGAAGCCCTTAGTGTGCTGGAATGTGTCACACTTGTGAGCACCCTTCTCCAAAACTCAGGACATTGGGGCAAGAAAATGTTAACCTCTTAGCTACAAACCAAAAACACTATCAGACATCCGTATTAAATCATGTTTTACTTTTGTATGACAGAGATTTTACCGAACCAAACATATCGCTATAGAATGTTATAAAGTTTGTCTCGTCTGTCATGGTGGGGGTCCATGCATTACATCTGTCATGGTGGGGGACCATACATTACATCTGTCATGGTGGGGGACCGTGCGTTATATCTGACATGGTGGGGGACCGTGCGTTGCATCTGTCATAGTGGGAGTCCATACATTACATCTGTCATGGTGGGGGACCGTCCGTTGCATCTGTCATAGTGGGAGTCCATGCATTACATCTGTCATGATGGGGGACCGTGCGTTATATCTGACATGGTGGGGGACCGTGCGTTACATCTGTCATGGTCGGGTTGCGCGCGTTACATCTGAAATGGTGGAGGACTGATCATTACATTTGTCATGGTGGGGGTCCATGTTTTCCATCTGTCATGGTGGGGGACCATGTGTTGCATCTGACATGATCAGGTCCATGCATTACATCTGTCATGGTGGGGGACCGTCCATTACATTTGTCATGGTAGGGTACCATGCATTACATCTGTCATGGTAGGGGTCAGTGTGTTACATCTGTCATGGTGAGGGTCTATGTGTTACACCTGTCATAGTGGGGTCAGTGTGTGACACCTGTCATGGTGGGGGTCCATACATTACATCTCTTATGGTGGGGACCGTCCATTACATCTGTCATAGTGGGAGTCCATACATTACATCTGTCATGGCGGGAGTCCATGCGTTACATCTGTCATGGTGGGGGACTGTGCGTTACATTTGTGATGGTGAGGGTCCATGTTTTCCATCTGTCATGGTGGATGCCCATATGTTACATCTGCCATGGTTGGGGACCATACGTTGCATCTGACATGATGGGGTCCATGCATTACATCTGTCATGGTGGGGGACCGTCCGTTACATTTGTCATGATAGGTTACCATGCATTACATGTCATGGTGGGGATCTATGTGTTATATCTGACATGGTGGGGGTCAGTGTGTGACATCTGTAATGAGGGGTGCATGCATTACATCTGTCTTTATTCGGACCGTCCATTACATCTGTTATGGTAGGGGACCATGCATTACAGTTGTCATGGTGGGAGTCAGTGTGTTACACCTGTCATGGTGCGTGTCCATGCATTACATCTGTCATGGTGAGGGTCTATGTGTTACATCTGTCATAGCGGAGGTCAGTGTGTTACATCTGTCATGGTGGGAGTCCATGTGTTACATCTGTCATGGTGGGAGTCTATGCGCTACATCTGTCATGGTGGGAGTTCATGTGTGACTTCTGTTTATGTACACAAAAATAGGATCATAATACAAATGCAAAAAAATTGGAGAGGGGGGTGCCTTTTTAGTTCAGTTTGATATATTGTGCTCCGTGTCCTCTGCATCTTCCCCCTGCTATACCTTTTGGATGGCGTCAGCAAGACAGCTATTGTCCATATCTGGTTTTAGGGTATATATGGGTGCCATAAATGGGAGTTTCCTCTTGAGACCTCCCTTCATGAACTAGAACAATAAGTAAAAACAGCTCCCATTCTGGGGACCTGGTCAGGCCATATTATAGGTGGTGGTCACCTTATCAATTTAACATGTACCATGTAATAAAACAACTTCTCTGCAGAGGCGTGATTTGACTTCCCCTGTAATGCTAAGTCATAATTTTGTTTAAAAACTATGTATGTAAAAATATGTTTTCTTTGAAATTTGAAAGAACCCACTGGTCCCCAATATCCTTGTCCCATCTTGACACACCAGAAATGTTAGGAAACGCCCACTTGGCCAACTACTGTTCATTGTCTGCAATGAGGACTGGGTCGGCATTAGAATAGGAGCTGCAGGACATCAATAAGAGTATCACTTTAAATGGGATCAGACTTTGTTGACCAGCAGATAAAAACTATATTTTGGTATATAGAATAAAAAAGGAACTTAGAATAGATAGCAGCAAAGTAAGAAAAGTATGAGAGCTCGTTACTCTGACTACTGGGGTGTGTTCTTAGAGAAAAGTACAAAGACGACTGTTCAAGTTTCTGTCCTCACATTCGTTAGGGTTAAGCACATGATCGTTAGCATATTTATCTCTTATATGGAAATAAAAGACTACAAAAATCTAATAAATTAATTCTGCAGATGAGCCCGGACCTCCCTCCTGCCCCAAAAGTTTGGCCAAATTCGGTAATCACTTTGGAGAATCTCAATTTTACCATTACAGTCTGCCATGTGTCACAGATGAAAAAACACATAGGATTCTGCAAATGACACGCCCACACCAGTGTCGGGGAAGACTCGGGAACCGGGTGGTCACTCGTTGTTCTACTTCACCTCTCTTCGGTTCTTTTCACAGGGACAGACGGGGACCAAGACCTGGTCCCGTGACCCTGGCTGTGTCATTAAAAATAAACGGGGGATGAGGACAGGGAAAGTCTGAGGGGATAAGGGGTGTTCGTGACACCACCTGCGGCAGCCGCTGCTTCAGACCTTCTGGGGATGATGACCGGCAGATGGGATGGTGTTGCTCCCTACAGGTGGAGCGTAGTCCCCAGGACAGTAGAGTGGTTTTCCCAGCTCGTACCTTGGCAGAGGTTCATTTAGTCAACAGTACTCTCGGTGTTACAGGTGGCCTCTGCGGCCGATGTTCGCCGCAAATAAAAGTCTCTCACACCTTAGCTGCAGTTCTGTTACTGTTACTCAGGTGTTCAACATGGCCGCCGGGTACGACTCCTGCCAGTCTCCGGTTCACTCTTTTTCCAGTGCCGGGTCAGTGCAGTCAAGCCACGGATGGTGCCCTTTCTGTCCTATCTAGGTGTCTCAGTCTCTGGTGGTCTGTCTCTCTCTCAGCGCTATAAGGAGTAGTTCTCTTCTGAAGCGAGCATAGCATTGCTCTGCCCTCCAGACTCTCAACACTCTCCACAGCACAGAGCTCAGGTACCGGTGGCCACGGGTGCTTGTATATCCAGGGCGCCATTAGGTTGCTCTCCCGGGTACTGCTCCCTAGTTCAGCCACCTTCCCCAAGATATGTAGGGTGTTCAGCCACAGCTCCAGTTGGAAGTCAGGGGCCTCCGGATTTACGGCTCGGGTATGACGTACCGCACTGTGATCAGGGCCGGGTCCCTGTGTCTGTCCACCAACCCCTCTGTCTCATCAGATTCGGGTGTATGGGGAATCGATGTCTCATCCGAACCCCAAGGGCTCTTCTCTCCATCAGTCAGTCTTTCCCTCCTGTGGGCGAGCGGGGTGGCATTGCTCCAACCCACGGGAGTCGGCACCACACCGCCTCTACGCTCCTGACTACCACTCCTCGACAGTCGCTGTTACTCCTCCTACTGTCTCTCTTCTAACACTGCCCTGTACCCCACTTCTGGCCTGGGACCTCCCTCAGGGTCCACTCATCGCCCCGGGGCCCTGTTACTGCATGTATGTGTGTTTTTCGGGCTCAACTGCACCATCCTGACACCTGGAGAACAGGGACACTACACTCCCTAACCGCAGGAGTGCAGGCTTACCGGTGGGGCGCCACACAAACATAAATGCCTGAAAACTTTAGTTGGGGAAGGGGGGGAGGTGGAGACAACATAAGGTAACATTTTTTTTTAAGAAATTGATCTTTTTCAACTTTAGACTGATCCCAAGGGTCAGGTCCTTTTGTATGGGCTTCAATGTCTTTTCTGATACATTATTAGATTGCAAAATTGTACCCTAAAAAGTATTAGTCTCCGAGGTTGTTGGCCCCACAAACCCCCATCATTTACAGCGCTGCTCTGCTTTTTAGATTGATTTGACCACATATTTTATATTTTAATCGACGTCCCCCTTTAAATCCCTGTATCCACACCTGGAATGTGCCAGTCATGAAGAGGCACATAACAGCGAGTCTGTGGGATTACTGTACACGGTGATGGCGAGTCTTTACATGCTCACAACTATGAAGATGATATAATGTCTTTTTGTGGTCAGACTCAGACTGCCGGGTGACTGCAATAAGTGCAGATGGGATATGAAGTATTTAGTAACTTCTTTTTATTAAGAGACTGAAAATTACGCCATTTTCCTCCATGCCCCCTATGGGAGTGATGCACCTGTTTGCTCCAAGGCTTTGGGGGATTTGTAGGACAGTTCCGGTATGTGGGGGCCAAAGGTGGTCAACAAGGTCATGCCCATAAGCATTTATGGCTTTCCTGTAGACAAACCCAACCTCCAACAGACCAAGCATGGGTGCTGCAATGGCGCTCCACCTGGTGCCATCCGGATCATTGTAAAGTCTCCATATATGTATCTGGAGACACTCAGAGTGGTTGGACCCCAAAATTATCATCTTGGCTAAAATAATTAAAGAAGTCATGTTGATCACCAGTTGGGAACAGTAGCCAATACTGAGTTAATTCTTAGCTGGACAACCTCTTTAAAAGCTTGATGTACTGGAATTGGTTTGTAAGATTTAGATAAAAGATTACCTAAAGCAGAATCATGCAATTTCACAATAATCAGAACTAGAACTCTTAAACCTGATGAGGCTAGTGTACTTGCTTGGAGAATCCATGTCAGAATGGCTGTTTAGTAGTTTTTGTAAGTTTTCCTGTCTCTAGACACTTAAAACGCTCATCCAAATATTAGGGTTATAAAGATGTTTCGCATTGATTTTCAGTGTAAGTACACCAGCCTCATCAGGACTAAGATCTATTTATTAATGCAGGTAGCTTAAATTATTAAATGTTATGACATATCCCCTGACCTGAGTAGTCTGGAAAGTTTGCTATTTATTGCCATATTTTGAGTTAGCCATCAAAAGGAATCAACCACTGAGGACTTTCAAATTTGAATATTTTTCTATCTACTGGCTAACATGGTACAAGCATATATTTTACCTTATGGGCAGTTTAAAACATTATCCCCAACTTGATATGTTAATACCAATTCAAAGGATCCCAGGGGGTCCAGCCACTCAGAGTCCCTCTAAATCTTGCTTGCTATCAGGCCATTGGAATGGAGCAGAGGCCGCGCATGCGCAGTTACGCTCCATTTATTGTCTATGGCTCAGGCAGTCTAGCAAACGTGTTTGTCTATGGAACTGCCGAAGCTAACAAAACAAATTATACTCAGCTATCTCCATCATAGACAATGAATGGAATAAAGCAGAGGCCTTGATTGCATACCACACCCCAACGGGGCATTCTAGAGCCCTGTTCATAAGATGCAAGGGGATCCCATTACTTGTTCAGCAAGATAACTCAACCCAGTTGGGAATAACCCCACCCTGCTGATTCTCAATCCTGAGAATTGGGCCCTAAAATGCCCCTTTCATATAAAGCACAGGTTGTGCATGTGCAGCTCCACTCCATTTATTGACCATAGACAATGGGTAGGGCAAAGTGTGGCCCATAGGCCACATCCGGACATATGGCTGCTCCAGTCCAGCCCACGCACCAAGACAGCCAAAGGGCTGAACCAGTAGGCTGCACTGTGACGTCCGCCATAAGTGTCCAAATATTGACGGTATCTGCATTGTGAAGATGCAGATAGTGGAAAATACATTGGAGGAGAGAGCAGTCAGCTCCGTCTTCCACCAACCACAGTGTGCAACTGAGACAACAAACGTGATGTTGTCATACTGCATATAGGGGGACTGTGTGGGAGCTCATACTGTGTATAGGGGGACTGTGTGGGAGCTCATACTGTATATAGGGGTTTTCATACCTTATAAGATAGATAACACACTTTAATGATCCCAATGCAAATTACAAAATATATAAGGGGTATCAGCATACTTGATTCTGTTCAATATTAAATGAGACAAATAGGATGGTGGCGCTCCCAGAAAGTTTTGTTTGGATTAGTAATGGCATACACGCGTCCTTTCTGGGATCACCACCATGCTTTTTGTATATTTCTAAGACTGTCAAAGTTCTGTTGGAGGAACCAGGTACAGCTTCATTTTGTTGAGCAGCAGCCCCAAGGAGGAGCCTCACAGGAGGACAGACTGAGTCTAGACAATCTGTTACACGTGATTCGTGCACCTCTATCCAGTGGCGGACCTGGAGCTGTGTGGGCCTCGATGCAGCTGGTTCTGTCCCAGGTGAGGAGCGATGGGGGTGGGTATTTGCAGTCCCAGGTGAGGATTGGGGGGGGGGGTTGCAGTCCCAGGTGAGGAGTGGGGGGGGGGGAGGGTTGAAGTCACAGGTGAGTAGCGGGGGGGGTGCTGGTGAGTATGGGGATCTGCTGCGGGGAACAGGGAGCTTCCCGCGGCCACACCTCTCTGACACACTATCGCGGTCTCCGGGCCCCTCTGCAGGGAGGTGGAGGGGCCCCTTGCAGGTGCCTGAGGGGCCCCCTAGCCGGTCAGGGCCCTGGTGCAGCTGAACCAGCTGCACCGCGGTAGGTCCGCCCCTGCCTCTATTAGGTGAGTGCAGAAAGGTTATCATCTATAACATTGGTGAACCAGAACCTACTACCCCCTACATCATCACCTCCCTTCCCTTGCAGAGGAATATACATAAAACAATGATTATGTTAATATTACTAGTGAGCAAAATTAATTACAGTCTATTTGGTTTGGCCTCCACAACAGTCCTGATCTCTGATGTGACTCTTTATACATTTGGCCAGATACGTCCAACCTTTGGATGTCCATTTGTGAAGACGGTCCTGTTCTGTTGGCTCTTGCCGGTTCACCCTAAATGTAGAGTTTTTATTCTCTAGATGGTCAATTCATACTTTTCGGTTATCTCTACAGTTTGTTATACTCATCAGTAAACTTTTCTCATCAGTATGTGTTTGGGTGAAGTTGGTACAAGAGTGGGGGGGGGGGGTGTAGGCATTGAGACCCGCTTTATGTCAGACTTGATGGCTTGCCCATTCTCTACCCCCCTCCACTCTCTTTTAATGAACTGCATCTTGAGTGGTTTACAAACAGCTCTGTCTCCCCTGCAGTTAAACCTTTGTGCCTTGAGAAACAGCAGAGTGAGGGGGAGCGAGCGTGGATCCGATTACAGCCCCCTACTCCAATGGGAGCTGAGGAGCAGCGGATGGAGGGGGGTCCCTCTCTTGACCTGGAGCAGCCTGATTCAGTCCCTGGCGACTGAGTGTTGAGCTGTGAGTAATGTCTTACTGCAGGATGTTACTCTAGGCCCCTGGTTAACCCTTCAACTGCTGCAAAACAGCTCGCCTTTGTCCAGCGAAAAGATCCGATTTCTGTTTTCGAAAGAGCGTTCTCTATCCATATTGGCCTACACATTCTATACGCAGAAGTGAAATGGTAGCCTCATCCCTTATTTGTATTTTACTTTCTTTTGCGCTATCATTTTTTCCTCCCTTTATCCAAAAGGTTTATTATTTAAAAACAAAAATTATATATATATATATTTTTTTTTTTTAATTCTGAACTTTTGTAACACCTAATTTGTCTATACATTTTTTGAGACCTGTAACTTTTTTCAGATAATTTTCCTATTGATTGAGGTCTGTTTGATATCGTTGTTGCATGGCGAGTTGCCGTCTTGTTGCTGCCATTTTGTTTTATGCAGGATGGGATTTTTATTGTTTTTTCTTGCATTTTATACTGGGTGGGGGAATTCGGTGACCAATAAAGGGCAATGCTAGAGATTCAATTTCTTTTATTTTGGCACCATAATGAATTTTATATTTGACAGATTTATTTTAATACTAGTTGGGGTTGGGCTCTGCGGCGCTGGTTCTGAGCTCTTGCGGCGGTTGCATCCTTTATTTTGAGGGCGGTGAGGTGAGGATGGCGGCAGGCACGTGACTAATGCCGCTGCCATGTTTGCTCACCCTGTAATGCACACCAGGTGTAGAAACATGGCGGCTGCATGCGCATTTAAAAAGAGTGTGATGTCATGATAGGGGCGGGTTATGAGGCGGCCTTATTATGCTAGGTTACGGCGCAGCAACATCTGCGGAGGACCCGGAGGACAGCAGCAGCATGCAGCGCCGCTGGCAGTACTGCGCCGTGTGATCCATTGACTGCACAGTCCCATTAGCGGCTTCCATTTTGGTACAACCATCACTTGCATTTCAGGTGGTGTTTTCAGGGCCGCACCGTCCATTGGACAGTGTGAGCCCTTACACTCAGGCGGCAAGCTGGCAGGGGGAGCGGCTTAGTAGAAAGGGGCGGCGCCATATCGACACAGCGTTCCTCTGTCATGGCGCCGGCGGCAAGGCGCAGGTATGACTCTCAGAGCGGCGGCCCTCCACACCACTGATACTGGGGCGGCCGTGCCAGCGGCCCGGTCCTCAGCCGCGGCTGCAGAGGCGGCGGTGCTGTATTCTGACAGCACCCCCCAGTCCTCACCCGCGGCTTCAGGGGCGGCGGTGTACCCCCCCCCGGGGGGCTTGGTGCACCCTGGGTGTTTTATCAGGGACATCTAGATGCCAAGGCAATTATGTAAGTAGATCATTTTGTAGTGATTTTTAGGATTTAAATCTGTGATCACTTGTTCTATATACTGCAATCCTAAGCCGCCTCTTCACACCTTCACTCCACGCGGGATGTAATATTGCATCACACATTGGTAAGCAGCAGTGGCGTAACGTCAGGCCCTGGGGCCCTGATGCGAAAGGTCCAACGGGGCCCCCAATTATTGCAAATCTTTAATAGTATTAGTCTTTTTCTATGGGCCAAAGGGACTTTTGGGGCCCCCCTAGGCTCCAGGGCCCGGGTGCGATCGCAACCCCTGCACCTGTTGTAGTTACGCCCCTGGTAAGCGGTTGATATTGATGCAGATGCTCACTGTTTTACTAGAGTTAGTGCAAATGTATTAATACAGGCCTTGTTATCCATAGCAACCAATCACAGCACAGCTTTCATTTGACCAGAGCAGTTTCGGAGATGTAAGCTGATCTCTGATTGGTTGCTACAGGCAACAGGGCCAGTTCTTTGTATAAGCAGCTTTTCTAGCTGAGGTCTAGTCTTGATATTGATGATTGTGCAATAGGAAAAACTGTTGTGTCTGGTAGAATATACAAAGGCGGTAAAATGACGCAGGCTTCTTCCCTGTGATAAGAGATTGTATACACAAGATAATCCGACTGTCATACTCACCAGTCTATATACATAAACCAGAGAGCAGGGTGTGTACAGCCATCAGCACAGGACAGGATCGCTGGCAGCACCAGGTGCAATATATATAAATACTAGATTTTTATTTAGTTTTTTTTACTTCTAGAATATATAAACTGCACTTTGAAACTGTGATCTGAAATTGTCTTGAAAAATAAACAAAAATTAAAATATTATATTAATAACAAAGACTGAGAAACTCATCTTCTGGACCGCTATTCACAGTATATAAGAGGGTCCCTGCCGACCACAGGGTCTTCCATACTCATCATAGTTTGCCTCACAAACTGTACAGCGCCGTGGAATATGTTGCTGCAACATAAGCAATGGAAATATAAATTCCAGATTTGTAATTTTTAGTCCCCTGTAATAGGGGGATCCATGGGCTCCTCGGGCACCAGGTTTGTTGGCGTGCCTTCAAACTCTATTGTACACCGGATTTATTTTTTAAGCCATAGAAATATATCAGATTTATCAACAACGAAAACTTAAAATAAGCTTGGGGACCGGTCTCCAATGTTTGATCTCAGTCCTGGGTGTCAGAGCTTTTATTGGTAGAAATTTTTTTTTATTTTTTTTTATTGGCCAGAGCTTTTATTATGCTTCATCAACAAGTCTGATCAATTCTGAGTGGTATAATAATAATAATAATAATAATAATAATAATAATTATTATTATTATTATTATTATTAATCAGTCTTTGCAACAGAAAAAAAAATGCAAACATGGCCGGCCTTATAAAGGATAGGGCTAATGAGGTACCTTCTTTTGCTCACTCCCCACCATAATGGTGTGCTGTCATATATTGTACAAATAACCATACAGAATGTTATTCTAAGCACCATACAGCATGGAGCACAAATAAAGCCATACCCTAGTCGATAGTGCCACCATAGTAAAACTATAATGTATGGTGCCTATGTAGTAGTGCCACATTTTGTAAATTATATACCACCATATGGTACTTACAGCTCCATCTTATGTCAACTGTGGCACTCCATCATCAGAGGGGGCTGTAGCCTCATCAACAGGGGTGGATGCAAAGACATGTGCAACAGCCCCATCATTGTACAGAAACATCTACAACTGCCCCATCAGCAGGGGTGGCTGCACAGACCTATACAACTGCTCAATCAGCAGTGTTGGCTGCAGAGACCTCTATGACGGCCCCATCACCCATCAGCAGGGGTGGCTGCAGAGTCCTCTATAATTGTGGCGCCCCACTGGTCGTTGCTCCACTATGGGGTACTGCACCCAGACCAGCATGTGTGGTATCCCTGTGGCCAGTGAACGGGGAGGTTGACATGTGGCTTTTACCTTGCATCCACACACACTTAGCTTCAAGGGACCAATTGGTTCACCCTGTTGCCTAGGTAACCGGTTCGGGGGGGGGGGGGGGGGGTTAGGTTATAAGAGTGGTAGTGGAAGGCGGGAAGCTAGAACAGAGTACAAGAACGTCTGAGGAGAGAGTCGAGGAGGACCCTTCAGGGGGATGCACAGAAAGGGCACCCAGAAAGAGTGGTGACCCAGGCAGAAGAAGGAGACCCAGTGCCAGACTGTACAGTTATCTGGTCTGGAGGAATCCTAGTCCACAGCGGAGAACCGGCTCCGGGAGCGGTATGGACAAGTTCAACTCCGAGCCGCCAACACCGGTCGGACCCAGGAGAGTTTAGCCTCTGGGTCACCTGCAACACAATAACGCCAAGAGCCAGGACCCACGTAAAGCCACAGAGGTAGCGGCAAACCAGAGAGGGTTCTTACCCACGTTTAAGCAAAGGAGGACAGGAACAAGGAGGTCAGGCCAGGTTCCAAGCCAGCCAGGCTTCACCACAAACAGGACAGAGAAAGAAAGGTTTAGAGGAACATACTCGAAATCCGCATAAAAGACTCATCGGTCACTACCCAGGCCAGCTACCCGTGACTGACTGTGTACCTGTTGTTGAACTGCGTTTATCAAGTGACCAGTAAATACCTGTGCAGAGCAAAAGAAACCTTGTTTGTCTTTATTACGGTTAAACTACTGTGATTCTACCACAACAACCAGCACAGCAGCAATTCTGCAATACCAACATCTCCGGAGGACTGACAGTAGCGCTGGTGTTATCAGATTCTGCAGGTGGCGTCACGAACGATCTATTTTATTATTTTATTTCTACACTTTCCAGTGACCGCCAGGGCCACAGACACGGGCACCAACCACCAGTGACAGCACCCCAAACCAACATCCGAGATCTGAGTACCCCTGACTGGGTGAGTCACAATTGCCCAATCAGCAGGGGTGGCTGCAGAATCCTCTAAAACGGCCCCATCAGCAGGGGTGGCTGCAGAATCCACTAAAACGACCCCATCAGCAGGGGTGGCTGCAGAATCCTCTAAAACGGCTTCATCAGCAGGGTGGCTGCAGAATCCTCTAAAACGACCCCATCAGCAGGAGTGGCTGCAGAATCCTCTAAAACGACCCCATCAGCAGGAGTGGCTGCAGAATCCTCTAAAATGACCCTATCAGCAGGAGTGGCTGCAGAATCCTCTAAAACGGCTTCATCAGCAGGGGTGGCTGCAGAATCCTCTAAAACGGCTTCATCAGCAGGGGTGGCTGCAGAATCCTCTAAAACGACCCCATCAGCAGGAGTGGCTGCAGAATCCTCTAAAACGGCTTCATCAGCAGGGGTGGCTGCAGAATCCTCTAAAACGGCCCCATCAGCAGGGGTGGCTTAAGTGAGGTCTACAACCACACCGGCCACTACTACAATGCCAGCCCTAAATCTGAATGCATACAGGCTCATATACACCATATAAACTCCCTTTATCCCCCTATACTACTCCCATTTCATAAGTCTCACACATTTTAATGATGTCATTAGTTGTTAGTGACATCAGAGCGCTACATCTCCCTGAACATCAGAAGCATACCGCGGCAGCATGTGACAGGTGCTCCCAAACAAAAACTGCCAAATGTTCCCAAAAAACAGCAATCAATGACCTTTCCAGAAGGCCTGACCCTGCACTGCTCTCTATTCATAGCCATAATTGTCTTCATTTGTACTTACACCTGGTGAGAAAATTCCAGCCCTTGTCAATATGCAAATGACAGAGTGATAATTGTGACCATGTGCCAGGGCTACAGTCACCCTCCTTGTCAGGGAATTTGCATTTCTATTCACTGAATAGTTTTATTCTGAATGCATGTCCGGGGCACTGTCGTGTAATTGTTCCCTTAATCTGTTTTTCTAATTAAAAAACAATAATAAGGGGGAAATGGATGATATTTCAAGTCAGAAACCTCTGGATTAGATGTAACTTTAGGAACAGTCTAGGACATCCATTTTCGATAAATCAAAGTTGCCATATATTATAACGTCTACTTGGCTTAGGAAACAAATCAATCAATTCTGGAACAAATCAAGTCAGACATGTCATTAGAAGCAAAGATCATCAAGCTACGACTTGTCTACACATCATACGAAGAGAGAAATCACTGGAGAAGGACATCAGAAGAAGAAGAATAAAATGATCAAGGCGAAGAGGAAGACCAGCAACCCCATGGCGTGATAGAATCAAGATAACGGCAGAGAAGACCCTGGTGAACCTATCTAGGCTTGGAAAATACACTGTTGGACCTAGCTAGGCTCGGAGAAGCCCCTGGTGGACCTATCTAGGCTCGGAGAAGACTCTGATGGACCTATCTAGGCTTGGAGAAGACCCTGGTGGACATATCTGGAGGGAAAAGACCCTGGTGGACTTATCTGGGCTTGGAGAAGACCCTGGTGTACCTATCTAGGATTGGAGAAGGCGCTGGTGGACCTATCTAGGCTTGGAGAAGACCCTGGTGGACCTATCTAGGCTTGGAGAAGACCCTGGTGGACCTATCTGAGCTTGGAGAAGACCCTGGTGGACCTATCTGAGCTTGGAGAAGACCCTGGTGGACCTATCTAAGCTTGGAGAAGACCCTGGTGGACCTATCTGAGCTTGGAGAAGACCCTGGTGGACCTATCTGAGCTTGGAGAAGACCCTGGTGGACCTATCTAAGCTTGGAGAAGACCCTGGTGGACCTATCTGAGCTTGGAGAAGACCCTGGTGGACCTATCTGAGCTTGGAGAAGACCCTGGTGGACCTATCTAAGCTTGGAGAAGGCCCTGGTGGACCTATCTAGGTTTGGAAAAGACCCTGATGGACCTATCTAGGCTGCACAAGATTGATCTTCTAACAGAGCTTTCATCCATCAATTCGCCATGGCCTAAGATTGAGATGGAGGCCAGTGAAAAAAAGTTAATTGGCTTAGGATGGAAATTTCTAGCATCAAGGGGTAAGAGGAGAAGCAAACGTAGCAGCTGGGTCGGAGCCCATAATTTTCCCAGTTGGAAGTAAAACTTTATTACTTATCCACAGAATAGGTGATAAATTGCAGATCTCTGCAGGTCCAATGTAGGGGTATTTCAGAGAATGATCCATTCTCGGGACGGATGATATCCACTTAGAATGGAGCGATAGGACTAGCAGAGATGAGAACGTCTTGCACAGCAGTCCCATAGACAATGAATTGAGTGGTGGCATCTCCACTTAAATGGGGCATTTTAGAGCCTCATTAAACCACCAGCAATCAGCAAGATGGATAGGAGATAACATGGCTAGTGGTGAATAAACCTTTTAAAGGAGCCTAGAAGGTATTTTTGTCAGATTAATTCAGGATAGTTTGATATCCTCATGTAGAATGATCAAAAATGTGTATAGGAATTATAGCAGCAGCCGATTCTCTATCATAGCAGAGCGGCTAATTACAAAGAACTGCAATCTACATAATAGCTGGGATCAAACTTTGATCTCCAGGTGCAGCCTGATATGAGCTCAGGAAGAGGAATGAACACGGCCATGTTTAATAATCGCTCAAATTAAGAGTCTGCTCACACAGAAGGTGGCGAGCAATGACCCCATAAAAGAGGTCCCGCGGAGCAGACCCCACACACTTCACTATGTGTCGCAATGCAGCAAACTCATTTAAGGCTTATTCTAATCCACAAATGAAGGTAAAATAAAAAACTTAAACACAAAGGAATAAACATAAAAATAGTAATGGGGGTAGGGTCGGAAAATTATTTTAGTCCTGATTCTGTGAGCGATGGATGGTAAATGAGCAGAAGAAGAACAATGGCAGAGTGTGAAAGGCTCCGAATGTTTTCAGCTGTAAAGAAACAAAAGTGGAGGGTTGTGAAGATTTCTCAATAGGGCGTATGATCGTGTCTGACAGAGTGACTCATGCGGTTATAGAGAATATGTAGAAGCCCCGAGGGTTTAAAGGTCCAATGTTCAACCAAAATTGCTTACTGTCACTCTAAGGTTTGAAAAGATGGCGGTAGAGGAATAGGTAGTGGCTCAGAGAGGACGCACGAGCCAAGGGCGCGTGCAAGATGGCAGCTTCTACTGTAAAACCTGGATAAAACGTTACTGTTCAGTTTACATCTGTGTTTTAGGCTGTGTTCACTTCTGTGATGGAAGCCAAGTTGCAGATTACAAACACCACAAAAGGCGGCCCATGAAGTCAATAGGGTCTGGCAGGTGCCTCTGGCGTCCGTCATTTTTTTCCTTTGCTACTGTACGTCACAGTGTTGATCCACATACTGGTCACTTTGTATTTTAGGTTGTGTTTGCTCCTACAATAGAGGCTTACTAAAACCTGACAGACGGACACTATAGGGCAATTGGGGTCCGGTGTTTTCTTCCTTTTGCTACAGCCCAGAAGTGACTAGCACTGATGTGCAGAGAGATGTAGACATTCAAGGAGCGGACAGATGACCGGTCATGCAGGAAATAGTCTTCGATGCTCTACAGTCCTCAAGAGCCACCAAAAGTGCATGTTTTCAGGATATTTCCTTAGCATTGCACAGGTGTTGCAATCATAACTAGAGATGAGCGGACCTGTGGAAGTTCAGGTTCTGGGGGTTCAGATGAACTGTATATAGACTGTATATAGGTTCTGGACCCGAACCCCATTGGAAGTCACTGATTGGACATTTCCGCTCTCCATCGACATACGGCCTTTCTTGGGAGGGAGAGTGAAGTTTTGTTTAATATTTATTTTATTGTACACACTACATCCGATAATGCTGATTTTACCCCAACCATTCAAACACTGAAAGCTGCTCACACTGTGCCGAACACAGTGTACCCGAGCACAGCGATGCTGGCTCTAGTGAATGTACCTGAGCACAGCGATGCTGGCTCTAGTGAATGTACCTGAGCACAGCGATGCTGGCTCTAGTGAATGTACCTGAGCACAGCGATGCTGGCTCTAGTGAATGTACCTGAGCACAGCGATGCTGGCTCTAGTGAATGTACCTGAGCACAGCGATGCTGGCTCTAGTGAATGTACCTGAGCACAGCGATGCTGGCTCTAGTGAATGTACCCGAGCACAGCAATGCTGGCTCTAGTGAATGTACCTGAGCACAGCGATGCTGGCTCTAGTGAATGTACCTGAGCACAGCGATGCTCGCTCCAGTGAGTGTACCTGAGCACAGCGATGCTCGCTCCAGTGAGTGTACCTGAGCACAGCAATGCTCGCTCCAGTGAGTGTACCTGAGCACAGCAATGCTCGCTGAGTGTACCTGAACACAGCAATGCTCGCTCCAGTGAGTGTACCTGAGCACAGCGATGCTCGCTCCAGTGAGTGTACCTGAGCACAGCGATGCTCGCTCCAGTGAGTGTACCTGAGCACAGCGATGCTCGCTCCAGTGAGTGTACCTGAGCACAGTGATGCTCGCTCCAGTGAGTGTACCTGAGCACAGCGATGCTCGCTCCAGTGAGTGTACCTGAGCACAGCAATGCTCGCTCCAGTGAGTGTACCTGAGCACAGCAATGCTCGCTGAGTGTACCTGAACACAGCAATGCTCGCTCCAGTGAGTGTACCTGAGCACAGCGATGCTCGCTCCAGTGAGTGTACCTGAGCACAGCGATGCTCGCTCCAGTGAGTGTACCTGAGCACAGCGATGCTCGCTCCAGTGAGTGTACCTGAGCACAGTGATGCTCGCTCCAGTGAGTGTACCTGAGCACAGCGATGCTCGCTCCAGTGAGTGTACCTGAGCACAGCAATGCTCGCTCCAGTGAGTGTACCTGAGCACAGCGATGCTCGCTCCAGTGAGTGTACCTGAGCACAGCAATGCTCGCTCCAGTGTTTTGCATACATAAAGCATCTGAACTCCAAACTCGAACACTGAATTCTTCTTGTAAAGTCTGTGTTCGGTAAGAACTCTGAATTTCAAAGTCCGGTTTGCACATCCCTAATCATCATCACCTGTGCAATACTAAGCAAATCCTGGAAACACGACTTGTTGGTGGCTCCTGAGACTGGAGCTGGGGAACACTACAGCAATGGCCTCTAGCCTGTGGATCTCCAGCTGTTGGAAACTACAACTCTCAGCATGCCGACAGCTACAGTTTCATCACTGAACATCATGGTGCAGAAACAGAATCACCTTCCAATTTCAATCTAGACAAATGTCAAAACCTCAGTTCATGAAGTGAACAATTCTGACAAGTTCTTTTATATTCGTGCAAATGGTCTTTGGGGTTATTGTAAATTTATATCTCACATTTTTGGAAAACATATTGTGAGATAAAGTGAATCATTTGCAAGTTACATTGGAAACGGAAGATGGCGGAGATTCGATTAATTCTTGGTACACACCACTGGAACGAAGTAGAGTTGACAATCCATTAATGCACATTGAGCTTAAAAGTTCCAGCATTATGGGTGGGCATGTGGCACTGAGGTATTGTATGGCATCACAATCTTGTTTAGCCCTTGCATTATGGCACGCAATTCATATCTTCCATATCTGCAATTTTTGTTGTTGCAAGATTTCATACTCGTACATATGGCACACAACAAATCTGAGCCAATCCATGGTCATCGAGATGCTCCATTCTATGAAGAGCAGTCCTCACCATGTTTTTTATTCAGATTATTTTAAAAATCATTGCGAAATTTTCTTTAGAAATCTGGGATGGACTCTTGGCTCAGAATGAATTGATGCAAGTCCAAATCCAGGATTAGAAAACAGTCAAGTAAGGACTGCAGTTTACAAGAGGGGATCTCTGTTGTATTCACATTTACTGGAAGCCACTGTCATTAAGCCCAGAACCACATGGCCAACAAAGTGAAGACATTGGAATGAGATACTGACATTTTTGTATTATTGTACAATTTTGGTTTCCAAGTCAGATGGACCCTGCCCTTTTTTTGTGATTACTTTTCAATAAGAGTTTGGAGGGGCAAACACCATTTGTGCTCCTCGGTTGCATCCTTACTGGGAAAGTTTATGTCATGATCCCTCCTTGCAGCACATTCTAGGACACTATTTTATGTTGTGTTGGTGTTACTGGTACTTGGGTGTTCTGTCTGTATTATATGTTCAGAGTTATTCTCCATGCTGGTTCTGGGAAACATTCAGGTGTTTCTACTACCCAGTGATTGTTCTGTTACTTAACTCAGCAGCTTTCCCCAAAATGCTGCCAGTCATACATTTTACTTGAAGTGCTGTGTAGCCTGCTCTCCTGTGTATACCTTGATGTCTGTTAGATGACTTTGACTACTCTTGAGTCTGATCCCTGTACCTGTAATCTTTGTCATGGTATTTTGACCCCTGGGCCTTTACCTGTTTAAGCCTTTGCTTAATCCCTGGATTCTCATTGTGCTCTCCTGTAAAACCTACAAAAAGAGGATATCTGCTGCGACACTACTATATATGAGAAATGTAAATCAATGAGTGGCACTAGAGAAAAGAGGATCAAACTCTATTGTGCAAATGTGTAATGCAGAAACTGCCCTGTGCTAGATATGAAAATCAGAGATTATTACATTCATGGACATATAAGCCTATACACATTTCACAATCTCACTAGGGCATAGTGTCAGGACCTGGCAGTGGAGGCTCCTTGAAAGTGGGTGCCAGGCTTAATCCTTAGTGGCCACTATCGAGACTAAGATCTCTGATTTTCATATCTAGCACAGGGCAGTTTCTGCATTACACATTTGCACAATAGAGTTTGATCCTCTTTTCTCTAGTGCCACTCATTGATTTACATTTCTCATATATAGTAGTGTCGCGGCAGATATTCTCTTTTTGTAAGTATTATTATTTTCTGCCAGCACCTACGTGTACGGTGATGCCAGTCTTATGGATATTCACTCCTGTAAAACCTGACCTTGGACCGTTATATGACCACATCTCTGTCTACCAGGATAATGCGAATCCTCCTGGAACTGACTCTGGATTGCCTAGCCACCCTTTTGCCTCTTATCCTGGATCCTGCCATCTTCATTTGAAGAAACCCAACCAGGGCCAAGGGAAACACAAGGGTTTAACAAAATCTGGAGTTCAGAAACGCTCAACTCCACTGTGAAGAAGACCCCACAGTTACACGGCCATCATTGCTGTGGCATACCACTTTTCCACCTGCAATCCAACATCAATCCCAATGAATATGACAGGGTGTGACTGCCATAATTCCCGTCCACATTGTGCCTGTCACGAACCAAACAGCTCAGCTCATTACTTCAACACACAAAAAACAGTAGTGTTGCTAAAGTGATGGGAAGCCAAAAAAAATTGGGTTCTAGGTAAAAATATCTCAGCGGGTAAGCTTCTAAATGGAGGATTGGGGAATACTAGTTTAATTTCTTTTTAACCAGTTTGAGCCCTTTGAAAAAAAAATCTGCTGGAAAAATCATCACCAACTTGACAACCCCTTTAAGAATGATTGAAAAAAACAAGTACAAAAAGCTGCAAACCACAATGTTAATACGTAAATATTTTATTTCAATGGCAAGAAAACAATACGTAGTTGTGACAAGTGGTATGCCGCCATCTCCCTGGATGGAGAGCGGAGGCGAACGCAACGTGAGCGCGATGGTGGCGAGAGTGAGACAATCACTAACACGACTGCTATAAAAACAGAGGTCACACTCATGTTCTGATACAGAAACCCAGTATTGTGCACACACGGTGATAAGGACAAGATGAGGGGTATGTGGGCAGGGTTAGTGAGATTAATCCCCCCATCCAGCACCCCGAGAAACAAGATAGAACAGCTGTAACAGTACAAAGGTAAAAACGTCACAATACGGAATAACGGCGGAGTCCCTGTGTGCTTCGTGTCTCCTGACATCTGGACAAGTGGATTTGATACCCAACTTGTTGGGGGCAGCCATTTTGTGGGTCTAATTAATTAGCGCAAGATCATATTTTAATATTTTTCCACTGCAGCCATTTTTTATATTTTTACTTTAAATGTTCCGACTCTTGGAAGGCAAAAATATACTAAGGTTTAGAATATTAACCCATGAAAATAAATCACTATATATGCATTTTTTTTATGGAACCAAACAAGGGTTAAAAAAATAATTATGAGTCTTGGAAAAATGCAAAAAAAAATTTTTTTAAACTTTTATCTGTTGTGTTAAGGCTTGCTTTTCTTGTTTTTTTTTTTTTTTGCAGGAAGAGTTGGTGTTTACATTGGCACTTAGTGAGGGAAGCAGAACTTGATGTATTTAGGAAATGACACAAAAAAAATAAATAGAAGTCTTGAGGATTTAAAAAAAAAAAAAAAAAAAAAAAAAATTATATATATACACACACATATATATAAATGTAAAATTATAGTGTCGGTAGGATCAACTGCTAGTTACAAATTTCTGGCTTTATTTTTTTACGGACTCTCTCTCTCTTTTTTTTTTTTTTTTTATGAACTTTGTCTTAAGTAATTTTAGCAATCTCCTATGAAGACCCTCAGAGAGGACACTCCCTCATCTGGCAGAGGCTGAAATCAGCTGTATAATGCAGCTGCCACATGTAGTGGACTAAACTGTTGAGAGACGACAGTACTGCAGCGTAGGGACAGCCTTAGCACTATTTTTGCATTGCTCATTACCGGGGGGTATGACTAAAAACAGGCCATCAATGTAAAATCCCAAAAAATTCCCTTAACCTCCCTGGTGGTATGATTATGTCAGGAATTTTGTGCTAAAAGCGGTACCATTTTTTGGCATGGAAATTTGGTGTTATGTACAGTAGGCCTGCAATTCTTAGTAATTACCTGATCAAAGAAGACTCTAGCCTTCCTAGCGGTATTCCCGAGCCTGACTCGGGTTAACATTCACTGCCAGAAGCGGTAACCCCGAGTCAAGCTCGGGCTTACCCGCTGTCGCGGCAGATGCGGTGAAAAAACCGCATCTGCCGCACTTGCCGCATAGCCGCCGCACTTGCGGCGCGGTTGCGGTAATCGCCATAGTAAGTATAGGGGGACTTGCGGCAGGTGCGGCATGTGCGTTTTTTTTTGCGGCTGCACCTGCCGCAAGTGCAAAACTGCACTTACCGCACCTGCCGCAAGTCCCTCTATACTTACTATGGCGATTACCGCAACCGCGCCGCAAGTGCGGCGGCTATGCGGCAAGTGCGTCAGATGCGGTTTTTTCACCACATCTGCCGCGACCGCAGGTAAGCCTGAGCTTGACTCGGGGTTACCGCTTCTGGCAGTGAATGTTAACCCCGAGTCAGGCTCGGGAATACCGCTAGGAAGGTTAAAGGGGTTGTTCCGTGCACACTTGTTCCGTGCACACGCCATTGTAAATCTGGACTAAGTTTGCACATTGTTTGCTGCGCGGCAGGGGTAGGAGGTTTCATTCATTATCCACCTTTAGCCCATCGAAACAATGGCACATAACTTACTGATGTGAAGTAGAGTACAAACGGCGCGTCCTGACTACCTGCCAGGCGTACCCACTGGGTTGGTCTACTAGACCAGAGGTCCCCAACTCCAGCCCTTAAGGCCCACCAACAGTGCAAGTTTTCAGGATTTCCTTAGCATTTGACAGTTGGAATCATCACCTTTGCAGGAGATTGAATTACCAACTGTCAAATGCTAAGGAAATCCTGAAAACCTGGACTGTTGGTGGGCCTTGAGGACTGGAGTCGGGGACCTCTGTACTAGACGACTAAAATAAACTACAGGAGCCTCATATGGGCAGGCCGAAATGGTGCTTCTTTTTTTAACAGGTTTGGAATTTGTCAGCCATTGCAGATTGGCGCGGCACGCTATAGCAATTTGTTATACGTCATTGCACAGCACTCGTGTGAGCGGGTCCTTCCTCATTTTGCCCCTACATTACCTCTAAATTATGACCTTCCGACTTCCTACAAAATGGCTGATCCCAATTTTGTGTGGGCAACAAGTACACATGAATACTATGACATCCGGGGGCAATTACCCGGTAATACGTAATAAAAGTGACAGTCATATTTTCTCTTTAAAATAGAATACAATAAAATATATACTTTTCTTTAATATCAATGAAAATTAGATTTCTCTCAAAAGTACATAAAACCGTGTTGTTTTAGTGCATCGACCACCATACTAGGCCCACAATGTAAAAATGAAGTGGAACAGAGTTGCCCATAGCAACCAATCAGATTTCCTTATTCACTCTACAACCTGTACAGGCTAAATGAAAGCTGCAATCTGATTGGTTGCTATGGGCAAAGCTCTCCTTGGCGACTGTACTAGTTTGAGGCCTACATTTTGGCTGCAGCCTGATTAGATTTATAACAGATTGCAGGCAAAAATTCAAGAGGAAAATAGAAGTGTAGCCCATAGTAACCAATAAAATGATGTCTTCCTTTTTCTAACAGACACTGAACTTGCCACATTTGCTCAGTGGGCATCCGATGTGCTGCCAAAAATCACCACATGACCAGGTTCTCTCTTGAAGTCCACATCTATTAACCGTCCCTCTATGCCTCACTCGGTCACATCTCCCCAAGGTGCCGGGATATAAGAAACCTTCCAAAATTGTTAGATTCCAGAACTTATTCTGGAGGTCTCCATAGTTACCAAAATTGAAGTTGGCAATTTCGGAACGTTTAGGCCCACTCTAAACTCTCTCCTCACTCTCAAAATTGTCTGGACTTTTTCCGAAAAATTGTGACGGTCTAGGATATGGGTCTCTCCTTTTTCCAGGAGATTTTACTAGTATGGGTAACACAAGAAAATTGGCCATTACATTTTTGCCAACTGTCCCAAAATGTCCCAGGTTGGTGTTCCCGCGAGGGGTGGGACAGACATGTCCAGAAAGGTTGGTTGCTACGTACAACACCGCCTCTTTGCTTTGATCTCCATATATAGGCCCCACTTTATTTCTTACCTCATGCCTGATACAAAATGACAAAAGAATAACAAAAAACACCATTTAGAAAAATAAATAATCATTTCTGGCCTGACTGGCCGTGAAATGCACAAATGGTGGGGTTGGTCGGTCGCCATGTGACCTGCTTATTAGACAAATATTCAGGATCAATGCACTTAATTCTGCACGTGGCAGACATATTGCTTTGAAATTGTGCACTTTAGAGGTAAAGTGCTAAGGACGGAGGTGGAGTTCCAAAAAAAACCAAAAAAACCTTACAATTTCAGTTTGTACACAGATTCCTGGAGATGTGACCCTGGAGACTGGGGGCGACTCGCCCCCAATCCTTAAAGTGAATCTTTGATTGTCGAGCAACAGAGATTGCGGAAAGTAAAGTCCGTAGAATTGATCGGTCGTGTCAGAGGCTTCGCTCTAATCTCAGTACAAAATGATGAATTAAAACAAGAAATAAGTTAAATAAAATAACTAAAAATCACACTGAGAAGCGAGAAGTACGGCCGACAGCGAACCCATATACCCACACTGATTAAAGGCTGCCATTTTCTGGGCCGATGCATGCAACCAGTCACTACTAGGCCGAAGCCACGCTTTATCTGAGCCATAGTCCTTATGACATGATCTCCCAACATGAAGGGCTTCAAAATGGCCACCGTAAGCAAAATGGATGAAGTGAATGAACCAGGGTCGACAGAATGATACTGACGGGTTACGTTGAACACCAAGCGATGGCTTACACCATGATGACTTTACGATCCAGTGTAAACACTTGAATAACACCCTGGACATGAATGAGTCGCACATTTTATGTACAAAATGAAAAATATATATTAAAAAAAATGTCCTACTCCTGCTCGAATTCACAAGTTTACGGATACCAGGTCGATAAATAAGATAGTATCTGCGGTGCAGGCAGGACGCGCTGTTCTACGACATATGTATATACATTTCTACACGGCACACGACTAATGCGGATTAAAAAAACTGAAAAAATAAAACAACATTTTTACAGAAAAAACGAGAGCCGTCGTATGAGAGGTGAACGTCAAGAACGTATGTAAACTAGCCCCGGCTGCGGAGACCATATGTGCAAGATCAGGGCAGTCATGTGCCCGAGGAGATCCAACAGAAATCTTCAGAAATAACCAAGACGACAGCGCTGCCTACGGGCCCTAAATGGTCGGACATGAGGGAATCCAAAAAAATACAGCTACAGCGGGGGGGGGGCAAGCACAGTGAGCAGGTCACTAGAGGAGGAAGAAAGTATCTACCATGGAAGCAAATTGCACATGGGGTGGAATTACTTAAGGTAGCGCCATAGTCTCTGCAGGTTGGCCACAGCTTGGGTGGTCTCCAGTGCGCCCTTATGACGAGTAGGGTCTCCATACATGTCAGGGGTAAGAAACTAATGGTTCCAGCAAGTGCAGAGTCCGGGCTTCCAGGAGATGTACAGTAAGGCTTCCTGTAAGTTTGTTTGGGAGCGATGAAGAAGGTGCAGGTTTTTCCCCCAGAATAGGGAACAAGGAAGGTTAGGATTAAATAAAAGTTATTTTGTGGGGAGGAGTCCTCTCGTTACACTGCCGTCTCCTGATCCTCTCTCTGGATCATCTGATAGTGCTGCCTGTTCTCCAGGTAGGCAGCCAGCTCAGAGTCCTTCGCCTTCTCGGCACGGTTCTTTGGAGTGTCTCCCTGAAATACAGATAATATTTGTTTTTAAACTTTTATGTAGTTTTGTTTGCTTTTCTACAATAAAGTAGTAACATTTACCACATCATACAGTTGTTATACGTCACTAGAGATGAGTGGACCTGTGGACATTTGGGTTCTAGCAGCTCAGCCAGACTTCTGCTTCTCTTCTGGACCTAAAGTTGACCCGAACCCAGGGCCGCACCGTCCATTGGACAGTGTGAGCCCTATCATTCAGGTGGCAAGAGGCAGGGGGGGGCGGCTCCTTATGCACACAGCGTCCCCCTGTCATGGCGCCGGCGGGTCAGGGCAGGTAAGAGCCGCCGAGCGGCGACCCGCCGGAGCCCAGCTCAAGGGGCGGCGGTGCTGGGCTCTGCCAGCACCCCCCTTCTTCCCCCGGTCCTCAGTCGCTGCTGAAGGGGCGGCAGTGCTGGGCTCCACCAGCAACCCCCCCCGGTCATCAGCCTGCGGCTCAGGCGGCAGTGGGGCTTGGTGCACCCCTGCCCGAACCTCATTGGAAATCACTAACAGGGCAGTTCTGCTCTCCGCCCACACTCAGGCAGTAAGGGTAAGACAGTGGGGCGGATTTGGAATGAGCCATTTTGCCACTATTTGGTAAATTTGGCCTAAACTTAGGCTATTTGGACTAAAAGTACATCAACAGTCATTTTCTTACTTTGGGTCACTAATTTGCAGTAAACTGTGGTGCAATTTCGGTACTTGGGATCTCAATTTAGGCCATTCCCTTTCTCTATCCACTTTCTGATAGACCAGATAGACCAGGGATCCCCAACCTGTAGCTCGGGCAACATGTGGCTCACAGGTCCGTGATATATGGCTCGTGGTTGTCCTGCAGCTTGATCCATTAGCTATGAAGGGAAGGTTCCCAGATGGTGAGTATTTGTAAGTAGCTCTACATAAAAGAGGAGATCTGAATGGGGTAAGGTAGGGACTCCTGGATCTTGGTGTACTGCCTCAGTGTGATTTGTGTGGAAAAGCTTTGTATATCATTATACTGGTAATGGGGGCTCTGGGTGTCACTAAGGTAGCTGGATGTGCTCGGGACACTCTCTCAGAGCTGCATGTGGCTGTCAAGGTCAGAAGGCCTTGTTGAGTTCCTAAAAAATACATGTCTAAAGCAGTAAGTGTGAAGCAAGGAATGGTGCATGTTTTTAGCATAAATTACCATAAACAAGATTTGTGGACCATGTAGTTTAGTAATTTGGCCACACTGCATCAGGTGTGCCTGTAGCAACGTTTTTAGGTCATATTCACATGGGTCATCCATATTGTGTATTCTCTAGACAAAGTCCATAGCTAGAATTGTGGATTAGATTTAAGGTTTCATCTACTCACAACAGACAAAATACACATATTATAATGAGTGGCCCTGTAGAGCTGTCATGTCAATTTAGGTTGCAGATTTGCCTTTGTATGATTGGAGGAACATAGAGACACTGAAGACAGTCAGATCCAGCGACCATCCAGCTTTAGAGCAATGTTTACAAGCTCTAAAGCAAAAGGCTTGCAAGTGTTGCCCTCCTTGCCTAAGAAACTGGCCACCTCTGACACATGGCAGCAGTGGTCGGTAAATATAGGCAACAAAGTATAGAAAGTTTAATACCTCAACCTTAACAGCAGAGGATTTTTTTTTGCAAATTTGCTTCCTTTTAAGCACTTTGCAATTTTACCTGTTGTTGATGTTGAGAAAACCTCCTTTAAGCAGCACCTCTTTGTCTGATCACCTTTCTTCGTGTCACACTGCAGTGGATATCAGCAGTGCCTGGACACATTCAGGTTCTCCCACTATTCCTTATGGCCAGCTGCAGTGCCTGGACACATTCAGGTTCTCCCACTATTCCTTATGGCCGGCTGCAGTGCCTGGACACATTCAGGTTCTCCCCCTAATCCTTGTGGCCGGCTGCAGTGCCTGGACACATTCAGGTTCTCCCCCTAATCCTTGTGGCCGGCTGCAGTGCCTGGACACATTCAGGTTCTCCCCCTAATCCTTGTGGCCGGCTGCAGTGCCTGGACACATTCAGGTTCTTCCCCTAATCCTTGTGGCCGGCTGCAGTGCCTGGACACATTCAGGTTCTTCCCCTAATTCTTGTGGCCGGCTGCAGTGCCTGGACACATTCAGGTTCTCCCCCTAATCCTTGTGGCCAGCTGCAGTGCCTGGACACATTTAGGTTCTCCCCCTAATCCTTGTGGCCGGCTGCAGTGCCTGGACACATTCAGGTTCTCCCCCTAATCCTTGTGGCCGGCTGCAGTGCCTGGACACATTCAGATTCTCCCCCTAATCCTTGTGGCCGGCTGCAGTGCCTGGACACATTCAGGTTCTCCCCCTAATCCTTGTGGTGGGCTGCAGTGCCTGGACACATTCAGGTTCTCCCCCTAATCCTTGTGGCCGGCTGCAGTGCCTGGACACATTCAGGTTCTCCCCCTAATCCTTGTGGCCGGCTGCAGTGCCTGGACACATTTAGGTTCTCCCCCTAATCCTTGTGGCCGGCTGCAGTGCCTGGACACATTCAGGTTCTCCCCCTAATCCTTGTGGCCGGCTGCAGTGCCTGGACACATTCAGGTTCTCCCCCTAATCCTTGTGGACGGCTGCAGTGCCTGGACACATTTAGGTTCTCCCCCTAATCCTTGTGGCCGGCTGCAGTGCCTGGACACATTCAGGTTCTCCCCCTAATCCTTGTGGCCGGCTGCAGTGCCTGGACACATTCAGGTTCTCCCCCTAATCCTTATGGCCGGCTGCAGTGCCTGGACACATTCAGGTTCTCCCCCTATCCTTGTGGCCGGCTGCAGTGCCTGGACACATTCAGGTTCTCCCCCTAATCCTTATGGCTGGCTGCAGTGCCTGGAAACATTCAGGTTCTCCCCCTAATCCTTGTGGCCGGCTGCAGTGCCTGGACACATTCAGGTTCTCCCCCTAATCCTTGTGGCCGGCTGCAGTGCCTGGACACATTCAGGTTCTCCCCCTATCCTTGTGGCCGGCTGCAGTGCCTGGACACATTCAGGTTCTCCCCTAATCCTTGTGGCCGGCTGCAGTGCCTGGACACATTCAGGTTCTCCCCCTAATCCTTGTGGCCGGCTGCAGTGCCTGGACACATTCAGGTTCTCCCCCTAATCCTTGAGGCCGGCTGCAGTGCCTGGACACATTCAGGTTCTCCCCCTAATCCTTGTGGCCGGCTGCAGTGCCTGGACACATTCAGGTTCTCCCCCTAATCCTTGTGGCCGGCTGCAGTGCCTGGACACATTCAGGTTCTCCCCCTAATCCTTGTGGCCGGCTGCAGTGCCTGGACACATTCAGGTTCTCCCCCTAATCCTTGAGGCCGGCTGCAGTGCCTGGACACATTCAGGTTCTCCCCCTAATCCTTGTGGCCGGCTGCAGTGCCTGGACACATTCAGATTCTCCCCCTAATCCTTGTGGCCGGCTGCAGTGCCTGGACACATTCAGGTTCTCCCCCTAATCCTTGTGGTGGGCTGCAGTGCCTGGACACATTCAGGTTCTCCCCCTAATCCTTGTGGCCGGCTGCAGTGCCTGGACACATTCAGGTTCTCCCCCTAATCCTTGTGGCCGGCTGCAGTGCCTGGACACATTCAGGTTCTCCCCCTAATCCTTATGGCTGGCTGCAGTGCCTGGACACATTCAGGTTCTCCCCCTATCCTTGTGGCCGGCTGCAGTGCCTGGACACATTCAGGTTCTCCCCCTAATCCTCATGGCTGGCTGCAGTGCCTGGAAACATTCAGGTTCTCCCCCTAATCCTTGTGGCCGGCTGCAGTGCCTGGACACATTCAGGTTCTCCCCCTAATCCTTGTGGCCGGCTGCAGTGCCTGGACACATTCAGGTTCTCCCCCTAATCCTTGTGGCCGGCTGCAGTGCCTGGACACATTCAGGTTCTCCCCCTATCCTTGTGGCCGGCTGCAGTGCCTGGACACATTCAGGTTCTCCCCCTAATCCTTGTGGCCGGCTGCAGTGCCTGGACACATTCAGGTTCTCCCCCTAATCCTTGTGGCCGGCTGCAGTGCCTGGACACATTCAGGTTCTCCCCCTAATCCTTGAGGCCGGCTGCAGTGCCTGGACACATTCAGGTTCTCCCCCTAATCCTTGTGGCCGGCTGCAGTGCCTGGACACATTCAGGTTCTCCCCCTAATCCTTGTGGCCGGCTGCAGTGCCTGGACACATTCAGGTTCTTCCCCCTAATCCTTGTGGCCGGCTGCAGTGCCTGGACACATTCAGGTGCTCCCCCTAATCCTTGTGGCCGGCTGCAGTGCCTGGACACATTCAGGTTCTCCCCCTAATCCTTGAGGCCGGCTGCAGTGCCTGGACACATTCAGGTTCTCCCCCTAATCCTTGAGGCCGGCTGCAGTGCCTGGACACATTCAGGTTCTCCCCCTAATCCTTGTGGCCGGCTGCAGTGCCTGGACACATTCAGGTTCTCCCCCTAATCCTTGTGGCCGGCTGCAGTGCCTGGACACATTCAGGTGCTCCCCCTAATCCTTGTGGCTGGCTGCAGTGCCTGGACACATTCAGGTTCTTCTCCCCCTAATCCTTGTGGCCGGCTGCAGTGCCTGGACACATTCAGGTTCTCCCCCTAATCCTTGTGGCTGGCTGCAGTGCCTGGACACATTCAGGTTCTCCCCCTAATCCTTGTGGCTGGCTGCAGTGCCTGGACACATTCAGGTTCTCCCCCTAATCCTTGTGGCCGGCTGCAGTGCCTGGACACATTCAGGTTCTTCCCCTAATCCTTGTGGCCGGCTGCAGTGCTTGGACACATTCAGGTTCTCCCCCTAATCCTTGAGGCCGGCTGCCCTCTGTCCTGTTTGTTCTTATTACTCAGAAAAAAATGAGTCACCCATTCCCAGAAAGAGGAAAAACTTGGGGGATGGAGTGAAGGTGCCGAATCCATAGTGTCTGCATGTGGACCAATAAAAGCTGATCTACAGAGTACCTTGAATATTATAGAGTCAGTGGAGGGAATAATTGGGACCTGATGGATGATCTCTATTATGCTAGGTAGGTTTTATTTGTCTGTGATTAGAAACATTTTTGAGGTGGGAATTAATTTAAAAATGTCTCTAAAATTCTGTACCAACTATTCATTAATTTCTCTCTCTTTAATGGTCAAACACAATTTTCTCTCTAATTACTTCCAATCCTCCTGCATATTCATATATAAACAACCCTGTTCTTACTGCCAGTGTGCAGTTACCACTAGAGGGAGCCCCCTGCATAGTCATATAGATACAATACTGTTTTTACTGCTGGTGTGCAGTCACCACTAGAGGGAGCCCCCTGCATAGTCATATAGATACAATACTGTCCTTACTGCCTGTGTGCAGTCACCACTAGAGGGAGCTCCCTGCATAGTTATATAGATACAATACTGTTTTTACTGCTGGTGTGCAGTCACCACTAGAGGGAGCCCCCTGCATAGTCATATAGATTAATATACTGTTCTTACTGCCTGTGTGTGCAGTCACCACTAGAGGGAGCTCCCTGCATAGTTATATAGATAATATATTGTTCTTACTGCCGCATGCAGTCACCACTAGAGGGAGCCCCCTGCATCATCATATACATAAAATTCTGTGCTTACTGCCAGTGTGCAGTCATCTCTAAAGGAAGCCCCCTGCATAGTCATATAGATACAATACTGTTTTTACTGCCAGTGTGCAGTCACCACTAGAGGGAGCCCCCTACATACAAGTTTACACATTGAACTCAATGATAGCACAGTATGCAGGAGCTCCCCCTTGTGGCGGCTGCAACTCTAAAGGTACAATGTGCTTAGATACAGGTAATGAGATGCAATGTAAAGAAGTCCTCAAAAACCTAACAGTAATTTGCAGGTGCAGACTGTTTTTTTTTATTAATCTGACCCCAAGTGGCATTGACACAACTGGACTCAGAATATTGATCACATTTCTTGACATTTGTAATGCCTCCATAGCTTCCCATTTGCAAAATGTTAAAGGAGGGTTTTTCTGTTAGATTATGTGAAATGTAAGTGTCGATCATGGCATCAAGTGTAAAAGGCCCAGGTCAGCCCAGTGGTAACATAACCCCGCCACGAGATATTACAGTAATACCCTGCAGAGCATGTCTCACTGACCCATCATTACAGGAGCCAGTACCAGCCGGTGTAAGGAATGCACATTAAAACCTGCAGCTGCAGGGCAAGGGGGGCAATCTGAGAGGGAGGGGGGCGGCCAGGCTGATGGCAGCTGTCTGGAATTCCTCAGCTCCTGTCCTTACTCCTATGCTAACAATTCCCGCTTTTCTGTGGCCCCCTCCTCATGTGCTTTACACCCTCTGCCATTCCGACCAGGCACCTCTGTATTTGCAGCTGCCTAGTGGGGGCAAGAAAGGATGGTGGGGTGGGATTGGGGGGGGAAAGGTACAGCTAAACTTATTATACCCAGGAGCCCCTTTGTGAGTCCGAGAAGTGGAGCACCTGTAATTGTGGAGTAGGATGGTGGGGTGGGATGGGGGGGGGAGGTACAGCTAAATGTATTATACCCAGGAGCCCCTTTGTGAGTCCGAGAAGTGGAGCACCTGTAATTGAAGGAATCCGATTTATGCACACTCATTTGTCTGGGGCGATGCAAATACGGATACAAAAATATATCAAAGAATAAAAAAAGGTATTAAAAATACAAGGTGAGACGTGTCACAGGCACCTATCATCACCTGCCAGGATCACAGCCCTTGGGTGCAGCTGCTGGCACAGAGGGCAAAAGGCAGAAGAAGATCTGTCTCTGGAGGACCCGCCACGGCCATTCATTTACATCAACTGATTTGGTGTAATTGCTTCTTTCACCTGTAGGGGCGCTGCAGAATATGTAAGTACTTTATGCTGAATTATCCCGAAGAGCATAACTGATTGTTGGGAATTGTAGCAGCAGGAAAACAAGCGATCGATCCCTTTAAGACCATCAGAAGACAGAGCGGTGCCTTATACGGATATTCCCATTTGGTACATCTAAGGGCCCTTTCACATCAGCGTTTTTCGTAATTCGCGGCAGATGCGGTGAAAAAACCGCATCTGCCGCGTTTGCCGCATAACCGTTCCACTTGCGGCACGGTTGCGGTTTTTTCCATAGGAAGTATAGGGGGACTTGCGGCAGATGCGGCAAGTGCAATTTTGCACTTGCGGCAGGTGCGGCAGAGAAAAAAACCGCGGCTGACCGCGGTTTTTTTCTCTGCCGCACCTGCCGCAAGTGCAAAACCGCACTTGCCGCATCTGCCGCAAGTCCCCCTATACTTCCTATGGAAAAAACCGCAACCGTGCCGCAAGTGGAACGGTTATGCGGCAAACGCGGCAGATGCGGTTTTTTCACCGCATCTGCCGCGAATTACGAAAAACGCTGATGTGAAAGGGCCCTAAGGCATATTCACGATGTATAATACATCTGGAATTAGGACCCGCAGCTCTCAGGCAAAGTGCGCTGTCATGGGCCGCTGTCAGTGGACAGGTGGCTGCTCATTTGTGGCTCTTAATATCCATTTGTGAGGAATTTAGAAAATCGACAAACACAATTTTTGGGAATTCCATACAAATGAATGGAGACGGTATATTAAGGGCCCCAGGTCACATCTGTTCTACATTTTGGATATGCTACAAACGAACTAACTAGGAACATCCCTCCAAAAGACAAAGAAAACAGATCCAAATATGAAATAGAAAATTAAACTGATAAAAGCAGGAAAGGCTATGGTAATAGGAGGAAAAATGTTAACCCCTTAAAACACTTTTTGTATCCTGTTCTCCACCCCAAAAAATTCCACAGTAAGGCCGCACCTGTAGATCTGTTTTCATGAGTGATGCCCCCGCCTCTACGATGTAATGACAGATGGTGCGCTGACGTAGAGATGCCGCGAGGTGCAGACCCGTCTCCCCGCTGAAAGACAAGAACAAAGATTAAAAAGTGGAGTGAAAACTTTTAAACTTTAATCCTTTGGCTAAAAGCACCTGATCAGTAATCCTAGATGAGTGTGGATATTACAATCCTCAGTGTCTGTAGCTTTAAGGCATATTTCTGTCTATAAAAATTATCACATTTACGCTAGGACCCCCACTAAATGCCATAATGAGGGTCCTCCAGTCTCTTCTGCTCGCACAGATGCTGCCGGTAGGTTAATGTTGCAGCCGGTGGCGCGTGCGCTCTGATGCTTCAGGTGGTGCCGAAAGCCGAGCAACATCAGTCCGAGTCCAAACGCCAGAATCAAGGACTTATCTAAAAGTGATCACTAAGCCGGAAGAGCATCCTTGTGATCTGGATCTAAAAGTGTTCACTAAGCCAGAAGATCATGTTTGTGATCTGGATCTAAAAGTGTTCACTAAGCCAGAAGATCATGTTTGTGATCTGGATCTAAAAGTGTTCACTAAGCCTGGCTTCACATTGGCGTTCCCCCTCCGCAGCGTTCTGCGGAGGGGAACCGCCATGTGAGCGCAGCTAGCGCAAGCCCCTATCTTTATACTTGACTGCGCATGACCGTGCGCACCCATTCACTGCCATATGTGATTTGTAAGCAGGTGGACGCCTGCGCACAAATCACACACTCTCGTCCGCACCAGAAATGCAACATGTCGCGTCCCTGGTGCGGACGAGACTGGGTGAATTTGTGCGCAGGCGTCCGCCTGCGTACAAATCACATATGGCAGTGAATGGGAGCGCACGTCATGCGCAGTCAAGCGCAGCACCGTGCGTCCCCATTATAAAGATAGGGGCTTGCGCTGGCTGCGCTCACATGGCGGTTCCCCTCCGCAGAACGCCAATGTGAAGCCAGCCTAAGCCAGAAGATCATCCTTGAGATCTGAATCTAAAAGTGATCACTAAGCCGAAGAATCTGACCAATTGTGAAGTCACTAAGCCAGAAATCATCCTTGGATCTGATCTAAAAGTGTTCACTAAGCCAGAAGATCATCCTTGTGATCTGGATCTAAAAGTGTTCACTAAGCCAGAAGATCATCCTTGTGATCTGGATCTAAAAGTGTTCACTAAGCGAAGATCATCCTTGTGATCTGGATCTAAAAGTGTTCACTAAGCCAGAAGATCATCCTTGTGATCTGGATCTAAAAGTGATCACTAAGCCAGAAGATCATCCTTGTGATCTGGATCTAAAAGTGATCACTAAGTCGCAAGATCTTGTGATCTGGATCTAAAAGTGATCACTAAGCCGGAAGATCATCCTTGTGGTCTGGACTTTTAAAGGGGAGTTTATCACCAGGACACATCCAGCACTCGTCTGAAGGAGTTTAAAAGTTTGTAGATTTCTTTTTGGTTCTTTAAATATTAACTTTAGCAAACTTTTTTTTTTTAACTTTGAGAGTACATAACATCAAAGAAGGAGAACATACACCGCTTAACCCCAGGCTGCCACTTAAAAAAGATGGAGAACCTGTTCGGGGTCATCAGTTATTGACCGATTTTAAGGTTTTCTTGAGTGACTGGTAGTGCTCCTTGCCAATTTTGTTTCATATTTAAAAGTGTTGTCCAAACAAAAAAAAATGGACACCCTGTAAAAACAGCGCCACCCCTGTCTACTGGTTGTTTGTGATATTGCAGCTTCGCAACAGTCACCTCAAAAGAACTGAGCTGCAATACCAGACACAACCTGGAGACCATTGTTATTAGAGATGGCAGACATGTTTTACTATACCTGGATAACACATTGAAGTAGTGAAGGACATTAATTTTTGCAAAAAAAAAAAAGAAAAAGTTAACCGGGCTTTAAAGGACATTTTCCCTCCAGCCCATTGTCAGCCATTGGTTCAGGACCCCTTCTAAAAGCCAGATGGGGTGGCACCGATTAATATTAATGACACATATATATGTTAAAATCCCTCAACCCGTGGATTGGTGATAATTCTTATTCACATAAATCTTATCCCTTCTTGAATTTAGAGGGTTATTCCTATACCAAGCAGTCAGTTGTAGGTTACTTCTATGCCATAGACAGGGAATTACTTGTGATTTTTGGGATAACGCCTTTCCATTTTGGATTTTTTAAGAACTGTATCAGGCCATGTGTGACTTTTTGAAGTTTTTGAGTGGGTCCCAGTCTATGAGGAGTATCCTCTGCTGGCTCCAGGCAAGGGGCGCACATTATCGATAGGACATACGGTGCGGTGAGACCTCAGCAGAGGCCACTTTTGTGGCATTTTTACAAGTAACATTCCTCTTCTGAGTCATTTTTTCACATTAATGCCTCTTTATGACACAGCGGCTCAGCCGCGTAATGAATCTTGGCAGGCGTCCGCTTGTGAAACTTACTTCTTCAGCTCTGCAATGTCCAGGATTTCAGATGGAGCTTGACAAGGGAGGAGAGGAAAAAAAAGAAAAAGATAAATGTTATTATGGCAGAAGACAACTGGATACAGCCTTAGGCTACAAATCAACTTCTTGTGGCTGCACAGATCATATCTGCGTGTGACGGGGATGTGACGGCCCCTGTCCTGTCTATGTGGCCCGTGGACATCATGGAGGAGGGTCCCGAGCTCAGGAGCTCCCCCCGGCCGTCCACATATCACTTGGAAAGCCATTCATTAGACGGATGGCTCAGTAATGATACATTCCATCCATCTGGCTGACAGAGGATTGACCCTCCGAAATCAGCCAAGTGTCAGGAGGAGTCTCCAAAAGAAATAGGGAGTTATATATAAAGCTGATTCTTAAAGGGTTCGTCCACATTTTACGCTTGCAGAATCTGCAGCGATGATTGGGACGGCTTCCTTCACCAGAACGCAGGGGTACACATTACCAATGGAGGGTGGAACTATGGAGAATGAGATGGCATAACTCCCATTAAAGTGAATGGGAACAATGAAACTGTGCAGTACAGCAAGTTTCACCCGGCGGTGACCAGTACATAAATGGATGAGATAGATAGATATAGCCCTTAAAAGGGAATCTGTCAGCAAGTTTTGCTATGTAAGCTGAGGACAGCAAGCTGTAAGAGTTAAAATAAAACTAACAAAAAACTGTGCTTCTCTTATCAGAGTCAGTGCAATTGTTGACTTAAACTAATGGCTTTATTACTCTGTGATTAACATTGGAGGACTAGAAAGTCACAAGCATGGCAGTCAGACATGCCCCCTCCTGTGATTGACGCTTAATAGTCAATTCACAATCTCTATTGAGAGCCTAGTGTGGGTGGAGTTAGCTGTGGGGTGGGTACAGTTATCTGGGTTATCTGGGGTGTGGGCAGGGCAGCTTTCTCAGCACTGCTGGGTTTTTAAGACTAAGCTCTTTGATTGTGTGAGAATGAATGCAGCCAGTAATCTGTGTAATACATCTTGTTGCAGTCAGACAAGGTAGCAAAAACCTGCTGACAGATTCCCTTTAATGCAACAGACACTCACCATTGTCAATAATATATTTGACGATCTCTTTGCTCCCGGCATTGACTGCGTGATGTAACAGCGTGCAGCCGGCGAAGTCCTTCTGAGCCAGGTTCCCGCCGGCACGATGTGCTTCTCTGAACTGGGGACGATAAGGAGAAATGGCTGTGAGAAGAACCCAGCAAGTCAGGTCCACATCAAGGTGTAGGCCCAAAATACAAACTGCCCACATGTCCCCATCCTGTACTCTGAAGACATGGGGGCCCAACTTTTCTCACCTTCAGTGCCACATTAAGCTCAAGGTGATAGTCATGAGTTACATTGAGGAAGTACCATACACCCAAGCCCACACACAAATGATATTCCCGGAAGTGCGAAGTTAGCCGTACACACACCTGGGTTCTGATTCTTCCTACCACCCAGGGGTGGGGAGATACATAGAATGGCTAGTAGAAGCCAGGTAGGGAAGACATGTTTTGTCTCCACACGTAACGAGGACCCGACCAGACCTGATGGCACCATAACCATTTACCTACGACCTTCCATGGGATGTTATGGCACATCATAGTTTTTTTGAAGTCCTTCAGCTCAGGCACAAGGGGACTGAGTTAGAATCAGCCAGAGGGTGGGAAGGAGTGACCAAACAAGGGGTTATCTGTGGATGCCAGCAACCAGCCATGTTCTTCTCTGTGGGGAGGACACGTCATGGAAGGAACCAAGGAAACCCCTGGTTCCCCAGCACCTGTCATGTATCGAGCCTGTAACCAAGGCCTAACATCGAAACAGGTAATTGACTTATGAATATACTCCTATCTGTATTTGTCTATCTGACCATCATATCTGTATATCTATTGTGTAAATAGTATTTTTATCTAGTGTGCCATTCTGGCAATTAAATACATAATATAATCCTAAGCTGCTCTTTTATTCCGATCCACACGTCCGTTCTCTGTTCAATATTACACGCTTCCTAGGTTGGTTTACGACCTGATGTATTACTGTTAACAGACCGGGCTTATATCTCACAAGGAACGAGTGGCAGCTCTCTTTGAAACTCTGTTTCACTGGTGTTAGTGAAAGGGGCCTCCCAGCCTGTCAGGGTTGTGAGCGAGTGTGGTGTTACCCCAGAGGTGGCGTGGATCACCCCCTCCCTGTGCTCGTGTGGACAGGGGATGTCAGTGTACGTCATGTGTTGGCAGAAGTGATTGTAACGTATTGTGTGACCCCACCGTATTAGAGACGCAAGGCTACGAGATGCAGTTAATCATAAAGCACACTCAAAACAAAGGCATATCACAATCCCTCTAGGTGCCGTTGTAAGATTATAACACCCAGAGAGCCCTTATACTGCACAGCCATCCTATAGACAATGTCAGTTTGACAATGTGGTCCCCGGAGTTCACAAAGGTTGTCACCCGACAACTACCTAATCCTTCTCATACCTTTTCAGGATCATCATTTTTTGCAGATTCCAACAAAGTTTCATCTAGAGAAAAAATAAAAAAGGATTAAAAAAAGAAACTGCAAATTTTTGGCATTTCATAAGCGAATGTGACGATAAACTCACCCGGGTTAAGATCTGAGATGCCATTTCCATTCCTAAAAAAACAAACAACATTTCTTTTATATTTGATCTACTAGAAGTGTGTTGGGTAAAAATAAAAGCATCCTGCTCATTGCACAGGGGGTGCAACCACTGTAACTCCCAGCATGGACTGACAGCGCAGTATTATGGCCACCAGCTATCTAATCTAATCATACAAGCTTCTTATGAGCAACAGGAATAATGGAACTCATGGCCAGATGGTTCTCACACTTTCCCAATAATTGGCGGTGTGTGCCGTCATCAGATGCTCCAGTATATCGGCCACATGGCCCAAGTTATAATGGAGATTTTTCTGCAAATTAAAGCTGACCCCGATGGCCGTCCATCCTATACCGGTCTGTCCAGCCTCCGGGAGAGAAGCTCTGCAGAGGTTCATTACTCGCTGGTGTAATGGATCTGATGGACGCTTTGTGTGGTTTCCACATTTTTTATTAAAGCCAGATGTTCCCTTTGTCTGTCCGTACATAGGACAGATCCCACGTGTGCGTCCTGCTGGTATTTACAGGCCACAATCCATGAGCACGGGATTATGAGACATAAGCAGAACAATGATGGAGATCCCAGGGTGTAGAGATCAATGCAGAGTACCGGGAACTAATGCTCATTTCCCCAGTAAGTCCCTAAATCATCTAATATTTACAATTGCATAGATGTCAGCCAGATATACAGGAGACACAAAAATCGCAATGGGCTGTATACAAGGGATAAATAAAAAGTAATGAGCGAGGATCTGCTCACCAGGGAAGGTTGTGAGACACAAAACTAGCATGAAACCGCCCCAGACGTACAAACGACGCTTCAGTGGAGAAAGAAGGGTTAAAACCACGCTGCCGTAGAAAGAAAACTTCAAATAGCATCTTGGATGGTGACTTTATTTTACGCGTTTTGGAAACAAACACCTTCATCAGAGACAACCTCCATCATTGCTGGTGATTGTTTTGTGATCACCATCCAGGATCCTTTTTGAAGCTTCCTTTCTACGACTGCTCAGCATTAACCCTTCTTTCTCTCCTGAGCCGGACACATGAAAGCTAAGCCGAACACTTCAGCTGGGGCTTGACGTCGCCCTCGGCTGTCTTATGACCGCAGTTTGCAGGATTTCGCCGCTAACCTCGCATTGTGACTGTGACTCAAGTTGCAAGAAGTCCAACTGTGTCAAGAGTTATTGCACCTTGCTTGTACCAGCGCCCCAGGGTCACAATGTGACCTCATCCACTGTGATCTAATGGCACCAAGAAAACTGATGGCATGACGGGTGTCCCTGCGTGGCCTCAGCCTTAGGTGTTTTCTATGGGGACAGGGCAGTAAGCGTCTGCCAAACGCCTTTGGGGGCTGCTTATCTCCAGAGAAATTGAAAAACTAGTACATTTTCTGCAAAGAATGGAAACGCTCTGTGAGATGGAGAGAGAAGTGCTGCAAAGTTGGAAATTCCCCCCGTCCCTGCATGTACAGGGTCTTTACATTCTATGGGGGTAGTGACATTGAGGAATCAGGGACGACTAGGTGACAAAGCGTGGGAGAGCTGGAAGATGGGATTTATGAAGCATATTCAGCTTCCCCAGAAACACAAGGAACTACAAAAAAAACTCCCAAAACACTGTGGACACCAATGATGCTGTACAACACCCCCGACATATAATGGGGTCTGGAAGGTTTTTCATGGCAGCCCCATAGAGGTGAATGACGTACTCGTCACACATGTTCACTTAGGGGACTTTCTCAGGATAGTTGGGGTCCCAGGGGTTAGACCCCCATTTCTCATTATGGGGAGGCAATAAATGTGGACCTTTAACTCAGAAGATTTTCTTGGATATGTCACAGCAGGTTTGGCAGCGGTCACCCAGGTTTCATGGAAACAGGTGTAATTATTGTAATTATATATTAGCAATATGCAGTTTTATATTGGATTCCTGGAACACTGGTGACATCTTGTATATCTCACATTAAAGCTTCTAGACAGTTTGCAGGGTCCTGGTCTTTCCGCCATGAACGTCCAATGTGACTGCTGCACCAGGGTCCCTCAAATCTTTTTGACCGGCCAAATCCCACCTTTGTGGTAATATGAGAGTGAAGCAATGAAGAATGTACTTACCTTATTCTATGTCTTAGGCTGGGAAAAACACATAAAAATCGGCCTATTCCCAGTATTGAAAGCCCTGTCCACACAATCATGTCAACTTTAGTTTATTATTGACTCTTACTGGGATTTAGGTTTTATGATTTGGGCAGAGATGGGGCTGAGAAGCCGGAGGAGGATCATGTCCGTCCATTCTCTGCACGGTCACGCCCGGCCGTGTGTGAATGTGACATATAGGTTTGCGCTCATTGTCACCTCTGTCACCACATTACATCTATATAGAAGTCGTTGTCTTCCTACTGCTGTCATTGCAGAGATAAGAGATTTAGAGTATTGTTACAGGTGAATTCACAAATGGGAGACTTTGTTACAGATCTGCTATGACCACCATGGCCTTAGAATATGTCCACAGCTCCTCTGAAGACCTAATTATGAGATGTGTCTCCATGGTAACAGACTACAAAACCTTTGCGTAGTCTGGCTCATCCATCTGTCCTCTGTACTTCTTACCAACAAATACATTGGATATTAGCAAAGAGTATTGGGCAGACGGCGGGTCAACGACAAACCCAAAGAATCGTAATTAGAAGTTGCCATACTTTGGATCGAGCCATAACATACCTGTGTCCAGATGACACATCCATTTTGGTTAAGGAGCCATCGCTACACGTTCTGCCCCGGCAGGCTAGTCCTCGCTGAAAATCGGATACAGCGGGGGAGTCTAGTGGAGAGGATGGTGGTTGTAGTGGAAACTGGAAATGTTGGCTACTTGGGTTTGCAGAGAGCTCCTTGGCGTCCGGCATTGCTGGGGACGTGCCCACCGACTGCGTGATGATCAGCTCCGGGTCCAGGACGTACAGCTCGTCCTGACAGATTTCCAACACGTAGTTCAAGTGTTCCTACAAAGAGAAAAACACAAAAAGGTGGACACAGAACTCTGCCTATGTGCCATGGATCAGGTCGGTCACTAAGATCAGGTGGATCCGCTGCCCACGGTTTGTTTATAGCAAAATGTAGCAAAGGGACATTTAATTGACATAGACAAAGCCTTTATAACGCCCCTCACCAGATCACCAGTATCTCACCCCAGAAGAGCTTCCCAGTGTTCTTCATCCTTTACTAAGATGCACTCCACAAATGTTACTTGATTTCTGCTTGTTTGCCATGGACAGCCATAGTGTCAGGGCTAATCCCCCATCAAAACAAATGTGGTCGAAAAATAAAAGCCATCATATCTCTGTCATGGGGGAAAAAAAGGCCTGAAGCCTAAGGCGGCCCTACTGCTGTGGACTGTAACCCCCGTCCGTATCCATGTGCACATCCTCCCTGATTTGTCCTGAAGAAGATATATTAAATGCTTCGAAACGCATAGACCAAATAGTCTGCTGTATTCTATTCTTCTGGCTCCTGTTTCTCGACATTTACCACTGGCATAGTGCATTAACCCATTCCTTCCTGATAGGGACAGACATATTGGTGCAGGGGGCACAGGGGCTCCATTTCAAAGCAGGTGGATTTGTGCATTATAATGAACTCTTCGACTGTAAAGGCCCTTCTATGTTGGTATCCGCCAGTGCTTCCTGGCATACTATCCTCCCTGGCAGAGCAGTGTCCTTCCTGATATACTATCCTCTTTGGCTTAGCAGTGGCCTTCCTGGCATACTATCATTGCTGGCATAACAGTGACCTTCCGAGTATACTATCCTCCCTGGCATAACCATGGCGTTCCTTGTATTCTATCCTCCCTGGCTTAGCAGTGGCCTTCCTGGTATACTATTATTCCTGGCATTGCAGTGGCCTTCCTGATATACTATCCTCCTTGGCTTAGCAGTGGCCTTCCTGGCATACTATCATTGCTGGCATAACAGTGACCTTCCGAGTATACTATCCTCCCTGGCATAACTATGGCGTTCCTTGTATTCTATCCTCCCTGGCTTAGCAGTGGCCTTTCTGGTATACCATTATTCCTGGCATTGCAGTGGCCTTCCTGGTATACTATCCTCCCTAGCTTAACAGAGGCCTTCCTGGCATACTATCATTCCTAGATTAGCAGTGGCCTTCTTGGTATACTACCCCCTGTGGCTTAGCAGTGGCCTTCCTGGTATACTATCCTCCATGGCTTTGCAGTTGTGTTCCTGATATACTATCCTCCCTGCAGAGCAGTGGCATTCCTGGTATACTCACCTCCCTGGCTTAGTAGAGGCCTTCCTGGTATACTATCCTCCCTGGCTTAGCAGTTGCCTTTTTGATATAATATCCTCCATGGCTTAGCAGTTGCCTTCTTGATGTACTATCCTCCATGGCTTAACAGTTGTCTTCCTGGTATACTATCCTCTCTTGTATACTCTCCTCCCTGGCATAGCAGTGGTCTTCCTGGTATACTATCCTCCCTGGCTTATCAGTTGCTTTCCTGGTATACTAACCTTCCTGGTGTACTATCCCCTCTGGCTTATCAGTTGCTTTCCTGGTACACTATCCTTCCTGGTGTACTATACCCCCTGGTAAAGCAGTGGCCTTCCTGGTATGCTATCCTCCCTTGCTTAGCAGTGGAGGAAATGTCTGTACATAAAGCTGACTGATTTGCCACTTATAAATGTTCTACATAATTATAGACCTGAGAAATCCCAGGAAATAGATGCAATGTTTCTGAGTTACCTGTGCGCGGTCAATCCTATAGAAGCGATCGGCGGTGGTGGCTGTGGAGACAATAGGAATACACAGGGTTACGCTAAAGTTAAAAAAAAGACCCAAAACCCATGAAAACCATCTCTATGAATAGATCAACTAGAACGTATAATCTACATAAAAATAAGCCAACCTTCATCACTGCACTCCGGAGAATGAAAGTCTATAACTTTCACCAGAGCTGCATTCACAGTTCTGCTGGTGTTTGTCATCAGACACATCTCTAGCACATCTCTAGCACATCTCATCACCATGTGATGAGTCCGGGGTCTCCTTCTCTTCCCTCAAAGATGATATTAGGGAGAGAGGAATCGGCCATGTTTAAATAAAGCGTCCCAGCCGTCAGGAGGATCTCCCCACGGAAGATACATTCACACTCTATCACATGTCAATGTGTCTGGGTCCCTGGACGGTGCCAGGTAGAAGAACTACAACCCCCATAATGAAGACACTGGGCTGGCAGGGAATGATGGCAGAATTGTGAATACAGCTCTGAAATATACCCATCCTGACATATACACAAAAAATGCAAAAAAAGGCCCCAGAAGGTGATCTATCAGATTCCCTCATTGCAGTGTCTGCGGGTATCATTGTGTGGGCACATATACGGGCACACCATGCACTCACAATCCAAGAAGCACCATTTTGGAGACAGTTTCTGCGAGGACACGATCTGAGGTCGGCTCGTCCCGTCCTCCTGAAGGATCAAAAACAAGACGTTAGGGTGTCATATAATCTCAGCAAGAAACCCCCACCGATACGACGATCACCCAGGACGCCGGGTGTCCCGAGAAGATGCCAACATGAACCAGCTGATCGGTACAATGACCACAGACAGACACATGGACATAGCACAAAAACGGACTGCGGAAATATTAGCAGAAGCATCTTGTAATATGGAATGTCCAGGAATTATATATGGACCCTACATAGCCAGGGAAGGAGGGACTGAGTATTGGACCGCCACTGATCCAAGGAGAAGTCATCCATATACAGGTCCTGGAGTCTGATATTGCAAGTGAGGTGGAAACATAGGACAAGGGTGGAAGTGCATATAAAAACAGAATGCCTTTGCCAGCTTTCTAATCAATCGGTCAGAAGTATGATTGCAGCTCTGGCCTCTGCTACAGACAGATTTGATATAAATTCCTTTATGTACAAGCAAATGATCAAACCCTCTAACAATATGAAAAAGTCAATGTCCTAAGGGGCAAAATACAAGTGGGCAGGCAGCATAGTCACATATCACACACAGCACGTATACACAATGCACGGTATGGCATACGACGCATAGCAGATACCACAGCTCCACACACCTTCAGGTCGAGACGCTGCAAGATGGTGGGGTACTCGGGAAAGTCCTGGGAACAGAAAGTGATGTGGCCTTAACCCTCAGTGAGCGGACAGGACAACCACCAGCAATCTCATCATGTTTCACCTACTGTCATCAGTCTGGTTTTAGATGTAGCAGAGCTGAATGTTTCACTCACCTGTTTGGCGGGCATGGTGCATAGGGATGCGCCTTTGACAATGCAATGTTTCGCAGCATCAAATTCAACTCTGCTACATCAGTGAATTAGGTGTATAAGATATAGCAGAGCTGAATGTGTCACTTACCTGTTCGGTGGGCATGGTGCATGGTGACGCGCCTTTGACAATGCAATGTTTCGCAACATCAAATTCAACTCTGCTACATCGGTGAATTAGGTGTATAAGATATAGCAGCGCTGAATGTGTCACTCACCTGTTCGGTGGGCATGGTGCATAGTGACGCGCCTTTGACAATGCAATGTTTCGCAACATCAGACTCAACTCTGCTACGTTGGTGAATAAAGTACAAACTCTTGGGTTGCACTAATTTATAAAGGTTTATGTCATAAACCAAAGGGCACATAGATGGGGAAGCGATTAAAGTTCCTCAAAATCTTACAAAAAATGTCTGCTTTTCAGGTAAAAGGAAATAGTGTTTGCTTAGGAAAGCAAAGTGTTGCTCAATCCGTCCTTCCGCCAATGTGCAGGAGAAGGTGTCGCTGCAGCCGGTTCCCCGCCGAGCGCTCGGGATTAGGCGCCAAATCAAATAAATCTAAATCTGTTTCGAGATGACCTCAGCGCTCAGGAGGGAGGGGGGATTGATGGCAGAAATAAAGTGGCGGATTTGGGATTCTGCCACATAAAACAGCTCCGTCTGGAATAATGTGGAAGACGAAGTATTTCCATGATGTCAGTGTGTTCCTGCAGTGTTCCTGAGTGACATGTGTGAGACCGGGCACCTGCAGCTGATTCCTACAGGGGGCGACACTGAGCTGAAGGGACAGACGTCATCCTGCAAAAACATGGAGCCGGGCAGCACTAGGAAGTCAGGGCAGGATGGAAGTTGTAGTTGTAATTCAGCAGGAGTGCCAGATGTTGATCTACAGCGGCTGCAGAACAACAACTCCTAGCATCCCCGGACACTCTGTGCTCTCCTGGAGAGGAGTGCATTGTACAAACCTTGTCCCGATATGACAAACCTTGTAAATATGGCCCTGGAGGAGATCAGCCGATTATCCCAGGTCCTGATGCTGACAACCCATTATGCTGGGGAACACTGCAGTCAGCGTCCGGCACGGTCTGCAGCACAAGTGCACAATCAGCTGCACAATCAGTGCAACTTCACAGCACTTTAGTTTGCCATTTCCAGCAAAAACCTTCCCTATTACAGAAACTGGTTTATACTTTTCACTATAAACACCACGACCCCTTCACAACCTCATACCGAGAAGTAGAATCCAACAAGGTCCAGTGTCACAGTGCACACGGCGGTGTGGGAGGATTCATCGTGCGGTACGAGCGGCACTTGTGGAGATGACTGGACGCCCGCACAAGTGCAAACTCTGGATCCGGCCAATACATGGTTAACATTTCTGAGCCAACAGCTTCGACGCCAACCTCACAGTGCCCATATATACCCTCCAATGCCCATTCTAGGCTGTACAGTAAATGTGCGGCTGATTAGTATGTGTGTACAGCGTGTCCTTACCTCCTGGAGCTGTTGTATGTGTATACGGCACGTCTCAAGATCACTGTCTCCAGGGACCACAATAACTCCCAGTGGGAGAGCTGCAATCACCAAAAAGAGAGAATTAAACAGAGGAAGAAAAGGAAGGGGAGGGGGGAATAAAGAGGGGACAGAGGAGTGATGGAGGTTGGAGGGGGTCCGGGGGAGGACAAAGGGGGCAAAAAAGGGGGAAAACAGAGAAAATAAAAGGACAAGACACGGTCTCCATGTAGCATAAATGGAGATGTGATTATAAGATTCTAGAGCAATAAATGACATTAACATAAATGAGTAAAACTGCTAAGAGCTCTAAAAATAAGCAAGTTTGCAAATCACTTTTTAAAAATTAAAATTAATTGTATAATTTACATCTTGTTGCCTAGATTCCCAACCAACTCTGAAGTCTAACAGCAGCGGCCGATCTCCAAGCAAAAAGCAAATACAAACTCTTTCCAATAGAGCTTGTAAGCGTCGCTCTGAAGCTGGACAGGTTTTATTCCACCTACACTCCTCTGAAGCTGCCTCTGCTCCAGGACAGAATGATAATGGTTCACGTCAACCATATGTCTGGTCTAAATAGTCAATTGTTCAGGAGTGCACCGCCCCCGGCATGTAGGAAGCTGGGAGGTCACAGAGCGATTTGTGCACCACTTGTGCCCACCTTGTGATCTGATATCAGTAAGGAGGCCATGCCGCTTGACTGAGCCAATCCGTCATGTATTTCGGAGGGTGGGGTCTGGGGAGAAAACTGTACCACCCACTTATACGAGCCTTGTACTGAATCAGGGAATGACCATTAAACAACCGACGAATGTCCGCTGCCAGATGATCGTTCAATAGCCTGATATGATTGACAGCACGTCATAATCACATGGAGGATTTGCTGCTGATAACGATAATTTTTAAGCAAGATTAAAACTCATTTTACTGGATGGACGGGGCTTTATTCGTTCATCAGGGGTTTTCTGTATTGATTTATTAATGCCTATTCCCCATTATTGTCCTGGTGATGGCGCTCACACCATCCCGGAGATATCTGCCCCTCCGGTAATATCATGACCAGTGCAGTGTCCCCAATATATCAGCTCTGTGACCTGCGGCTCTCCTGCTCTGGGACCTTATATCTCCGTCTGATATCCATTATGTCACACTGTGGGGATGAGGTCACAGCTCTCTGGCTATAGAGTTTTATGTGACCTCTCGTGGCTCATAAATATAAACTGCACCGTAAATGGCTGCTGTAAATTAATAATGAGCCGGGGGATATAAACCCCCCAACCCTTCATCTTCAGGTTATGTGCGTGCAATACTCACAGGCTTCCCGCAGTTTCTCCTTGTCATAGTGCAAGGCCTCATAGTCGTGCATGGAAATACGGCTGACTCGAAGACGAAGCCTGTCCGGGACGGTCTGTTGACTGCAAGACAAATGCAAGAACACATTACCAGCCACTGATTAGCCAAACAACTTATCAAATAAGGGAATAAGACATTCCCTAATACTACAACTCTCCATAAAGTAAAGTGGCAAGAACATAACATTCTCTAAGGTTAAAGGTTTTCTTGCACAGACTGTTTATTGCTTTATGGCACAGGCTGCCAAAACCAGGAGGGATAGGAGTCTGACCTCACACTGGAGAACTGCTCACAATGCAATTCCCAAAAGCATCGCCCAAGGTAAAACTCCTAACTTACTCGTTCAGCGGGGTGACGGACGTCCGCCTCTTGGTTTTCTGGACGAGGTTGGCTTGGTTGCGCAGAGCGATCTTCACTACAGAGGGGCCCAGCTTGCACGGTTCACCATCCACCTGCATGGGAATCGACTTGTACGTCCGTAGCTGGACCTCCCGGCACTGGTGCAGGCGCTCGCCGTGCCCTCCGACCTGTAGAGCTGCCTGTGGGATAGAGGATCACAGGAAAGCTAATGAGGACATGTCACAGCATAAAGCATCTGAAAACCAAGAATAGAGCAGAATACATTGTACACCGCTATATGGTCATGCTCCAGGGTATAAGGCAAAGCCAGAAAATAGAGCCGCCACAGTGTACACAGGGCACTAATAAAAAATCCTGCCATAGTTTATAGGAGTGTGGGGCGACTACATGGGCAGCATATTGAGACAGCGTGTACTAATGCAAGGATGCCTGGCATTACTAGAGAGTGCGGCTCACATAGGAGGATTATATAGAGAATGCACAGGCAGAATCATATAGTAGTCACATGCAACATCCGTATCACCGCAGCCATGGGAGCGGAGCAGGAGAGCATGCAAGGGATTCAATGCAAGAGCCGGCGCTGCCACCTAGTGGAGGCATCGAGTAATAACCAGAAATGTACATGTGTCAGGTGCTTGAACAGGCGGCAGGAAGGGACAAGAGAGCAGAGATTCAATGTGAAAAAGAAAAGAACTAAACAACAAAGGGACAAAGAGGGCAAGATGACGATCACAGGGACGGGTACAGTACCAATGATGCCATAGTGAAGCCAATCACTTCAATGCATCCGTCATCATGCCGCTGAGGTTCAAAGTCATGGTGCTCACCAGGGTTCCCCCACGGCATAGTGCCAGCACAGTACCTACAGAATAATAAATAGTATGTTATCATTTTATTATTACTAACAAAATAATAATAAAAGTAATAACTAATAATAATAATAAAAAAAATAAAAATAATATAAAAATAATAAGAATTGTTACAAAAACACCATAACCAACAGACTGAGCGCAAGTGTACGAAGCACAATAATGAGGCTGATTTACTCCGCAGATGACAATATTAAATTTATATATACGGTACATTTTTTATGTTTTCCTAACGTGGAGCAAAAAATAAAAGGTTTTAATAAAACAAATAAAATAAATAAATGAAATAAAACAAAGTAGAAGAAGAAAATAAAAGATGTAAAATAAAATATAATACAAGAAATAAAATAAAAACTAAAATAAAGAAATAAAACATAACATGCAAAAATTCAAATAAAATAAATAAGATATAAAATAAAAAAAGAAAAGAGAAAAAAAAGTAATAAAAAATAAATATAAAATAAAATATATTTTTTTTTCCTGTTACCAGTAAATTTTCATGTTTTTGTCAAATCAGGGTTTGTATATTTTGCAGGAAGAATTTGAGGGTTTTTGGAAAGCAAAATCTTATTGCAAAAATCAATAATAAAATGTCCTGCTTAACTCTAGAAGCCGTTCCTCCAGTACTGGCACTGTGTCTCCCAGAGGATGTGATAGTGTTAAGTGACCGCTGCAGTCGATCACAGGCACTGATCAGTCACAGCATTCACTATTCCACCAGCAGCGGTCAATAATAAAAGACACAGCACTGACATCGGGAAGAAGCGGCGTCGCTCCAGGAAGGAAGGGTTTAGCTTATTTTAGGATGTTTTGCCCTGATCCATCTACAGGACTGTGACCAGGGCGATCACAGGTGGAAATACAGGGAAACGTCTCGTGACACCGGCACCCGACTGTCACCACTTACCGAGGGATGTTCAGAAACACCAAACACTGTAACTTCAGCTCCTGAATTTTAGAAGTCAGGTCAGTGCCGTCACACTGCAAATATTAATATAAAATACAGATCAAGAGAAAAGGAAGGATCTCAAATGTAATAACTTGTCAAAAGGAGGAAATATACTCCAGAGCTGTGCTCACTATTATCATTATAATACAGGATATAACTCAGGACAGTACAGGATCAGTAATGTAATGTATGTACATAGTGACTGCACCAGCAGAATAGTGAGTGCAGCTCTGGAGTATAATACAGGAGGTAACTCAGGATCAGTAATGTAATGTATGTACACAGTGACTGCACCAGCAGAATAGTGAGTGCAGCTCTGGAGTATAATACAGGAGGTAACTCAGGATCAGTAATGTAATGTATGTACACAGTGACTGCACCAGCAGAATAGTGAGTGCAGCTCTGAAGTATAATACAGGAGGTAACACAGGATCAGTAAGTAATGTATGTACACAGTGACTGCACCAAACAGAATAGTGAGTGCAGCTCTGGAGTATAATACAGGAGGTAACTCAGGATCAGTAATGTAATGTATGTACACAGTGACTGCACCAGCAGAACAGTGAGTGCAGCTCTGGAGTATAATACAGGAGGTAACTCAGGATCAGTAATGTAATGTATGTACACAGTGACTGCACCAGCAGAATAGTGAGTGCAGCTCTGGAGTATAATACAGGAGGTAACTCAGGATCAGTAATGTAATGTATGTACACAGTGACTGCACCAGCAGAACAGTGAGTGCAGCTCTGGAGTATAATACAGGAGGTAACTCATGATCAGTAATGTAATGTATGTACACCGTGACTGCTCCAGCAGAATAGTGAGTGCAGCTCTGGAGTATAATACAGGAGGTAACTCAGGATCAGTAATGTAATGTATGCACACAGTGACTGCACCAGCAGAATAGTGAGTGCATCTCTGGAGTATAATACAGGAGGTAATCAGGATCAGTAATGTAATGTATATACACAGTGACTGCACCAACAGAATAGTGAGTGCAGCTCTGGAGTATAAACAGGAGGTAACTCAGGATCAGTAATGTAATGTATGTACACCGTGACTGCTCCAGCAGAATAGTGAGTGCAGCTCTGGAGTATAATACAGGAGGTAATTTAGGATCAGTAATGTAATGTATGTACACAGTGACTGCACCAGCAGAATAGTGAGTGCAGCTCTGGAGTATAATACAGGAGGTAACTCAGGATCAGTAATGTAATGTATGTACACAGAGACTTCCCCATCAGAATAGTGAGTGCAGCTCTGGAGCATAATACAAGCGGTAACTCAGGATCAGTAATGTAATGTATGTACACAGTGACTGCAGCAGCAGAATAGTGAGTGCAGCTCTGGAGAACAATACAGGATTATTTTTTTTCTGGTCTTGCTGTTAAGACTTTCATCTTAACTTACTATTCAGCCAATACATAGTATAAGTAACAATCAAGTAACTTACAATAACTCGAATGTGTTTGGCCAAATCTCGGGAGCTGCCAGTCAAGAAGTCTGAGAATGCAGTCTGGATGAGAAGAGGGAAAATCTGGTAAGAGCTCGCAAGACAAGAGCAAGACTGAACAATATTAGCAGATAGACTCACCCCAGCATAGAACATCTTATTGCGGAATCGGCTGTTAAATTTCTCGGGGTTCGCTTCTGAAGAGAGAAACAAACACCAAAATCTAGGAGATTTCACTTCTGTTACCCAAGATTGCACTTTTGCAGTGGAGGTGAGAAAACTTAAAAGTGTTTCTATGGGTGGAGAATTATTAGTCCCCCTTGTCCCAACCCTCCAGGCACAGTCTATATAACATGCCCATTTGCAGTCTGCACGCCAGACACACACACAGACACACACACACACCGGATACACACACCCAGGACAAAACAAACCAGGAGACACACAACAGACACACGAGGACAGACACACACACACGACGGACAGACACACACAGGACACACACACACAGACACACACACACAGGGGACACCACACCCCACTGGACACAAACACACAGGGCTCAAACTGGACACACACACACAATGGACACAAGCCAGGCGTACACACACTGTACACAAGCCGGATGCACACACATCAGACGCACACACACCGGACACACACAGCAGAGATGTTACCTCTGGACTCATGGAATTCCAAAGTGACACGGGCATCAAATCCCAGGCTGAAATAATTATTGAACACATCCAGAGGCAGCTGTAGGAAAAAAGGCAGAAGTATCAACTCTACAATTCCTTTTATAGGAAGTCTTGTAGGTGATAAGTGACCTAATCGCTGACACCATTCTGCAGAAATGGACGTTTAATGCTAATGAGGGTCCTCGGTGCACCCTAAGAGGCTGAGGACACACAGTTCTGCTTTTGGGTGTTTGCATATCCGGCCTCCATCACTGGTGATAGACAGCGCTGGTTTACCTGAGCTTTCTCTGCAGACAGTCCTCACTCCAGGCTGTCAATCACCAGTGAGGGAGGCGGGGCATGCAAAATCAGTTGGGCTCTTGGCCACACCCAGGGAGCACCATGGTTTTACTTTAGTATTTGCAGAACGGAGGCTCCCATTAGTACATCTCCAGTGTCCCCCATGGAGCGATGTACTTAGTGTATAAGGTCAGGTTGGGTGGACAATCTCCTATTTATTCCATATTATTCAATGACCCGGGCTCACTTTATCAGTTGCTCCTTCTCCTCGGTCTTCTTCGCAGGCTTCAAGGTTTCGCTCCACTTCCAAATTCCACCTGTCAAGTTGGACCACCAATCCCTCCTCCACGTGGCTCAGGATTTTAGAGAGGGGCTCATCTGTGTAACCCTAGAGAAAATGCAGAACATGAAGGACAAGGTATCTGAAATTTCAGCCCAATCTGCATGATTGCACCTCATCTCAGTATGCCACACTGTGCAGGATGAAAGCCGATTCTGCAGCAAGGTCTCATTTTGACCCAGAACTTATTATTGCACAAAGGAGATCACAAGTGAATCTAGAGCAGAAGGGACTGCGTCTTAGAGGGGCGCTCCACATTGGACACTCCAAGTGTTTTCTGATCTAAGATAATTACTGGGGTCTCCTTAGACCAATTCTAATCTGTAGGTTAATCCAGCAGCAAGTCTTCAATTTCTGTGTAGCGCCACCTCTGGGATGCTGAAGAATTACATGGCTCCCATTAACATGAATGTACTGTGGGTGAAATGCTCCATCTCTAGTGGACATACCATACATGCGCAACATGGGAATATTCATTTAAAGGGTGTCATCATTTTTTTTTATTTTTTGTGAAAATAACATTCAAATATTATTTCAACATTTTTATTTCAATGTTTGCACTCACTGAGATGGCAGTCCCCAGTGTCTGAAAAAATAATTAATAAAAAAACAAATATATAAAAACAAGGCACCTTCCCTTTAAAGGGGTGATGCGTTTTCTCTATTGCTTCATTGGGGACACAGAATACATGTATCTTGTGTCCCCAATGAAGGCTCAGAGAAAAAGATTTTACGGCGAGTACACAAAAATCTCCTTTTTCCCTTGCAGATTTGGTGCACAAATAAATGTGCAGCATGTCAAATTCTTTCAGAGTTTTTTTTACACCTCAGAATGCTTGTAAAATGCATGCAAAAAAATGCATAAAAAAGGACCAAAAATGCATAAAAAATCTTGTGTTTTTTCTGCCTAGAAATGCGTATTTGGTACAGAAATTTCTGCAACTAAATACTGGGTGTCCACACAAACCCTTAAAGTCTGCCCTCATTATGGACAGGACTTACCCCACCCCAGTTGAGTGTCCGAGCGAGGTCATTTCCGGTGCCCAGAGGGAGGATGGCGACAGGCGGAGGAGGGAAAAGGTGCAGCTGATCCAGGACAGAGAGAATCCACCCAACCTGAAGAAAAAGACAAAGATATTAAAACACAGAAACGTGTGGACAAGTAAAGACCGATGTGGTCACTTCATGATCAGGCTGCTCCGCTGGGGTTCAATTGCTTCTTAAAATAAAGGATGCTAATTGTAAATGAGGATGTATCTGGGTACAGATGACAGATGGGAAGAAGTGGCTGTCATGCTCTGCAGTCACGTCTGTCTGTCCTGGACTCTAAATTTACCAGCCTGAATCATAGAGATATATCTGGAGAAAGAAAACAAGATCATCCATGGTTCACAATGTCCCTGACTCACCGTGCCGTCGCCTCCGCACGCCAGGATACGCAACGAGGGAACTTTCCGATACATCTCTAACCTGCCAGAGATATAAGGAGGGGAGACATCATAGCAGACAACATACAATGGCTACGAGACCTCACAGTACTAAAATAGATTAATGGAGTTGTGCAAGATTTACAAAACATCGTCATTTTTTTAAATATATAGCACCGCCCTGGTCCTCAGGATGTGTGTGGTATTGCAGCACTGTGTCATTCACATCAGTTGGGCTGAGCTACAATACCAAACACAGTCACCTCTAAGAAAAAAGCAGACACGTTTTTAACTTTCTGACCTATCACATCTTGCAGAATGGCCGGGGTATATTATATTATGTATATATATCTAATATATAAAGCTCATTGTATGTATGCATAGCCGGCTTTACCTATGTGCGAGTGGAGCGGTCGCACAGGGCACCAGCCGCCAGGGGCGCTGCAGGGAGAGCAAGTCACTTTCACTCTCTGCTCTACTTCACTGCACTCTGAGGCGCCCCTGATTGTTCCTCTGTCCGCTGGAGAGGAGTGTGGGAAAAACATTTTCCTTCAGGGGCTATGCTGCGAGCCTGCTGTAGGGGCAGAGGGGCAAAAATCAGCTCCTGCCCACACTGAGGATACAGCGCTGGTGGTGGTGCAGGACCTGCGATGACGTCATTACCATGTGACCTGTGTGGGTGGATCCCCAGAGTTTTGCTGTCTGGAAGCAAAAGGATGTAAAGCAAAAGGATGTAAAGGAAAAGCTGGAGGAGATGGAGACTTGTGTGACAGGTAATGAGGGAAGCTTGAACATGGGAGATGTACGGTACAGAATATGGGTACAGGCTGTTGGGTACGGGATGCGTGATGTGAGGTACAGGCTGTGTGATGTGTTGGTAGGGCTGTGAGAAATGGGATACAGGCTGTGAGATGTGGGGGTATAGGCTGTGTCACATGGGGATACAGGCTGTGAGATGTGGGGTGCAGGCAGTGAGATGTAGGGTACAGGATGTGGGGGTACAGGATGTGTGATGTGGGAATCAGGGCGTGTCATATGGGGATAAGAGCTGTGAGATGTGGGGTACAGGATGTGAAGTTACAAGTTGTGTGATGTGGGGATACAGGTTGTGAAGGTATAGACTGTGTGATGTTGGGTACAGGATGTGAGGGTACTGGCTGTGAGATGTGGGGTACAGGCTGTGAGATGTAGGGTGCATACTGTGTGAGATACAGTGGTACAGACTGAGGGATATGGGGTTGCAGGCTGTGAGGGATATGGGGTTGCAGGCTGTGTGGGATATGGGGTGCAGACTGTGAAATGCGAGGATGCAGGCTGTGTGAGATGTGGAGATGCAGACTGTGTGGGGGGTGCAGGCTGTGTGAGATGTGGGGACGCGGATTGTGTGAAATGTGAGGGTGCAGGCTGTGTGAGATGTGGGGATGTAGACTGTGTGAAATGTGAGGTGTGCAGGCTGTGTGAGATGTGGGGATGTAGACTGTGTGAAATGTGAGGGTGCAGGCTGTGTGAGATGTGGGGATGTAGACTGTGTGAAATGTGAGGGTGCAGGCTATTTGATATGTGGGGGTGCAGACTGTGTGGGGGTCCAGGCTGTGTAAGGTGTGGTGGGTGCAGGCTGCAGGTTATTTGTGATGTGGTTGGTGCAGGCTGTGTAAGTTGTGGGGGTGCAGGCTGTGTGGGGGTGCAGACTGTGTGAGGTGTGGTGGGTACAGGCTGAGTGAGGTGTGGGGGTGCAGGCTGTGTGAGATACAGGGGTACAGACTGTGGGAGATATGGTGTTGCAGGTTGTGTGGGATATGGGGTCAAGGTGTGTGAGAGAGCACTATGAAAGAGGTGAAAATGAGAATGTAAATGCTCCACAGTGGAGCTGGGAATGTGGTAACCTATAGTTTAGAGTGGGAGATGGGAAAGGGGTGTTTACTAGTATACAAAGTGGGGGCACATTGTGGGAGGCAGTATACAAAAGTAAGGAGTGTGAGGGCACACTATGGGATAAGCAGAATACGAGGGACAGTTTGAGGGAACAGTATGGGGTGAGCAGTACACAAGGGGCAGTGTGAGAGCGAATTATGGAGGAGGTATGGTGTGAAAAGGGAGCACAGTATGGAGAGGGGGTAGAGTGGGGAGGGGCACGGAAGAAGTTGACAGTGTGGGGGACATTGTCCATATCGCAGTTAGGATGGTAGCTTGGACTGCATATAAAGGGAGATGGTTTGAAGGATATTTTCATAAGGAAAAACAGTGATGCAGCCATAGTTTGTGCGGGAGGGGCAGTAAGGAGGGCATGTCTCATAACAGAGACAGTGTGGGGGCACTTTTTGTGCAGGGAGTATAGTGGGGCAAATATTTATTCAGGTACACAATATAAGGTTTATTTAGTGTACAGCATATGCAGATATTTTGTATTTAGGAGTAATTATAACGATGATGTAAGAGCATAGTGTTGGGATGTGCTGTACAAGATCAAAGAAAATGGAAGTCTGCGTAGACGAGCTGTGGATGTGTAAAGTCATTATGGCGTCTGAACCAGATGGAGAAGATTCGGATGAGCCAATTCCAATCAGAGAAAAAGTCAACCAACAAGTTACCTGGATCTAAGTGTAAATTTATACTGGACAATTGCTGCCTTTAAACGACCGCCAGCTGTTTATATGACACCGATCGTCAGTCATTTACTAGCCTTTGACTGTAGACTTGTGACTCCTCATAACATGCAGACTGCGTGCTGTCAGAGTTTACCGGTGTCTGTGGTGAGATCGGGCCAGCATGTGACTGCAGCTATGCGATTTTCACGCTTCTGACCACAAATTACCGGTATACAATTCCAAACGGCTTCTGTTAGACGGAAAAAAAAAGACCTACTACTCTAGGATGGCACAGACTCTTTCACAGTGCACTCCGTTTTTCTGACAACCCATTCATTTGGATAGGTGAGGTTGTTCAGCAAATCAGACGAAAAACAAAACTTCATCTGGGTGGGGCACCAAAGGGCAAATTTGCACAGGGCACCATTCAGCCTAAGGCCGGCCCCGTATGTATGTATGTGTATATTCCACATTGGGGGCACCAGCCAGGTGCTGTGAAACTACATCATTCTGTATTCCTATATTATCCAAGAGGCACAGGTGAAGGATGCAGGAAAGGTCCCCAACGCAAAAGAAGTCAGCTCAAAAGTGCCATATAAACCGCCATCAAGGTGTGGTGTGGGCTATGAAGTAGAGAATTGTATGGTAATTACTGCCCACGAAAAAAGATTTACATATAAATGTATATCTATGTATCCATCAGGATACATGTCTCTATTTATGTATGTCTATGTATACATATAGGTACACATATACATATACAGTGCCTACAAGTAGTATTAAACCCCCTGCAGATTTAGCTGGTTGACACATGCAGAATTAACTTGGCATTGTGACATTTGGACTGTAGATCAGCCTGGAAGTGGGAAATGCACTGCAGCCACAAAGAATTTTTAAATTTTTTTTTTTTTTTTTTTTTAAAGCGTTAAAAGTTAATTCAGAGGGTCATGTATTATTCAACCCCTCAAACCACCAGCATTCTGTTTGGTCCCCCTAAAGTATTAAGAAGTAATTCAGGCACAAAGAACAATGAGCTTCACATGTGTGGATTAATTATCTCTTTTGCCAGCCTTTTCTGACTATTTAAGACCCTCCCCAAACTTGTGAACAGCACTCATACATGGTCAACATGGGAAAGACAAAGGAGCATTCCAAGGCCATCAGAGACAAGACCGTGGAGGGTCACAAGGCTGGCAAGGGGTACAAAACCCTTTCCAAGGAGTTGGGCCTACCTGTCTCCACTGTTGGGAGCATCATCCGAAGTGGAAGGCTTATGGAACTACTGTTAGCCTTCCACGGCCTGGACAGCCTTTGAAAGTTTCCTCCCGTGCCGAGGCCAGGCTTGTCCGAAGAGTCAAGGCTAACCCAAGGACAACAAGGAAGGAGCTCCGGGAAGATCTCATGGCAGTGGGGACATTGGTTTCAGTCAATACCATAAGTAACGTACTCCACCACAATGGTCTCCGTTCCAGACGAGCCCGTAAGGTACCTTTACTTTCAAAGCGTCATGTCAAGGCTTGTCTACAGTTTGCTCATGATCACTTGGAGGACTCTGAGACAGACTGGTTCAGGTTCTATGGTCTGATGAGACCAAGATCGAGATCTTTGGTGCCAACCACACACGTGACGTTTGGAGACTGGATGGCACTGCATACGACCCCAAGAATACCATCCCTACAGTCAAGCATGGTGGTGGCAGCATCATGCTGTGGGGATGTTTCTCAGCCAAGGGCCTGGCCATCTGGTCTGCATCCATGGGAAGATGGATAGCACGGCCTACCTGGAGATTTTGGCCAAGAACCTCCGCTCCTCCATCAAGGATCTTAAGATGGGTCGTAATTTCATCTTCCAACAAGACAACGACCCAAAGCACACAGCCAAGAAAACCAAGGCCTGGTTCAAGAGGGAAAAAATCAAGGTGATGGAGTGGCCTAGTCAGTCTCCTGACCTTAACCCAATTGAAAACTTGTGGAAGGAGCTCAAGATTAAAGTCCACATGAGACACCCAAAGAACCTAGATAACTTGGAGAAGATCTGCATGGAGGAGTGGGCCAAGATAACTCCAGAGACCTGTGCCGGCCTGATCAGGTCTTATAAAAGACGATTATTAGCTGTAATTGCAAACAAGGGTTATTCCACAAAATATTAAACATAGGGGTTGAATAATAATTGACCCACACTTTTATGTTTAAAATTTATTAAAATTCAACTGAGCAACATAACTTTTTGGTTTGTAAGATTTATGCTTCTGTTAATAAATCCTACTCTCGTTTGCAGTTTGAAGGCTCTAACTTATTGGCATCTTATCAAACCACCTAAATCTGCAGGGGGTTGAATTCTACTTGTAGGCACTGTATGTAAACCTATATATATATTCATGTATATCTATATACAGTGCCTTGTGAAAGTATTTTGTCCCCTTGAACTTTTCAACCTTTTGCCACATTTCAGGCTTCAAACAAAGATATAAATTCTATTTTTTTTGTGAAGAATCAACAACAAGTGGGACACAATTGTGAAGTGGAACAAAATGTATTGGATATTTTCAACTTTTTTAACAAATACAAAACTGAACAGTGGGGCGTGCAATATTATTCGGCCCCTTGAGTTAATACTTTGTAGCGCCCCCTTGTGCTGCGATTACAGCTGCAGTCTATAGGGGTATGTCTCTATCAGTTTTGCACATGGAGAGACTGAAATTCTTGCCCATTCTTCCTTGCAGAACAGCTGGAGCTCAGTGAGGTTGGATTGAGGCGTTTGTGAACAGCAGTTTTCAGCTCTTTCCACAGATTCTCCATTGGATTCAGGTCTGGATGTGACTCGGCCATTCTAACACCTGGAGACGTTTATTTTTGCACCATTCCATTGTAGATTTTGCTTTATGTTTGGGATCATTGTCTTGTTGGAAGATAAATCTCTGTCCCAGTCTCAGGTCTTTTGCAGACTCCAACAGGTTTTCTTCCAGAATGGTCCTGTATTTGGCTCCGTCCATCTTCCCATCAATTTTAACCATCTTCCCTGTCCCTGCTGAAGAAAAGCAGGCCCAAACCATGATGCTGCCACCACCATGTGTGACAGTGGGGATGGTGTTTTGAGGGTGATGAGCTGTGTTGCTTTTACACCAAACATATCGTTTTGCATTGTGGCCAAAAAGTTTGATTTTGGTTTCATCTAAGCAGAGCACCTTATTCCACATGTTTGGTGTCTCCCAGGCGGCTTGTGGCAAACTTCAAACAAGACTTTTTATGGATATCTTTGAGAAATGGCTTTCTTCTTGCCACTCTTCCATAAAGGCCAGATTTGTGCAGTGTACGACTGATTGTTGTCCTATGGACAGACACTCCCACATCAGCTGTAGATCTCTGCAGATCATCCAGAGTGATCAGGGGCCTTTTGGCTGCATCTCTGATCAGTCTTCTCCTGAACGTTTAGAGGGACGGCCGGGTCTTGGTAGATTTGCAGTGGTCTGATACTCCTTCCATTTCAATATGATCGCTTGCACAGCGCTCCTTGAGATGTTTAACACTTGGGAAATCTTTTTGTATCCAAATCCGGCTTTAAACTTTGCCACAACAGTATCTCGGACCTGCCTGGTGTGTTCCTTGGTCTTCATAATGCTCTCTGCACTTGAAACAGAACCCTGAGACTATCACAGAGCAGGTGCATTTATACGGAGACTTGATTACACACAGGTGGATTCTATTTATCATTACCAGTCATCTTCTCCCCTCTTGTATCAGTACGACCAAATTGTCCACATTTATTGTACTTGTCCTTTTCTGCCTTTTAGCATGTAAAGCGCCATGGAATTTAATGGCGCTATATAAATAATAATAATAATAATTTAGGACAACATTGGATCATTCAGAGATCCTCACTGAACTTCTGGAGTGAGTTTGCTGCACTGAAAGTAAAGGGGCCGAATAATATTGCACGCCCCACTTTTCAGTTTTGTATTTGTTAAAAAAGTTCAACATATCCAATAAATTTGGTTCCACGTCACGATTGTGTCCCACTTGTTGTTGATTCTTCACAAAAAGAAATTAGAATTTCTATCTTTATGTTTGAAGCCTGAAATGTGGCAAAAGGTTGAAAAGTTCAAGGGGCCGAATACTTTCACAAGGCGCTGTATGTGTATGCATACATATACACAGATATATGTATCCAGATGGATAGACATGTACATATGTATACAAATATACATGTATGTATATGTCTAAATGTGTGTACATACAGATGTATATCTATCCATCTGGATATATATGTATGTATGTGTGTGGCGACCCTACGGACCGGTGGCCACAGAGTAGTACAATAGCTGGGATGGTAAGCCATCCACCCCAAACCAAACACCCAACACGCCCCGAATCCCTAGACCTAGGACATTATGCCAGGGAGGGGAGAGGTGAGGGAAGGCTGAGTGGTGGGTGGAGCTTAGCGGAGGCACCTGTGAAAGGGGGAGGAGCAACAGTAGTTACCTTAGGGAAGAGTGACAGTTAGTCAGTCGGTGAGGAGAGGTCCTGGCGAGTAGCGGGTGGAGGAGGAACCGGACTCCTAGCTGAACCCCTGACATAGCTAAAAGACTGTAACAACCGGAGAGAAAACCGGGACCCGGCAGCCGGTGTCATCTTATGGCTGACCGGGTCCGAGGCTACTGACCAGGTGTAGAAGAGAAGGAATCCAAGGTGGAAGACCGGCTTTACGGAGACACTGAAAGATTGGCTCAACGACAGGGAACCGGCCCGTAATAGTGGTTGGCTGTTATATGCCCCGGCCACAGATTAACCAGTGAGGTGAACGGCCTTTATGCCCGGAACCTACTGACCGTCACACCGAAGGAAAGGCCTCAGATAGGACTGGAGATCCAAGGGGAAGATACCCAGGAAAGTCGGCAACTGTTGGCCCGGAGGTTGTGATTAGTCCATATTGAGGCATGAGAAAGGGGGGGCTTTTGGTGATCATATCTCAGATGCTGACTGGCTACCGGTACCGCTCACTGCAGAACCGAACTGTGTAATAAGAGCAAAAGCAGTGAGTAAAGTACTGGAGACTTGTGTGAGAGTTTTATTGAGGTCCTTGGTTACTGATTCTGGCATCTGAGAAGTTGCGAGGCTGAGAGATCAGAAAAACAGCTGTCAGAACAACGTTGCACCCCCACAGTTACCTCACAGTCACCTCACTATAAACTTTTAGCACCGGCCCTGGGGATAAACCAGCCCTGCCCGTGGAGGCCTCACCACCTTGCTGCGTCACCATCACATCATCCCTCGGAGCTGAGACAAGCAGCAGCGGTGACATCTGACCACATACCATGGGTGGCGTCACAGTGACAAAATTATTTTTTCCTTTTCCCCTTTTTAAATTTGTTGCGTACCCTCCGGGGCCACAGAACCGGACCCACGGCCACTACTGTGACGTTCCCCTGTGACCAGACAGCAGGGACCGGTCCCGAGTAACCCACAGCCATGGAGGGCGATGCATATACTTATAGGTATACATATACAGTATATAGATTTATATATATATGTGTATCTATGTATATTTGTACCTATATGTACACATACATAAATACAGGCATGTATCCAGATGGAAAGATATGCTGAACCTTGTTTCCGAGCAAACTCAGTCTCGCAAAACAGATCCCTGCACACGGAAGCAAACTGATCCATGCTCCTCAGAGATCTATTTTAGTTCCAGATTTATTGCCGCGGATCTGTGCATGTCCGTGTGACCGCTTTTTTTATGCAACACAAATCTGCAACATTCTATGCAGACACACGGATCTGTGGGAAAACGGTGACAACTGGATGCATAAGCAAGTCCTCATCCGTCACCATTAAAAGCCAATGGAGACGACAACGGATCTGTGGGCATACATTTTCACACGGATTGCAAAATACGCAAGTGTGAAACCAACCTAAGATGTATATGGCTTAGCAGTGTGCCGCTGTTTTGTTGTGGGGTCCCGCACTTGTGTGAGTAAATATAGTAACTTTATTAATCATGGGATGAAATCCATATCGCGGAAAAAGCAAGGAATTCTTCTTATGTGTTTTGATCTCTTGGAGGCCATAATACACACCATGTTTGGAGGCCTAAAGGCAACCACCACAAAAACACCAACAATGAAGTGTGAAGGTGGGAACATCATGGTGTGTGGTTGTTCTTCAGCATATAACACTGGCAAACTTCATATACTTAAGGGAAAGGATGAATGGACAAATGTATCGAGACATTCTTGATAAAAATCTGCTGCCATCTACCAGTATGATGAAGATGAATGCGAGGGGCGGATATATCACAAGATGATGATCACAAACACACAGCCAAGGAAAGAAAAATCAATCAGTGAGAAATGGCTGAGCCGATCACAGAGTGAATCCATAGAAATCGAAGTATAAAGTGAAGGATCACGAGACCTGCAGGATGTGAAGAGTGTTTGTGTGGAAGAATGGACCACAATCCCCCTGAGTAATGAGACTAGTGTCTCCATACAGGAGGCGTCTGGAGCTTCAGCACCAACAAAGGCCGAAGTACCAAGGATTCAATACATTTCAGCAACTGTTCAATACTTTCTCCCTGTGTCATTAACATAATTTATGGACATCTATGGATTCATTTCTTTGCCTATGTGGATTGGATGGGTTGTTACCAGTCATCTGGTGGGAAATTCATGTTAATAGCACTTAATTTAGAAAATTGGTGACGTGTGAAATACTTATATCACCCCGGTCTTGAAAGGTTATGAAAAGCAGCGCTCTTTCCACCCGGTACATTTGCTTCCTCCAGGAGTCACGCAGCGGCACAAACACCACCACAGCCAGGCAGCTGATTCATACTTATTTTTGCAGTAAAGTGAGCAATACCTAGTTCTATAGTTGGAAGTGAAATCACACTGAGAAGAAATGCTGTTAGAGGGGCAAACAGTTCGTTATATAACGGGGAGGTGTTTGCTGAGTAAAGTGTGCCAAGTAAGGAGCAGCGGACTGATCCAATGCTCGGGAAGCTGGAGAGCCTCCACATGCCCAAACCACACGGGATACTTACATAGGCTGAAAAAGGTCCCAGATCTATCGAGTTCAACCTTCCTACAATTATACATTTTTGTCACTAAACCATTTATAACCCACAATGTTATGTATTCAGGAAATCATCCAGCCCTGATATAAAAGCCGTTATAGTATCGGCAATTCCACAGTCTGACTGCTCTGACTGTAAAGAACCCTTTACTATGTAGCTGCTGGAATCACCGTTCTTCCACCCGAAGTGAGCGCCCCCTGGTCCTTTCAGAAGTCCTTTGGAAGGAATAAGTCCTGTGCCAACCTTTGTACTGACCATAAATGAGATCTCCTCTGAGACGTCTTTTCCAACCTCTCATCACGTGGGGCTCCATCCCTTGTAATAATCTAGTTGTTGCCTTTAACTGACTCTAATTTCTGAATATTCTTTTAAAATGTGGAGCCCAAAACTGGATCCCATATTTTAGATGTGGCTTCACAATTGATTTAAAGAGGGGCAACAATACGTTGGGATACTGGGAATTTCTCTTTTCTATACACCCTAAAATCTTGTTTGCTTTAGCAGCTGCTGCCTGACATTGAGCACTTCTGCTGGGTTTCTTGTAACCAGAATCCCCCGGCTTTCTCCTGTTCTGTAGCCCTAAGTCCTTCTCTACTTCCATTTACTGTATATTCAGCAATAGGATTACTCCGTCCTAGGTGCATTACTCAGCCGAGAAGTCACATCTGATCCACTTAAAATTCCTCATGGCTGACAAAAGGTAAAATCCCCTAAATATTACCAGTATAGACCAGTATAATACTGTAGGATTCTGTGCAAATCCATATGAAGCCGTTAGCCATCCGATGATCATTAAAAGACTAAAAATTCTAGCAGGTCATTGAGATTAGTCCAGAAAAGGTTTATACCTTTAGCTCACTCTTGCATGGGACTGAACTAAACTTTGAACTGTAATACCAAACACAACCTGCATGCAGGAGCGGCGCTATTTCTGGGAGGAGAAACCAACTGACACTATTTCTCTTTGATACTATTCTACCCAGCTCAGACCTATATCCCTTGTAAATAGCAGAGGCCTCCATATGTCCACGCTCATAAAACGACAATCTAATGTAAAGGGCTTGTCAAGAATTATAAACAGAGCGCCACACCTTACTGCAGGTTCTGTGTAGTATTGCAGCAGCTTAGTCCCATTGGCTTCAATGGCACCAAATTGCAATTCCAGACATGATCTGTAGCTAGGAGGGGTGCTGTTTTTGCAAAAAAAAAAAAACTTTTTTAAAAATCAGCCAAGTTTATCTAACCCTTTAATATTAAATAATGGTCATTTGTACACGGTAGTAAGTATATAATCTGTAATAGTTGAATATGTACTCACGCCTCCTTGGGGCCACCCTGACTGAGGTCAAACACTTGCCGCGGATTCAGATACCACATGAAGGACTGAAGGATCTTCACACCCTATGGGGGATAGACACATAATACATCAGACAGCGCCCCCGACAGGTCACACTATGTGTCCAGACACCGACACTCCCCTCAGATTGCTTAAATGGAGGGGGCAGCAGTGATCAGACGATCTCTACTCTGCTCCGGAAGACAGATGGCATAGCAAGCCTAAGTGCCGCTCACCATCCTGGAGGAGGACAGCGCTCCGCTCAGCACTTCTGCTCCTTTGTTTTACTAATCGATGGACGTCTGAACTCCGAGACCCTCAACAATTAATACAAAACTTCTAATATGTCTGAATAACATCAAATTAAAGAAATCTGTAGTTACTCTTCTGTCAACCTTCACTCCCAGCCAATATTCCATTTTTCTTCATTTTTCCCTCCCCTTCTTCCAAGAGCCATAGCTTTTTTTATTTTTCTGTCAGTATAGCCATATGAGGGCTTGTTTTTTGCGGGACGAGTTGTACCTTTGAATGACACCATTCATTTTACCATATAGTGTACTGCAAAATGGGAAAAATGTCAAGTGCGGTGAAGTTGCAATAAAATTCCAATTCCATTACTGTTTTTTGAGGTTTTATTCACCATGTTCACCACTATATGATAAAACTGACCCGGCAGTATGATTTCGCAGGTCGATACAACTATGCAGATACCAAACATGTATAGTTTTTTTTTTTTATTGGAGTGGTGAAAAAAAAATCTGAAAATTGACAAAAACAATAATTTAGCTTGAGTCGCCATTTACCTGCGACTCTCAGTGTTAGACGGAGGCCATGGGTACCAAGGCCTCTGTCAGCCATTTTGTCTTGTGTAAGAGTTTCAGTTTAAGAACTTTTGCAGTAGGTCACAGCTAATAAGGAAACCAAGCCATAGAAGAGAAACAGGCATGGAGCTAATTAGGTTTGGTCCAAGCATATATCAAAAGTTCATCAAGATTAGGGTTAACCAATTCACTATTTACTCTCAATATACCAGTATTTCTAGATATTTTACGGTGTATTCTATCCCTCTAGGCTAATATGACGTTTCTCATGATCAAGAACAGAGCTGATTAATGTCAATAAGTTGTGATTTGTGCTTGGTCCCAAAAAGGCTATTATGAGATAATTTATGTGAATAAGTTTAAGTGTAGTATGTAGTTAGTAATGAAATTAATGTGCTTTTTCATGTCAATATATGTTGTAAGTAATATGAAGGGATCACTTATGACAGGTTACGTAATCCTTCTTCCATAGAGACTCATTGGTAACAATGATTCTCTATGGAGAAAATTGGTATAAAGACACGCCCGTCCATGAGATGGGAAGCCATTATTCTGAATCCATCTTGAGTGTGACACCTGTGGCTTCCGCGCCTGTCATTCAGATTCCTGTGCCTGATTACTGCTTTTGCCGTAGAACTCTGTATTTTTTCCTACCCGAATAAAACCCACTTTTGGTTCTGAAGACGCAGTCTATGGAGTTTATCGAACGAAGAAACTGAGTTGATTATTTCTAACACTCAGTGTTCTCATTTTCAGGATCAGGGGCTGTGTGATGCCTTATTCTTTTGTGTCTTGAGCTGAAATTTTGACTCATATAATTTTTTGGGTAGATATGCGGTTTTGATCGCTTCTTATTTTATTTTACTGCAATATTGTAATCCTGGAATTTAGATTTTTTTCTTTTTTTTCTTTCATTGCACTGGTTAATGATTGGATTCATTTATTTTATATTCTGATAGATTAGAGGTTTATAAATGCAGCAATACTAATTAGGTGTATTTTCTTTGTTTTATCTTCAATAGTGCAAAAGGGAGGGTGATTTAACCTTGTACTTTTGAAAAAAAAAAAAAAACATTTAATATTTTTTAAATATTTCTTTTTTACTACTCCCCTTAGGGCACTTGAACTGCAATCGTCTGACTGTTTGTACTATACACAGCAGTGCATCAGCACCGGCAGCAACAGCACCGCAGCAACAGCCGCACAAATCATGATCTCCTATGAATGTCGCTCGCAGGCAGGTCCACAAGAGATTAGCAATGCCAGACACAGGGGTCATCAGCTGACCGCGTCTATCATGTCCATCCATCAGTGCACTGTCACCATGCACGTTTCATGAGCGGTTGTGTCCCGTGTGCGTTTTCCACTGACAGGGGGCGGGTTAGTTATGTACCACTTGGGGGAGAGCCAACATGATGGCTGTATGTCAAATCAGCAAAATGTCCATATGCACAGCAATGCAGAAATTGACAAGGCACTGAGTAGGAAAGATGGTGATCACATTAGGCAAGAATCATGCAGATGCAATATTAATGGAAATATACATCATAAGTCATGAAAAATCTACAGGTGTTCTGATTCTGATAGGTAGAAAAGGCCCTCAATAACCGCTTCTGGGCCCTGAGCAATCAGCTGTGATCCGATGAGTTGCTTGATGACAGACGTTCAATTTCCCTACAGCGCCACCACAGGCGATTCAAAGCAAGACATGGTGCCACTTAAACCATGAAGGTTTTGTAGCCACTATCTCTATCCTGGGGTTATTGGGTAGGAATCCCGAATACATGTCCACCCCCCTCTTCTGATAACTCAGAAGATTTTGAAAAAGTATTTTTTTTTTAAACCTGTCTAACCCTTTTAAAATACATTTTTTATTTTCACATTTCTCAACCAGAAATTCACTTTGCAGTTGACATATCTACAATATCCAGACCAAAGGGATCTGCAGGTCCCATATTACCTCCAGTAAATAGTGCAGCAATCCCAGAAATCCCAATTTATACTTTTAGTGAGGAGATGAGATAAGAAGAAAGAGCCCAGCAGCCCATGGAGCGGGTAATGAGCGGCCACTGGAGTTGGGTAGAGGAAGAACGTAAAGGACTATGAAGAGAAGTACAGCGATGGTAAGATAAGGCTTCTCACCTGATTTCCTCCACTTTTTGGGTTGACGAACACCAGTACAGGTTTCATGAGAGGGCACGGAGCGGGTCTGATGATGAAAGGTCGCATCCTGGGCTCCTAAAGGACCAAAGGAGCACAGTGAATCAAGTACAGGGCGTGCAAATCGACCCCATGTTTTAAAACGATAGTCATGGCCTAATTCCAATGGCCCCAGTACAACTAGAAGGGATATTCCCGTCGGAGACCTTTATAACATTTGGGGCTCCACTTTAACCAGTTCAGACGTCAGAGGTCCCCCTTCACCCTCATTTATGCTCCAGGTAGAGAACATACATGAAACCTTCTCATTGTACTTTATGGTCATTCTGGAAATAGCCGATTGTATACAGGTACCTTTACACGGCAACATTTCTAGGAATTTCACTGGTAACTTACTAGTTGCAGTGAAATCATGGACACATTGTTACCATTTGTAACATAGCAAAAGATAGAACAATGTGTCCATGATTTCACTGCAGCCAGTAAGTTGCCAGTAAAATTCCTAGAAATGTTAGCCGCGTGTAAAGGTACCCTTACAGTTATCATGATAACTATAATGAAGACATGCCACACTCATGACTGGCCTCCACAACATCTCATACATCCCCATTCTGACCCTCCATGCTATGCCACACTCTTGAATGGCCTCCCACATTACACCTTCTGATGCTCCATACATGGCCGCACACATGATTGCCTCGCCAACATCTTCACACCACATCTGAAGTTCATGCCTAGCCACACTCTGAATGCCTCCCAACATCTCATACACCCGTTCTGACGCTCCATAGCCATGACATGCACACTCATGATGGCCTCCCCAACATCTCATACACCCCGTTCTGACGTCCATAGCCATAGCACACTCATGATGGCCTCCCAACATTCATACACCCCGTTCTGACGCTCCATAGCCATAGTCACACTCATGAATGGCCTCCCCAACATCTCATACACCCCGTTCTGATGGTCCATGGCCATAGCCACACACGATTGGCCTCGCCAACATCTTATACACACCCCAGTTCTGACAGTTCATGGCCATAGCCACACTCATGATTGGCCTCCCCAAGATCTCATTTGCCCCCTGTTCTAAAGGTCACTGGCCATAGCCACACTCCTGATTGGCCTCCCCAACATCTCATATGCTCCAATTCTGATGCTCCTTGGCCATATAGCCACACTCATGATTGGCCTCCCCAACATTTCACGCACCCATGTTCCAAAGGTCCATGGCTATAGTCACGCTCATGATTGGCCTCCCCAACATCCCATAAACCCCCCGTTCTGACTGTCCATTGACAAAGGCACACTCATGATTGGCCTCCCCAATATCTTAAACGGTCCTGTTCTGATGTTCCATGGCCATAGCCACACTCATGACTGGCATCCCAAAATCTCATACGCCCCCGTTCTGACGGTCCATGGCTACACTGCACTAATACTATTTAGTCCCACCTCCTACTGACCTGCAATTCCTCAAACCTAAAACCAGAGGCTTGGGATCACACAGAACGAGTCCACAAGTCACTTATGGCCCATGCTCTGCAGATTGTGCACCCCCATTCTATAGCATGAAGCTCACCTCAGCTCCCTTTTTGCTGGGCTTCCTCTTGAACGACGGCCTCTTCTTCTTCTTACTTGATTTGATTGAACTCTGCAAGGAAATTGAAGAGCAAAATAACTGGAGAAAATAATCCAAAGTACAAGAAAGAAGGAATTTGAGGTCACTCACCTGTGGTCGCCGCACTCGGATTATCCACGTGGGAGGCACAATGACAGCGGCGTGAGCCCCCAGAGAGCAAGGCTCCTCTATGTGGTGAAGCATGAAGCACGAGATCTTGTTGTGGTACTGCGGGGGGAGGAGGAGAGCCGTCAAGATGAGAGAATGGCAAAGAAAGCAGAAAAAGAAGAAAACAACAGGAACGGAGGTAGCAGCTCTAGATAAGGAGACAACTGGATGGCAATCAAACCCTTCGTTTTTCATCATGCTTATTTTAGGCTTTAGTTTTCTCATCTCAGTTGATGATCAGTTAGGCTGTGACAACTATGCCCCCTTCACACTTTGTTTTCCTGCAGAGCAGCGCTCACACTGCAGCAGGCGCCCGGGAACATTGCTGCACAGAGGAATAGAAGTGAAGGAGACACAGCCCTAAACTAGCAATATAACCTCCAAATTCTCAGGGTATCAGGCGTCACATCCCGACCAATCATTACGTGATGGAATATTCTATTGATATTGCCACCACTAAGATGGAATATCGTTTTAATTTTAAAATATATCTTTAGAGAACTCCCAGGTCCATTTTCCTAAGACAGAGCTCAGAATTCCAGAAATGGAGTTAAATGGATTGTCTTATGAACTTTCTTCAGGTGTGGACCGCCTCCCTCTGGTTATAAAGGTGGTGCGCTCCTGAAGATTGACAATTTCGACCAGCGGCTTGACCTGAACTATAGCCCTCCCATGCTGCAACATTACAGTAGTACCTCTGAAAGGGTTACAGTAGTACCTCTGCAACGTTATGGCGGCACCCCTGCAGCGTTACAGTAGTACCTGTGCAGGGTTTCGGTAGTATCTCTGCAGAGTTATGGTAGTACCTCTGACGTTACGGCCGTCACCTCTGCAGCGTTCCGGTAGTACCTCTGCAGCGTTCTGGTAGTACCTCTGCAGCGTTCCGGTAGTACCTCTGCAGTGTTCCGGTAGTACCTCTGCAGTGTCACGGTAGTACCTCTGCAGTGTCACGGTAGTACCTCTGCAGTGTCACGGTAGTACCTCTACAGTGTCACGGTAGTACCTCTACAGTGTCACGGTAGTACCTCTACAGTGTCACGGTAGTACCTCTGCAGTGTCACGGTAGTACCTCTGCAGTGTCACAGTAGTACCTCTGCAGTGTCACAGTAGTACCTCTACAGTGTCACAGTAGTACCTCTGCAGTGTCACAGTAGTACCTCTGCAGTGTCACAGTAGTACCTCTACAGGGTCACAGTAGTACCTCTACAGTGTCACAGTAGTACCTCTACAGTGTCACAGTAGTACCTCTGCAGTGTCACAGTAGTACCTCTGCAGTGTCACAGTAGTACCTCTACAGTGTCACAGTAGTACCTCTACAGTGTCACAGTAGTACCTCTACAGTGTCACAGTAGTACCTCTGCAGTGTCACAGTAGTACCTCTGCAGTGTCACAGTAGTACCTCTGCAGTGTTACAGTAGTACCTCTACAGTGTCACAGTAGTTCCTCTGCAGCGTTACAGTAGTTCCTCTGCAGCATTGTAGGTGTCCATCGGATCTAGGGACCGGCCAGCTTCAGAACAGCTCTTTGTCTTGCAGACTGGCCTCCACTGACAGATTGCAGCAGTTATCGGTAAGCTAGGTAATCTGCATCAAACTACACAATGGAAACTCTCGGTTTTTAAGAATGGAGAGGATTTTTAATGGCAAGTAAATTGCAAAGTTAAGCATTTTAACAAAATTTTTGCAACTTTACCCATTTATCGTGTTGGGACAAACCAAACATGAAGGGTACCTTTACACGCCGCTACAACAAGGTGGAAACAACCGGGTAGATGAGACAAATGTATCTTGCACCGCCAAATCAACCCGAGGTAGCGGCGTGTAAAGACGGTTGTTTCCACCCGTCACTTGCGGCACTTGTTTCAGAGCAGTGCTCTAAAACAGGTTGGTTTCAACCCGGTGGTAACGGCGTGTAAAGACGGTAGGGTAAGGTTTATTCGTCACCTAGATAACTCCCCGGGGCGTGACACAGCCTCCGGGAAACCGCACCTCTTCAGCGATCATTGGTGGAAGCTCCTGCGTTACCATTGGTTGTCGCTGCATAGGGCGGCATATTTAAGGAGCTGACCAGTCACACTACACAATTGCTCCTGCGCTGGCTGGCCAATCATGATGCTATTGCTTTGTCCTATCAGCGTACGAGCGTCTTGTAATCCACAAATCTGGCACACCTATGTGTTGTTCCAGCTGCACCAGGTCCTCCCATATTACCCTCTGTAGCGGCGTGTAAATGAGGGACGGTGCTCTACAGAAGGTAACTTGTGGCACCCGGCGGTGCCTCCAGAGATAGATTAAACCTTCTGTAGCGGCGTGTAAATGAGGGACGGTGCTCTACAGAAGGTAACTTGTGGCACCCGGCGGTGCCTCCAGGGATAGATTCAGCCTTCTGTAGTGCACCTTGTAGCGGCGTGTAAAGGTGGTGCGGGCACCGTTTGTAACCGTTGGTGCGTGCTCGTGCACGTGAAGCACCCGGTTGTTTCCACCATGCTATAGTGGCGTGTAAAGGTACCCTAAAAGAGAACTTATTGCATTGAATAAGGTGGAAGATTCATCAACCACCGAAACCTCAAACGCCCATGATGGCTAATTGGTAAAAATGAGGCCTTTCCACAAACATTGTCACAGCACGCAGATGTGTTGTTTGACCTGATGCGAGAACCTAGCCAAACTGGACCCTAGTGTAGGTTATGCAGCAGCTCCTACATTGTGTATTTTATCCATCCATATATATATTATATATATATATATATATATATATATATATATATATATATATATATATATATATATATAATAGGTCAATGGAAGCAGAAATACTCAGTAATACTCACTGCCAGTTTGCACCATGAGCAGCTGATAGCGACAATCTCTTTGCTGTGAAAGGCAAACTTCTGCTGGAACCCCTGAAAAGATAAAGGGAAACTCTGAACTAAAGTGCAAACTGATCCAGCCTAAAAGATGGCGGCGGCTCCATCACTACTCGTCCACATCTGTGGTTTGCAAAGTGCAAAGGTTTATTGGCAGGAACGTTATTCCCGATCATTCACCCGTGCAGTGATCGGCTGGTAAACAAGTAGCCGCTCATTCATCGGCGGATCGCTGCACAACCGGCATTGGAACAAACAATGGCGCTGACGATGGCTCGTCCCATACAGTTAGTTTTACCAGGTGCAATGAACTTATAATGGCAATATTCCAGCAATGTACACAGGAGAGAATACCTCCATATTACAGCAAGAAATAGAGCCCAGAAGTCCACAATGGCCCCCCAGAGGCAAACTATGCCAATCACAGAGACGATTTTAGGAGACCGTCGAGGTGAGCGCATTTTAACAATTGTCCTATACACACATTTCACACCTCTGGAGGTAACACGCCGCGGGGACAATGTGATTAATCTCATTACTGGCGTGTGTAGGAGGAAGTGGTGAGACACAATCACACCCGCTCCTGAGAACCCGGAAAATAATGCATCACCGGCAAATCATCCGCTCTCATCAGCTTTGTCAGAATGAATTTGCTCAGTGAGCGCAGGAAACGTGAAGAACACACATATCAGGCGTCATTGTGAAAAAACATCATGTATGAAGTGCATCTTCTACCACGCCACTCAAGTACACCAAAAAAAAAGTGTACCACCGTAAATCTAGGGCCAAAATGAGATGGTACATGATTGTGGCACCTTCCCTTAAGTCCTGCTCCAAGGTTCAATTTATCATTTAATTTCACCTTCTGCAGCCTCTGTGTGTTGCGCTGTCTATTGCTGGCTGCAGAATGAGTTAACTGAGAAGCCGTCAGTGAGTTCACTCTGACAGTATGACAGGAGAGCTTGTAACTGATTTATGGCTGCAGTCCACATCAAGGTCAAATGTGCAAACAGGCAAAGAGCGTGCAAAATATTTCATGAGGCCTAATTGCAAAAATGATTTTTGTCCTCAAATAGATGCATGACCCCAAAAAGCCCCATTAGAAGTCAATAGGTGATGGATGCAGGTCACAGAGCACGGCCACAACACTTTCCCTTACAGAGACTTGTGTGTATTTCGATCTATGTGACATCTATTGCCCCATCCTGTACCTCAGGTGCAGCCAATTTTACCCAGGAGCAGACACTTGCATGCTGTTTGCTGTGCAACTTGTAAGCGCTGCTGCATTCTACCCCGATGGCTGGATTTGTGTCCTCTGCTCGTCCGATGCCACACAGGGAAATCCACTGCATGTTGCATAGGAGGGTGCCCAGTACAGACCCAGTCATCAGGAGTGAACCAGAACCTGTCAACAGGGAAGCCAGGAAGCACAGGAAAGATGACAGGAGACACAGGAGTGATGCCAGGAGCGAGGCAGAAGAGGCAGAGGAGTGAAGCCAGGAGGCACAGGAACGATGAGAGGAGACACAAGAGCGATGCCAGGAGCGAGGCACAGGAGGCAGAGGAGTGAAGCCAGGAGGCACAGGAACGATGAGAGGAGACACAAGAGTGATGCCAGGAGCGAGGCACAGGAGGCAGAGGAGTGAATCCAGGAGGCACAGGAACGATGAGAGGAGACACAAGAGTGATGCCAGGAGCGAGGCACAGGAGGCAGAGGAGTGAAGCCAGGAGGCAGAGGAGTGAAGCCAGGAGGCACAGTTACGATGACAGGCGATGCCAGGAGGCACACAAGAAATGCCAGGAACGAGGCACAGGAGGGAAGCCAGGAGGCAAACCAGGAGGGAAGCCAGGAGGCACAGGAGGGAAGCCAGGAGGCACAGGAGGAACAGGAGGAAGCCAGGAGGCACAAGAGGAAATCCAGGAGGCGCAGGTGGGAAGCCAGAAGGCGCAGGAGGGAAGCCAGGAGGCACAGGAGGACAGCCAGGAGGCACAGGAGGACAGCCAGGAGGCACAGGAGGACAGCCAGAGGGAACAGAAGGAAGCCAGGAGGCACAGGAAGGAAGCCAGGAGGGAAGCCAGGAGGCACAGGAGGGAAGCCAGAAGCACAGGAGGAAAGGCAGGAGGCACAGGAGGAAAGGCAGGAGGCGCAGGTGGGAAGCCAGAAGGCGCAGGAGGGAAGCCAGAAGGCTCAGGAGGAAGCCAGGAGGTGAGCCAGGAGGCACAGGAGGACAGCCAAGAGGCAGGAACAGAAGGGAAGCCAGGAGGCACAGGAAGGAAGCCAGGAGGCACAGGAGGGAAGCCAGGAGGCACAGGAGGGAAGCCAGGAGGCGCCGGTGGGAAGCCTGAAGGTACAGGAGGGAAGCCAGGAGGCACAAGAGGAGAGCCAGGAGGGAAGCCAGGAGGCACAGGAAGGAAGCCAGGAGGCACAGGAGGGAAGCCAGGAGGCGCAGGAGGGAAGCCAGGAGGCACAGGAGGGAAGCCAGGAGACACAGGAAGGAAGCCAGGAGACACAGGAAAGAAGCAAGGAGGCACAGGAGGGAAGCCAGGAGGCACAGGACGAACAGGAGGGAAGCCATGAGGCACAGGAGGAAACCCAGGAGGCGCAGGTGGGAAGCAAAGAGGTGCAGGAGGGAAGCCAGAAGGTACAGGAGGGAAGCCAGAAGGTACAGGAGGGAAGCCAGAAGGTACAGGAGGGAAGCCAGAAGGTACAGGAGGGAAGCCAAGAGGCACAAGAGGAGAGCCAGGAGGCACAGGAGGAGAGCCAGGAGGGAGGAGCAGGAGGGAAGCCAGGAGGCACAGGAGGGAAGCCAGGAGGTGGAGGGAAGCCAGAAGGCACAGGAGGGAAGCCAGGAGGCACAGGAGGGAAGCCAGGAGGCACACAAGCGATATTATCCAAAAGAAAGGAGGTTACAACTCATTTAGGTTTATAGATTAAAAATCTATCCTGCTGATACAGCTGCTTGGCTTGTTACAACAACCAGTCTGGCTGCAATCAGTAGCAGCACAAGTCCTGTTATTTTCACAGGTCAGGCTGAAAGCAGTAAGGCAATAAAATGCATCAACAGTACAATAATGTGTAAAATAAAGAGAATGTTTCTATTCACTGACAGCATGCCAGAGTTCTAGGGACTCAAACACAACACTATGTAAGATATATGACCCATGAAAACAGCAGCAGCACTCAAGCTCCGGCCGGGGCTCACCTTACCTTCCCACACTGCCGGCACTTTCCCGCCTGGCGTCTGCGGTGCACCCAATGATGCCGGACAATCACTGGCTACGAGACCGGAAAGAAATGGAAAAAAAGACTTGTTTAATCATCACTAATAAACAACCCTATTCACTGTTTTTGGGACACATATATTTGGAAAACCGCATGCCAACAATCTGCACCAAACACAAGCATGCGTGTTGTGGTGCATTTTCCTGCCACACGGTACAATTTTGCTGCGTCTTTGTTGCAGAAAAACTCTGCTCCAAAAAAAGCAGCGTCTCCACATATCTTTATTGTGAACCGTTAAGCAAGATACAAATGAAATGATCTCCAAAAGGCATGCAGTTAAAGATGACACAATTACCTTTGTATTTTTAGGCAGAATAAAAATATATTTTCATGTTTTACATTTTAAAAATTATAATAAGGAAAAATGGACCGATACAAATGTTTGTGCACCCTTGGAGACTTTTGTAGTCAGATAACTTTGACCAAGGTTTCAGACTTTAGCCTGTTGGGGTTATGGCTTGTTCACTATCAGGTGATGCCAATTTCACAGGTTTATAAAAACCCAGCCTCCTCTAACGTTGTGCCGAAAAACAGCAGCCATGGGTTCATCTAAGCAGCTGCCGAGCACTCTGAAAATGAAAATGGTGGAGGCCACAAAGCAGGAGAAGCTATAAGAAGATAGTCAAGTGCTTTCAAGTTGCCATTTTCTCAGTTTTAAATGCAATTAAGAAATGGCCATTACAAGGAACAGTCAAGGTCAAGATAAGGTCTGTAAAGCCGGCGTCACACACGTCAATGTCGTCAGCGATCTGATCGCTGGCGACATTGACGACTGATCGCTGGTGAGCTGTCACAAAGGCAGACTCACCAGAGATCAGTGGACCAGCGACATCGTGGAAATTATTTAAATATCGTTTCCGCGATGTCTTGCTCCCGCTGACAGGCTACAGTTAGCGGGAGCAGGCTGGTATCCAGGGTAAACTGCGGGTATCTAGGCAGAACGTGCTGCCTAGATACCTTATGTATACCTTGGTTACCAGCCTTCTCCGTTCACTGGCTAATATCCAAGGTACACAGCGGGTAACTAGGGTCCCTAGTTACCCGCTGTGTACCTTGAATACCAGCCGGTGAGCAGAGAAGGCTGGTAACCAAGGTATACATCAGGTATCTAGGCAGCGCACGCTGCCTAGATACTTGCAGTTTACCCTGGATACCAGCTCCCAGCGCTTCCTGAGAGGCGCTGTAAGACGAGCCAGGAATCTCACAGAACTGTAAGACGAGCTAGGAATCTCACAGAACTGGAAAAAGAGCCAGGAATCTCACAGACCTAGAAGACAAGCTAGGAATCTCACAGACCTAGAAGACGAGTAAGGAATCTCACAGACCTAGAAGACGAGCTAGGAATCTTACACAACTAGAAAACGAGCCAGGAATCTCACAGACCTGGAAGACGAGCTAGGAATCTCACAGAACTGTAAGACGAGCTAGGAATCTCACAGAACTGTAAGACGAGCTAGGAATCTCACATGCCTGGAAGACGAGCTAGGAATCTCACAGAACTGTAAGACGAGCCAGGAATCTCACAGAACTGTAAGACGAGCTAGGAATCTCACATGCCTGGAAGACAAGCTAGGAATCTCACAGAACTGTAAGACGACCAGGAATCTCACAGAACTGTAAGACGAGCTAGGAATCTCACAGAACTGGAAAAAGAGCCAGGAATCTCACAAAACTAAGACGAGCCAGGAATCTCACAGAACTCGAAAAAGAGCCAGGAATCTCATAGAACTGTAAGACGAGTAAGGAATCTCACAGAACTGGAAAAAGAGCCAGGAATCTCACAGAACTGGAAAAAGAGCCAGGAATCTCACAGAACTGGAAAAAGAGCCAGGAATCTCACAGAACTGGAAGATGAGCCAGGAATCTCACGAATCAGAAGACTTTTCCATGAAAGAATGGAGGAAAATCTTTCAAACAAGTATTGAAATACTCTTGGCTGCTACAAAAAGCGTTTACTAGTGAAACTTGCAAAAGAGGGAGTTACTAGGTACTAACTGTGCAGGGTGCCCAAACTTTTGCATCGGTCCATTTCCCTTTTTAAATTTTTAAAACATAAAAGATGAAAATACTTTTTTTTTTTGCCTAAAACACAAAGGAAATGTGTTCTTTAAGTTTATGCCTTTTAGTGACAATTTCAACTTCAAGTTGCTTAACTTTTCCTAATAACAGTAATTTTGACAAGGGGTGCCCAAGCTTTTGCATGCTACTGTATAGTTATCAAAATAAGGTTGACTTGCTCTGCAGGCCCTGACACATCCCTCCACTATAAGTGGTGTCAATTGATTTTGATGGGAATTGTGTAATGCCTCATGTCTCCTGTGGTGGTGCTGCAGGGCAATTTAAGACTTGCAGCTGATGAAGATGATCGCTGGGGATTTCACGGCTATGATCATTCTTAAAAGGGATTTCTGATAGTCTACAATACAAAGCAAGGATAATAACAGCTTCCGCTTACCTCCCGAATATTGCGAGACCCAGACTCCCGGAACGATGGCTTGCATCGGAAATTTATCTGGGAAGGAAAGTACAAGTAGAGCTGAAGGCGCGAGGCTCAGCAGGGATTAGATGAGAAATGAGAAAACCACTCACCTTCTCGAGCTGCTCGATGCAAGGAGTGTGAACCACGATCTTACACGCCGCACACTTCCTCCGGGACGCCGACTTTTGCTGTTGAAAAGACAAAAATACCATTAATAAAGAAACACGATGGCGGAATCCACAGAGGATACCTGAAAGAGTTTATATGATCTATAAATCACAGCAAGCGCATACAAAAATACCTTCTGTGCGGGCCGTGAATCAGCCAATTGTTCTTGATCACCGGCAGTGATCAGAGGTGGAAAGCTACCTTAAAGGGGTTGTGATCATCTTGTGCAACCCCCTCTTAAAGGGGTTGAGCCAAAAACATATTTACATTTTAATTAATAGATCTTAGAATGATAACAGTTTCCACAATTGCATGTGTTAAAAAAATGTTTCCTGTCCCAAGTTATTGTTATAAATGTGCCCCTGTGTAATGGATGTGTCTGACCATGCAAGAACAGGTGGGATATACCACAGCTCCTGGGCAGGGGAGAAACTAAGGGAGTATACAGACATTACAGCCGGGAATCACAGCTGACTCTTTCTGTGATGTAAAACAAGCTTTTAAACAGACAATGAAACGTTTTACATCACAGAAAAAATCGGCTAGGATCTCTGGCTGAAATGTCTGTATACTCTTAGATTCTGTGATCCCCGGCTGTAATGTCTGTATACTCTTATATTCTGTGATCCCCGGCTGTAATGTCTGTATACTCTTATATTCTGTGATCTCTGGCTGTAATGTCTGTATATTCATATATTCTGTGATCTCCGGCTGTAATGTCTGTATACTCTTATATTCTGTGATCCATGGCTGTAATGTCTGTATATTCTTATATTCTGTGATCTCCGGCTGTAATGTCTGTATACTCTTATATTCTGTGATCCATGGCTGTAATGTCTGTATACTCTTATATTCTGTGATCCCTGGCTGTAATGTCTGTATACTCTTATATTCTGGGGTCCCCGACTGTAATGTCTGTATACTCTTATATTCTGTGATCCCCAGCTGTAATGTCTGTATACTCTCTTATCTTCCCCCAGTCCAGGAGCTGTGGTACATCCCACCTGTTCATCCATGGTCGGACACATCCATTACACAGGGAAACAATTATAAGAATACAGTATCTCGGGACAGGAACATTTTTTTTTTTTAACACCTCCAATTGTGGAACTTATTCTAAGATCTATTGATTAAAATGTTCAATTGTTTGTGGCACAAGCCCTTTAAAGAGGATCGGTCACCTCCCTGGTGCATGGCAAACTAAATGCACCACTGAATGCAGCATGCCTGCTGCATTCAGGGAAGGAGTCCCCCATGTCTTTAGCCCCCCTATGCACTGAGATATACACTTTATAAATCTTACATTTACTGAGTCAGGAGGGCATTCCTTATTCAGGAGTCAGTGCTGGCACGGAGGTTTTTCCCTGCCACCTGCTGCTCTGTTCCTCCTCCTTATTGCGTCCGCCCCCTCCTCGCCTGCACCGACATCTAACCTTCTGTTCTCACGCAGGCGCACAGCGAGGACGGGAGGCGCGGCTGACGTCACAGCCTTGCTATGCGCCTGCGTGAGAACAGAAGCTTAGATGTCGGTGCAGGCGAGGAGGGGGCGGACGCAATAAGGAGGAGGAACAGAGCAGCAGGTGGCAGGGAAAAACCTCCGTGCCAGCACTGACTCCTGAATAAGGAATGCCCTCCTGACTCAGTAAATGTAAGATTTATAAAGTGTATATCTCAGTGCACAGGGGGGCTAGAGACATGGGGGACTCCTTCCCTGAATGCAGCAGGCATGCTGCATTCAGTGGTGCATTTAGATTGCCATGCACAAGGGGGGTGACAGGTCCTCTTTAAATACTGTATAAGCTCACTTACCCACATATAAGACTCTTATTATTACTTCCTGCACAGGCGCCATTCCAGTGAGTTTATGCCCAGTCTCCTGTGCACAGATGACATTGTCAAACATTCTTGTGCATTGTGAGCGCTGCAATCAAATGTTGATAATGGGTTGCTGGAGGTTTGAGCATTACAGCCGTTAGTGGCTGTTTTCCAGGTATCCCTCTGTTTGCGTGGGTTTCCTCCGGGCACTCCGGTTTCCTCCCACATTGTAAAGACATACTGATAGGATGTTTAGATTGTGAGCTCCAGAGAGACAGCATTACTGATGTATGTAAAGTGCTATGGAATTAATAGCGCTATATAAATGAATAAATATTATTATTATTAACTACAAGAGTTTTTGGGTACTGGTTTATATATGACCTAATATGGATAATTAGCTAAACTAGTCGACCGACCACCACTGCAATCTAGCTGCGGTGGTCAAGCATGACAAGCTGTTTTGCACGGTTCAATCAATCAAATATGCATCGCTCCACACGGAGTTGTATGTTCCTGCCAAATGTGGCAGGGGGTAAAATCCACACCGAAATCTACATGTTGGAATCTGCATGTGTAATAGCTGGTTTTAGTGCATATTTTGGTTTCTTTGTGCCGGTCACACAAGGGCAGGTGAATGGATACACGTGACTGGGTCTCTATACATCGTTTCAATAACTTCCATAGAAGGACCGGGAGTGCAGAAACAAAAATCTCATTTTGCTTTTATCTCTCAGAAGACACAAGGTGTAATTGAAAGAAGGAGCTTTCTGTGCGGCGGACAGACAGGGATGTGTGTTCTCTCCGTCAGGCGCAGTTATTATAGTGAAGTGGTGGCTTGTAGCGCGGCTGGCACTGTATGCCCTCTACCGGAGCGGGCACACAGCACTTCACATGATGAGGACACGATTTTAGGGAGCACTCATGTTCTACCGCTGCGCACAAAATATAGACTAATGTCATCTGCAATTATTGCAATACGACAGAAAAATGATTAGTCTCCATTATATATATATCTATGATTAGGAGACATTGTTATAGAGATGGACAGATGGATGATAGACAGAACAGATGGACAGATATATGGAGAAAAATCAGAGAGGAGACACATAGAATCTATCCATTTATTGTATCATTATATAATTTCTATTTATCCATCTACCCATCAATCCTTCTATCCATCCGCGCAGCCATCTATCCATCTCTTTATTATCCATCTCTTTATCTATCCATCCATTTATCCTTCTATCCCTCAATCCCTCTAAATCCTTCTGTCCTCTATCCCTCAATCCTTCTATCCCACACTATCCCTAAATCCTTCTATCCCTCTACCCATCTATCCCTCTATCACTCTATCCCTCTATCACTCTATCCATCTATCACTCTATCCTCTATCACTCTATCCATCTATCACTCTATCCATCTATCACTCTATCCATCTATCACTCTATCCATCTATCCTCTATCCACTCCTCTATCCAGCTATCCCTCTATCCAGCTATCCCTCTATCCAGCTATCCCTCTATCCAGCTATCCCTCTATCCAGCTATCCCCCTATCCACATATCCATCTATCCCTCTATCCCTCATCCTCTATCCCTCATCATATCCTCTATCTCTATCCATCTATCCCTCTATCCATCTATCCCTCTATCCATCTATCCCTCTATCCATCTATCCTTCTATCCATCATTATCCCTCTAGTCATCTATCCATCTTTCTATACATCTATGCATCCGTCTATGCATCTATCCCTTTATATATCCTTCAATTTATCTATCTATGCATCCTTCTATCCATATAGTAGTTCACTGACGACAATCTCAGTTTTGCACTTCTCCGACGACACAATGGTGCAAACGGAAAAGATTATCAAAAGGCTTCATGTGGAGCGTGGACTAAAATATTCTCCACGGTGGGAGGGCTGACCCCTGACTGTGGACCCTCACTCCCTCATTATAGAAAGGTGACTCCCGGGAAGCCTGACCTCCGCCGACACAGCAGTATAAGGGCAATGTACGGTAAATGAGAGCAAGTCAGAGCAGAACATGGGCTAATAAATCTGACATTGTGCACACAGATGCATCTGAATAAATCAGGGCTCGCAGTTTTGCACGCTGTACGGTTTAACAATGATGTATACATCGGTGATCAGAAGCAGGTGGCCCCCGGGCTCGCTCATTTACAAGTGTCTTCTGTATACAGCGGTCTTTTCTAGGAGGCCGGACTCACCATAAGTAGCTTTTAATACAGGCACTTGTTCTCCCACTAAATGCATCCACCGGTAAACACAGAATTAACCTGAGTGTGAACCCGTTTAATAGAACAATCCGTGTAAGAGAATTCCCTAAAATGGATTGAGACACTTTAACTCTATCACATTAGTCAGAGCCGTGGATCCAGCCTCCACTCACAGGTCCAGACGTTACTGACGTTTTTAGATCCACTTTTAGGATGACAAAAACAAATAAAAAGGATTCTGTACAGGATCCATTCATTTGACTTGGGAAGAAAAGCAATAAAACTTTCCATTTGACTGCAGGATGTTTGGTAGCTGGATCATAAAACATCATCTACACAACAAAAGGAAAAGCAACTGGATCCATTTTTTAACGCTGAGGTCTATAAGAAACAGATCAGGACGGTCGGTCATCTGTTCGGTCGTCTGGTAGCAGATCTTTGGTTTTAAGCACGCCACACGTCCAATACACCGGAGATACTCAGAGACGTCTCTAGGAAAACCGGATCCATTACAAAAAGGTAAATATAAGCTAAAGTGTGAAGATTTTACTCCATTTTTAACACATCCGTTTTTTTTTTTATATGGATCCACTACAAACAGATGAAAACTGGATATGTGAACAGAGACTAACGGCGAAACCACAGGACTGGAGATCTGGTGTAATATCTGGTGATGTGAACAGATCGAGAATGAAGCTGTAATTTGTAGAACATAAAAATCAAATAAGATTTTATAGTAAACATATTTTAGATGCAATTTGGTGGATTTTTTTTTTTTGTGTCGCCATCTTTAACAAAAAACATCCTGAAATCCTGAAGTTTTCACTTTGAGCCTCATCTTGGGCTGACACCTCTTGTTCTGTTCAGATCACCTCTCGGCAGTTATCTCATTATCATCACAGGCAGGATCACAATGACACATTTTACAAGAAGGATTTTGTTTGTGTATGTTCATAATAGGTGATGATCACAGCTCACCTCCTCCCTCTCTGCATAGATCATTCATGTCTACAACAGGCTCCAATAATGAATAAATCAAGAGTCGTCTATTGCTGACTACGGGCTGTAAAGCTGATGGAAAACATGCTGCTCAGGTAAACACTCTGGGAACTCGTCCGCCCCATGATCACACACAAAGATCACGGATAAAGGAACAAGATATGTATCACGATCTGTTTTTAATTATCAGAAAATGATACATTTGCAATTTGGAAAAAGAGAAATAAAAGCGGAAGTGCAGTCTAAAGCATGGGAGCTGATGAAAAGTAAAGAACATGACCCTGACATGATCCTAAATGAGAAGGCAGGCAGATCACTGATTCCAATAGATGAGCCAGAGGCGATAATCATAAGACTAATAGCACACAACACCCAATCCAGCTTCCATTCCAACCACCCATGAAAAAGAGCCCCCATGTATAGTACATACCTGAATTTTAGCTGTACAATATTGCTCGCCCACATAACAGAAATCTCCAGAAACGCTGGTCTCGAACCAGAGGTGATCACCGTACAAAGCCGACTCCTAGAAGAAGAGAAGAAAGAATTACATTACTTCCAGCCAATGATCCCCAACAAGTGTCTCTGCCAGTAATGGGGTCCATATCATGACCAGGATACTTTACAAAAAGACACACCCTACCACTGAAAAAATGGTGACACTAAGATGTAAAAATATACATGAAGAGTAATGTCATGTATGTACACAGTGACTGCACCAGCAGAATAGTGAGTGCAGCTCTGGAGTATAATACAGGAGGTAACTCAGGATCAGTAATGTAATGTATGTACACCTTGACTGTACCAGCAGAATAGTGAGCGCAGCTCTGGAGTATAATACAGGAGGTAACTCAGGATCAGTAATGTCATGTATGTACACAGTGACTGCACCAGCAGAATAGTGAGTGCAGCTCTGGAGTATAATACAGGAGGTAACTCAGGATCAGTAATGTCATGTATGTACACAGTGACTGCACCAGCAGAATAGTGAGTGCAGCTCTGGAGTATAATACAGGAGGTAACTCAGGATCAGTAATGTAATGTATGTACACAGTGACTGCACCAGCAGAATAGTCAGTGCAGCTCTGGAGTATAATACAGGAGGTAACTCAGGATCAGTAATGTCATGTATGTACACAGTGACTGCACCAGCAGAATTGTGAGTGCAGCTCTGGAGTATAATACAGGAGGTAACTCAGGATCAGTAATGTAATGTATGTACACAGTGACTGCACCAGCAGAATAGTGAGTGCAGCTCTGGAGTATAATACAGGAGGTAACTCAGGATCAGTAATGTAATGTATGTACACTGACTGACCAGCAGAATAGTGAGCGCAGCTCTGGAGTATAATACAGGAGGTAACTCAGGATCAGTAATGTCATGTATGTACACAGTGACTGCACCAGCAGAATAGTGAGTGCAGCTCTGGAGTATAATACAGGAGGTAACTCAGGATCAGTAATGTCATGTATGTACACAGTGACTGCACCAGCAGAATAGTGAGTGCAGCTCTGGAGTATAATACAGGAGGTAACTCAGGATCAGTAATGTAATGTATGTACACAGTGACTGCACCAGCAGAATAGTCAGTGCAGCTCTGGAGTATAATACAGGAGGTAACTCAGGATCAGTAATGTCATGTATGTACACAGTGACTGCACCAGCAGAATGTGAGTGCAGCTCTGGAGTATAATACAGGAGGTAACTCAGGATCAGTAATGTAATGTATGTACACAGTGACTGCACCAGCAGAATAGTGAGTGCAGCTCTGGAGTATAATACAGGAGGTAACTCAGGATCAGTAATGTAATGTATGTACACAGTGACTGCACCAGCAGAATAGTGAGTGCAGCTCTGGAGTATAATACAGGAGGTAACTCAGGGTCAGTAATGTAATGTATGTACAAAGTGACTGCACCAGCAGAATAGTGAGTGCAGCTCTGGAGTATAATACAGGAGGTAACTCAGGATCAGTAATGTAATGTATGTACACAGTGACTGCACCAGCAGAATAGTGAGTGCAGCTCTGCAGTATAATACAGGAGGTAACTCAGGATCAGTAATGTAATGTATGTACACAGTGACTGCACCAGCAGAATAGTGAGTGCAGCTCTGGAGTATAATACAGGAGGTAACTCAGGATCAGTAATGTAATGTATGTACACAGTGACTGCACCAGCAGAATAGTGAGTGCAGCTCTGGAGAATAATACAGGAGGTAACTCAGGATCAGTAATGTAATGTATGTACACAGTGACTGCACCAGCAGAATAGTGAGTGCACCTCTGGAGAATAATACAGGAGGTAACTCAGGATCAGTAATGTAATGTATGTACACAGTGACTGCACCAGCAGAATAGTGAGTGTTGCTCAAGTGTTACATTGATATGTAATCTGTTAAAAGATGAGCATTATATCAGAAGAGATAGCCTCAGTTAGTTTACCACATTCTCAGGGCATCTGCTAAAGGTTTTATATAAGAGGAAATCATCTTAATTATACCGAGAACCAAAGAAGGAAATCATTAAGAAAGCAGAGAGACAAACTACTTGACATTAAAGACCTGGAATAAAAGAATTGAATATTTCTCGGTTTCCTTTGTTATAATGACCAACATGGGATCTGGTAAACTTATAATAAAACTACGGCCAAAATACAAACAGGAAATAGGAGTAACAGTAAATGCCACAGGAAACCACAACCTGAAGACGTCTGCAGATAAACGTTCCTGCCTGGCAACCTGGACCATACAAACCGAGCCACTGGTCCGATAAGGAAGGAAAATCCTGCCAAAGAGAAGCCAACCACCAGCCAAACACTCAGGGTTATAACAAGCTGTTCAGCAACCGTCCCCAGAGAGGAAGGAGCAAAAGAACACAACACAGAACTGTGGGGAAAATATGAAGTCCCAGATTGTCTAAAAACAGCCAAAGCCACAAAACAAAACTCACCCTCCCTATGGAGGAAGGATGGCCCGTGTGAACGTCCCATAAAGACAAGATAACGGACAAAACAACAAGATCAAACAGATACGAAAAGGCCCAAACAAGAAAGATTTTCAATTGTGGAAGTTAAAAAAACCTGTACGTTATTGAAAACAAAAATTAAAACTATTGTTCCACATCATAGTGTTATTTAACATCTTGATTAAGTTTGGTGATGACACAAAGCTCGAGAAGAAGAGGTAGAGAAGATTCAACTAGATCTAAACAAACTGGAACAGCGGGAGCAACTAACAGAATGGTGTATAACAGGGAGAAGTGCAAAATCTGACATCTGGGCAAGAACAATGAAAAAAAGCATCTACGGAATGGAAGGAAAAGAGCTAAGTCTTGAGAAAAGGCCGGCGTATACTAATGGATCACAGACTGAACGAGTCAACAGTGTGATGCAGCAGCAAAAAAGGGGATGCATCAACAGAAGCATACAGCCTAGGTCACGTGAACTCATTATCACGCTCTACTCCTCCTCTGTGGTCAGACCTCACCTGGATACTGTGTCCAACTCTGGGCACAACATTTAAAAAAAAGACCTCAACAAACTGGAGCAAGTTCAGAGAAGAGTGACCAGAATGGTGACCGGTCTGCAAACCATGTCCTATGAGGAACGCTTACAGGATTTGAGAATGTTTAGCTTGTCAAAAAGAATACTGAGAAGAGACTTAATAGCTGTCTACAGATATCTCAAGGGCTGTCACACTGTACAGGGATCAGCTTAATTCTCATTTGCACAAGGAAAGACTACAAACAATGGGATGAAACTAAATTGGAGGAGACACAGATTAGATATTAGTAAAAACTTTTTGCAGTGAGGGTGATCAACGAGTGGAACAGGCGACCACAAGAGGTGGCAAGTTCCCCTTCAATGGGAGTCGTCACACAGAGGCTGGACAGACATCTGTCTGGGATGATTTAGTGAGTTCTGCATTGAGCAGGAGGTTGGACCAGATGACCCAGGAGATCCTTTCCAACCCTACCTTTCTATGATTCTTTAATCTTTGCAAACTTTGGAAAAATAATTTAAAGGTTCTCCAGCCACTTTCTTTAAAAAAGAAACAAAGAAAAACAAAACTTGGAATGGTGTAAAATTGATAGCAATAATACCAATCAAATTTGCTGTTTCTCTATGGAGGATCCCAGCAGTTGCTGCTTTGTATTGGTCAACAATGTGGCCAGGGATCACCTGCCATGGTCAATTCTGACCACAATCTGGAGACGATGCAGAACGTTCAGGCACAGGAGCAACGGAGGATTGGTGAGGTGAGTTTTACTTAATTATTTTTCACAATTACAAAATGTTTGTAGGAAAACGTCAAGCGGATGAATATCCTCTGTTAGAGGAGGCCAGCAGCCACTACGGCCACCCACATATTTCTCCTGTTGTGTCCATACTGGTGGAAAATGTACAAGCTGATTTTTCGTTATTAGACTTTCATTTTTTCCTTTCTTTGGGTACCTTTACACGCCTCTACTGGAGGATGGATACAACCCGCTACAGGCTACAAATGTAGCTTGTAGCGTCAATATAGCCCGTAGTAGCGGCGTGTGAAGACGGGACGAGACAGCCGGCAACAGATACATCTGTTTCCGAGCACTGCTCGAAAACAGATGGCTACAAAGCCGATTGTAGCGAGCTGTATCGGCGTGTAAAGAAGGAACAGAGGGGTTGTTTCTACACCATGCTATGTAGCTGGGGCGTGACACAGGCTCCGGGTTTCCGCGCCCCCTTCAGCGATCATTGGAGGAAGCTCCTGCGTTGCGATTGGTTGTCGCCGCACAGGGCGGCATATTTAAGGAGCTGACCAGTCACACTACACAATTGCTCGAGCGTCAAGTATTAATCAGCCTCCTGCGATGCCTGCCCAATCATGGTATTATTGCTTTGTCCTATCAGCGTACGGACGTCTCGTAATCCACAATTGTAGCACGCCTATGTGCTGTCCCTGCTGCACCAGGTACGCCCATATTAGCTGGTTGTAGCGGTGTGTAAATGAGCTAAGATGGGCTACAGATGGCTACTTGAGACACCCGGCGATGTATCTAGCTGTAGATGTAGCGTAGCGTAGCGCACCTTGTGGCGGCGTGTAAAGGTGGTGCGTTTCCCGTTTGTAACCGTTTGTGCGTGCTCGAGCATGTGAAGTAGCGGGTTGTATCCATCCTCCAGTAGCGGCGTGTAAAGGTACCCTTAGGCTTGGTTCACACCATATTTAGATCCGATCCGGGGCTGTCCGCTATGGACCGGACAGCCCTGGACCGGATCAGCACACAGAACTGGAGGGCTAATATGCCCTCTGGTCCGGTGTCCAGCTGGATGCAGCTGCAGATGCTGATGAATCAGGATCGTGGTTCGCAAGGAGCTAGCCACGGTCCTCAAACAACAGCGGCGTGCAGCCGCAGGTGTCCGATTCCCGGATCCGGGAGGATCCGGTTTGGGAAGATTTTTCTCCCCGGACACAAAAATCATGCATGCAGCATTTTTGTGCCCGGGTGAAAAATCCGAGCTGCCATCCGGCTCCATCCAGCCCCATAGGCTATTGGGCTGAAATGTGATCCGGGCCTATCCGGTTCTCATCGGATCGGCCCGGATTAAAAAAACGTGGTGTGAAATCAGCCTTAGCATTCTTATTACTTTACTTCTTTACAGTGTTTACCATATGGGTTAAATCATTCCAAACATATTTTGATTCATTTTTTTTAATAACTTGCTAGCTTGTATTAAGAAAAGAAAGGTTTGAGGAAGGGAGATGTTCCCGAAACGTCCCAAATACACCTGAAGGCCAATAAAGCCATTTGGATTGAAGGAGTGTTGCATTCATTTTGTTTATTGCTAGCTTGTATGATATATTACTATATAGTTCAGTACTGAGGTATAACTATGTTGCAGTATATATTCAAACTAAAAATCTACGAAGCCCAGCTTGTGACCTATGGCTTAGCTTCATAGGTGTACCAAGATGGTGGGGTACAGGTTAAAGGGCCATCAGCTACCAAGCTAAAATTTCAGCACCCTGCAAATGCATCATGGGGCAAAGGCCTGATTGGCTTGTTATAAATTTATAATCATTTAAGTGATACTCGAGAAATTGACAGCGGCACTAAATGCTTCAACAGCAGCATTCAAAATTTGCTCTGGTAGAGTTAGAGTCGTGTGTCAGCTGTATAACACTGCCGTCACCCAACGTGTAGGAAGTGACCTCAACACAAGAATTGGCACAATGCAAACAGACCCGTCCTATCATGAAAATATATGTCACAGGTTGTTAAGGGGTGAAAGGTTTTCCCATCACTCAAAGTGATGACATACACTTTAATGGGGATCTGTCATCAGGGTTTTGTTATGTAATTTGAATACAGCATGCTGTCAGGGTTAACACATATTTCAGACATGCATCTCTTATTGCCCTGTGTGATGTTGTTTACCTGCAATGTTTGTATTAGCACCAGTAGCTTATCATTGTTGTGATGCTGTGACTAGCTGATGGAGATTTATCCAAATCCGTCCCCCTCTGTGATTAGCAGATCACAATCTATAGATATTCTACATAGAGACTGATGTGGGCAAGGGCAGTTTTTTGAGCTCTGCTGCATTGCTAAATCTAAAAACTTTGTGTTACAACAGCTGCACTCAGACCCTAAATCCAATGATGTATCACTTAGTTTACTATTTGCCTACATCCTGCTGCTCTATGATGATGTAGCAAAAACCTGCTGACAGATTGGGATTCCTACCAATCCTGCGATTAGAGGGGATGCCACGTGCTCCAGCCATCCACTTATGTAAGGGACTGCAGGATGCCTCCATACAAGTGAATGGTGCAGAGCGGCAGCTTCCCTGTAACACTGGTGAGCAATTGATACTCTAAGGCAGACACATATATGGCACTATGGACCCATAAATCATGCAGTTGCAGGCAGTCAAGACTACTTACGTGATGGTATATCTTAGCAATATGGTTATGGAATGGCAATATTATAAAGGATACTTACACTCCAATCCACGGTACTGCGGATTTGTGTTTCTGAGTCGATGTGCACCACATTGGACGATGATGATGATGTGAGATGCTGGGCTCCAGATTTGGCAATGGCTTTTCTGCAAGACATAAAGAAGCATCTGAGATTGTGTAAAAGATACAAAATGATCAATTATGGTCTATCTATGCAGTCTAAAGACCAGACAGGGCAAATTCGGTCATCAGGTTCACAATTGAGCGGGGTATCTCTGATGTACCACCAACAAAAATGTCTGACCAATAAAGACTCCATATGTTTATTAGATACTCTGCAGACCTCAAGGAATCGGAAATATACAAGATGCGTCCAATATGACAGACTTCAGAATCCTCAAGTTTGGATCTGAAAGCCTCCGAGCTAAAGTACTGTGGTGCCCATTCTACCGCTAGTTACAGAGATGGGGCTACACAATATGTGGATTTTCCATGGTCATATTGGTGGCAACCAAAGATTGCATTATGGTGATGCAACATCACACTGTAATGCCAGTAAATGCAGTCTTGTAGCAAGAAGCAAAGGACTGAAACTGTAACCCAAGTCACCTTCACTTTTATGACTGCTCGTTGCAGCATCACCCTAGGCCATCTTTGGCCGTTAACATGTTGTGGCCAAGGTCACCATTTAGCCCCAGCCTCAATATAAGATATGGTCGTAATGGTTTATTCAAGAAGCATAGAAACAACTTTCCAAGGTCATCTCCATATCACACAGTGGAAAAGTAACATATGGCTATGCCACAGTTTCCTGATCAGTCAGGGGGTCTGACCTCACGGACCCCCACTGGCTCCAGACTGGTTAAGAATTGCTGTCTTCACTGTCTTCCCTTGCACTGCAGCTCTTGAATGGGGCGACCCTGCTGTTTCTTCATGGCGGAGTCTAGGGTGCTGCTGTGCAAGGCAAAAGCAGTGCAGCATCAAATCTATTATCAGTATCAGACCCCAATAATAAAAATAAATAAAATGAAGCAACCCAAGTGATATATAGAACTTTACTTGATATGGAGAAATGCCTTACAATAAGGTGGACCTAAGGGTGCTTCCAAATCAACTTAGCATGCATGTAGTACATGCATTGGTGCGAAGCTTACACCCCGAAAATGGTGCAAGACATAGGGCACGTTGACTACGTCTGCACCATTAAAGTCAATGGCCCCGTTGGCTCCTACTTCCAGAGCCTGTTCTCTGATGTAAACCCCAACAGAATGACTTAACGTGAAGCATAACGCAGTGGGAAAGCCCCCTCCCCCCCAATTCATGTAAAGGAAAAAAATCTGTTATATATCTCATTATTATTTAAGTGCACTAGGCCCAGAAAAACTGTTACCCATAGCAACCTATCAGAGCTCAGCTTTCATTTTTTAAACTGCTCTGGTAAAATGAAAGCTGTGCTGTGATTGGTTGCTGTGTGAAATATCACTTTGGTTCTGGCTGGTTGTTGCTATGGCCCTTACATGGCCTAATTTTTGTCCGACTGATAAAATACATATTTCAGTTAATCTAAGTATAAGTGGTCAATAGCCTAATTTAGGTCTATAAAGAGAAAATGTCCCTTGTTGCCTCTAGCAGACAAGCTTTCGTTTTACCACAGAAGTTCACATTGGTTGCTATGGATAAGGACAGTTTTGGCCATAAATCTCGGAATACATTTTAAATCTCCTTTGAAATGAAAATCAGGCCACGCAAGGGGTGATAACAAGCAAAACTGGTATCACCCACAGCAACCAATGAGAGCTCAGCTTAGATTTTAAAAATGGCTCTAGAAAAATGGTAGCTGCTCTGTGATTGGTTGCTATGGACAACAAGCACAAATTCACCATTTTGATGGACTAGGCCCGATTCCGTGCGGGCATTATCACAGTTATATGAGATTTATACTACTTCTTCTATCAGGGGAGAGCTTGGTATCTTGTACAGAGCGCGGGTGTCAGGGTAGAACATTCCTGCTCCTGTGGAGATATTACACAGGTGCCCACTAATGCTGCCAGCACCGAACACGTTCAAAAGCCAAAATAAACAAAGCACCAATCCCCCTCCATGAGTTATATGTCGAGGGGGGAAAACATACTCAAATATCACTTTCTAAAGATAGGACTGGGCCAAACAAAGCTAAAGGGTGAAGGGAGAAGGTGCACTGCCAAAAACCAATAGGACTGTTCTCTGTACACAAACATTGGGCACTCCCTGAAGTGGGAACTTTGATGGGAACACATTGTACTGCCTTTAAAGGGGTTGTATCACCCAACCTGTGCCTTATATAATGTTGATCATCACGTACACTAAGCATCCATTTCTAAGGAGTCAGGAGCCAATTTGACCAGTAGAGGAGCCAACATGGCTTTTGTTTTAGTGGACTGGCAGCAAAAACGCCCCCAATTGACCGACAAGTGGCCCAAGGAATAATGTCTAACCTTGTAACTAGCTGGAACAATAGTGCTGACTAAACAGTCCCATGATGTACCGCCAATTAGGACACGCACATTTATCCCAATCAGATATCATAGGGCATTTAAGCCAAAACTGCGTTCTGAACTAAAAATTTAATACCCCTTTAATGAAAATTAACATAAGGGCTGCAAGTATTGTTCCATTTGTAGGACTATCACGTCAAAATGTGACTGTTGGCAAGTAGAGGTACCAGAATATGAACTTGTTAGTTGACTCCTCCCATAGATAATGAATTGAAACATGGCGCGCATGTGCAGCTCGCTTGATTCACTGTACTATGAGATAGCCGAGTACATTATAGAGCCCATTTCTGTAAGTCTCATAGTGAAAAGGATGGAAATATGGGGCACACGCTCTCCTGGCAGTCTCACAGAAAATGGAATGGAAATGTAGCGCGCATGCGCTGCCTGCTTGATTCACTGTCTAGGAGATTACTAGAGATAGCAGAGTACATTATAGAACCTGTCTCTGAAAGCCTCATAGTGAAAGGATGGAAATATGGGGCACGTGCTAGCCCATCTCGGGCAGTCTCACAGAAAATAAACAGAAGCAAGATGCGCATGCACCAGTGTTGCTCCATTCTAACAGAGCCCCATCCTTGGGATCAGTGGAGGTCCCATCTGTCGGACCCCCAGTGAGCAGTACATTACCACCTCCCATGTTGGTGGGTCACAAACTAGAAATAACCCTTTAATAAGGAGTTTGCCCCTTATAGTATAATGGTAACTATCATAATAATCATGGTGTAGTGCGACACATAAACCCCCCCTACTCCACCTTTACTCGTCCCCTGCGTACAGTTTTCGTTGGTCAGTGGTGGAGTTGATGGTGCAGGTTGGAGGGTCACATATCTCCATGGTTTCTTGGTCACTGCCTTCCTCTGACGTCTCTTCCATCTCCTCCTCTTCAGAGTTTTCCTCTTTGGTCTCTGCCCTTTTTTCATTTGGATAAGGCTTGCAAGTAACATGGAAGGCCCCAAGAGCTGACGATCTATGCAGTGCAACTTCCCACGTCTCTTCTGAACAGCAAATCGTGGGCTCAGGCCCGGGGTGGTTGTACTTGACCTCCTACGCCCGTCCCTTCTTCCCACGTGTCCCGGAGTGGCCGAACCGAGGGGGAGAGCTGGTGGCTGGGTCACAGAGCATCGTCTCTGCATAGAGAGGGTATTGGACGCCAAACCAGCGCTAGATCTGCGACGCGCTTTACCAGTGGTTATGACAACATTGCTCCTCCGTAAAGCCGGGGGGCAAAACGTCTCTGATGGAGGAGGTGCAGGTTTCTTCTTGAAGTGTCTTTTGAAAAAGGTTTCCATAGTGTCCCCGTCGTGGAAGGCGTGCGGTACAAAGAGGTCAGTGGAGGAGGTGGCTGTTAATGTATAAATCGCCATGTTAGAGTTTTTGTAACGTATACAGAGGAGCGTAAAACCCCAAGCACAGAAAATATGGAAATTACAGACACTCTATATTAAGACCCCATGAAATCAGGATTACATGAATTAATAGTCTGTAAACTATCCAGCACTGGAGGACTGTGACGCTGAATCTAAACACCATTCAATGAACTACAGCACTGCCTGCACTGTTAATCCTGGGCCTCCTGGTTCATAGATATACGCTAAAACAGACCTTATCTGCACTGTGCACCTGTAATGGCCATAGTCCCTGAATCTTATGGTTTCTACTCATCATCACTCTGTCAGCACTACAGGTGCTGGAACGGAAAATCATCATTGACAGCAGCATACAAGTAGCCAACTATATGGATGTTGTATGAAGACCAATTTGTCGAATTAAGAATTGGTTGAACCCATACCGTTGCCATTGGCCAATGTAAAAGGGTCAATGAACTAGCGAGGAACAATTTGTAATCAAATGAGGTAAGGCACTGGCATAAGTGCCTTGAAATGGCACAAAGGGGTTAAGCATTCTCCTGGCGCACGTTCCATCACGGGTCTTTGATGTTGGTGATAAGTAGCCTGAGGAGATGCATTTTAAAAATGCATTAATGTGTATATTAATAAGGATCTTTCATATGGTAAATCAGTGTCAGACCCCCACTGGTGCCTGCGCGGGGAGGGAGGGAGGAAAGGGCAACCAGCGCGGCACACTGTGCCATCAACGGGGACTTCTCACACACATTTTATGCTGACGCCCTGACTATCCAACCTTCCGCTGTAAAAATCTGCAACTATAAAAGTCTTCACTGTGATCTTCAGAGCTGTTGTTCTCTTAAAGGAACAGTACTGTCAAAATTATAATGGGTAGCACGTCTTCTCTGACTTTGTAAAGGCACGACACATGGACAAGGTAATGGTAACAGCCTGTTGTGAATATACTTTTCCATTTCCAGGAAGATTAATAAAGGTATAAAAAAATAAACATAAAAAAAACAAAGATGACGCCGAAATGTTTTTGTAAATTTGCAAATGGAGAATGCAAGTATCTGCAAAAACGTCCATGTCAGGAGAGCCAAAGTCATGAAGGAATCCAGGTGAAGCGGCACTGCGGGCAAAGATCTTCACGCCTCTTCCATAAAACACCCAATTATCCGATTCTCTCACGTTTATGTGGCACGCGATTCGGGTTGATCTCTTTTGCAAACAGAACAGCTGGAAAGGAGGGGTTTAGTGGCCAAATCCGACATACTGGCAGAGGAAGGGCAGATTAGACATCAGGAATCAGAATGAGAAGGGGGTCCGGAATTGCACAATGTATCACGATAGGAGCGGTGACCTTCCTAACCCATGACGGCCAAAAAGTAGCCACCGCTCCCTGGCGCTGCCTTGGGAATTGGCAATGAGTGATGTACTGGAGCAAAATCCTGTGTCCTGTTTGCAGGGACGTTCTCTGCCTTTTTTTTTTTTTTCCTAAGGCCATTTTGGATTGCAGCCCAGAACATCCGAAAAGGACACAGGTTAAAGGTCGTCTGCTCGCAAAGAATGAGCAGGAAACCACTTGTAAGAAGCATTTCCTGTGCGCGGCTCGAGTGCAAGCTCCGCATCTGCGCCACGCTTTTAATTATCCTCCATTATTCGCCGCCCGTTACGTCAAAAGCCGGAATCTCATTATTCTGGTGTCATGTCGGTGTGGGATAACGTCTCCTCACATATACAGTGTCAGCTATCGGGGATACAATGTCGCTTATCACATTACACTGATAGGAGGAAGAGTAACTGAACGCCGGGAGACCGCAATAAATAAAAAAAACGAGGCTCGTGTCGGGAAACAAAAGAAGGGTTAACCTGGAAGAAACTAAAAAAGCGACCCTGCTATTTATAGGGAGCAGATCTCAGATACACAGACGACTATTAATAGAGCAGGTACAGGGCCCGAGATGACACGGCACCGCCATAAAGCGAGAAGTCACCGAGTGTACTGGGCTGCGGCTGACGGACCCCTCCTGACCAAGCAAAAGATATAGGGGCCTGGCAATATATAGTCCAGCACTATTATATACATCCGCTCCCCGGTCTGATTCACAAGGGAGAATCCTCAAGAGGATAATGGAAGATTAATTGGGCTACAAATTAAAATTGGCCTGAAAATGAAATCACAGATTATGAAGGGGCTGATAGATCCCAAAGACAAGCAGGACGCATGAATATCGTTATATATAGGGGCGAGCAAATATTTACAGGCAGGAACCCTAGTTTGACTTTCATTTTAATATAGGTTGGGGGAGCACACGGGTGCTAAGGGTCAGAATTTGCAATTTCTGTCAGTGCTGCCTTTTTCCATGTTCACAGACCTCACAATGGTCATTATTAATACATTATGGACACAGCAAAGAATGCAAAGACAGCTGTCAGGTGTAGTCGGGGGATTGCAGAGTCCGGCCATTGGGCATACAGTTTGCAGAGTCAAGTCATTAGGGGTCGCAGTCTGAAGAGTCTGGCCATCGGAGGACATAGCCTGCAGAGTCCAGCAGTCGGAGGACGCAGTTTGAGAGTTTGGGCAGTTGGGGACGCAGTTTGCAGAGTCCGGCAGTTGGGGACACAGTTTGCAAACTGTTTCCCCCAACTGCTGAACTCTTCAAACTGCGTCCCCAACTGCCCAAACTCTGCAAACTGCATCCCCCGACTGCTGGACTCTGCAAACTGCATCCCCCAACTGCTGGACTCTGCAAACTGTGTCCCCTGACCTCTGGACTCTGCAATCTGCGTCCCCTGACTGCTGGACTCTGCTAACCGTTTCCCCCAACTGCTGAACTCTTCAGAGTCCAGCAGTCAGGGACGCAGTTTGCAGAGTCCAGAGGTCAGGGGACACAGTTTGCAGAGTTCGGCAGTCAGGGGACGCAGTTTGCAGAGTTCTGCAGTTGGCGGACGCAGTTTGCAGAGTCCGGCAGTCAGGGGACGCAGTTTGCAGAGTTCGGCAGTCGGGACGCAGTTTGAAGGTCCGGCAGTCGAGGACGCAGTTTGCAGAGTCCGGCAGTCGAAGACGCAGTTTGAAGAGTCCAGCAGTCAGGGAACGCAGTTTGCAGAATTCGGCAGTTGGAGGACGCAGTTTGCAGAGTCCAGCAGTCAGGGGATGCAGTTTGCAGAGTCCGGCAGTCGAGGACGCAGTTTGCAGAGTCCAGCAGCAGTCAGGAATGCAGTTTGCAGAGTTCTGCAGTTGGCGGGCGCAGTTTGCAGAGTTCTGCAGTTGGCGGACGCAGTTTGCAGAGTTCTGCAGTTGGCGGACGCAGTTTGCAGAGTCCAGCAGCAGTCAGGAACGCAGTTTGCAGAGTTCGTCAGTTGGGGACGCAGTTTGCAGAGTTCTGCAGTTGGCGGACGCAGTTTGCAGAGTCCAGCAGTCAGGGAACGCAGTTTGCAGAGTCCGGCAGTCAGAGAACGCAGTTTGCAGAGTCCGGCAGTCAGAGACTCAGTTTGTAGAGTCCGGCAGTCGAGGACGCAGTTTGCAGAGTCCAGCCGTCAGGGGACGCAGTTTGCAGAGTCCAGCCGTCAGGGGACGCAGTTTGCAGAGTCCAGCCGTCAGGGGACGCAGTTTGCAGAGTCCAGCCGTCAGGGGACGCAGTTTGCAGAGTCCAGCCGTCAGGGGACGCAGTTTGCAGAGTCCAGCCGTCAGGGGACGCAGTTTGCAGAGTCCAGCCGTCAGGGGACGCAGTTTGCAGAGTCCAGCCGTCAGGGGACGCAGTTTGCAGAGTCCAGCCGTCAGGGGACGCAGTTTGCAGAGTCCAGCCGTCAGGGGACGCAGTTTGCAGAGTCCAGCCGTCAGGGGACGCAGTTTGCAGAGTCCAGCCGTCAGGGGACGCAGTTTGCAGAGTCCAGCCGTCAGGGGACGCAGTTCGCAGAGTCCAGCAGTCGGGGGACGTAGTTTGCAGAGTCCAGCAGTCATGGGACGCAGTTTGCAGAGTCCAGCAGTCAGGGGACGCAATTTGCAGAGTCCAGCAGTCAGAGGACGCAGTTTGCAGAGTCCAGCAGTCAGGGGACGCAGTTTGCAGAGTCCAGCAGTCAGGGGACGCAGTTTGCAGAGTCCAGCAGTCAGGGGACGCAGTTTGCAGAGTCCAGCAGTCAGGGGACGCAGTTTGCAGAGTCCAGCAGTCAGGGGACGCAGTTTGCAGAGTCCAGCAGTCAGGGGATGCAGTTTGCAGAGTCCAGCGGTTGGGGACGTAGTTTGCAGAGTTCTGCAGTTGGGGGACGCAGTTTGCAGAGTTCTGCAGTTGGGGGACGTAGTTTGCAGAGTTCTGCAGTTGGGGACGTAGTTTGCAGAGTTCTGCAGTTGGGGAACGCAGTTTGCAGAGTCCAGCAGTCGGGGACGCAGTTTGCAGAGTCCAGCAGTTGGGGGACGTAGTTGCAGAGTCCAGCAGTCGGGGACGCAGTTTGCAGAGTTCGACAGTCGGGGATGCAGCTTTTTGTTTGCCTCACAAGTCAGAGTTGTAGTATCTGAGGCAGATCTTCTCTTCCCATCTAGCCAGCGCTGTATTGTTTTGCAGACCCCAGTATTCAGCACTGTACTTTTTTACACCCCCTCTCCCCCCAGTATTCAGACTTGTGGTTTGCTTTTCTCCCATTAGCAGTCAGCGTTTAACCGTTTTGGGACCTCAAATGCCATCTGAGTCATAACACAACAAAAAAAAAGTAAAGAAAGTTCATCAAAGTAAAAGAAAAAATGTGATTAACAAACAAAACTTTCTTTGCAGCTCCCCAAATAGTCAAACCCGTCTGTAATCACATAGGAGCTATGTACATACATGGTCACATACGACACGTAAAGAATATACAGAAGATAAAGCCGCGGCTGGGTACAATACAGTGACTGACGATCACGCCGCACTTAGGTCATGCTCACAAGTGACACCCAGGAGGCCCCTGCAGGAACATTTGTATAAATGGAAAACGGTGACGTCATTGGTGGGAATCGGCACGACCAGAAATATTCATGCAAATTCATTCAAAGCAACAGAGTGGAATACAACAGCCGATCATCCAACTAAATTATAGACTTTCAGACAACAGATTTTTTTCTTGGTTTTGGTTCACTGAACCCCAAAATCCGAGATAAAGCAATGGCCAAACATGTCAGTAAAGACATCAAAGAAAATGGCTGATAACAGGGAGCAATAGATTACTTAATCATTCAACAAATTTAACTACCCAACCAACCCCCAAATGGATAAATAATCCGGAAATTATTACACTGTAATGTATCCACCCTCTATGGTCAAATCTAAAACGTAACATTCATGGGTTGATGTTAGCTGATATAGAACAATAGACCTCGAAATGCGGAGGTTAAAGGCGCTCTTGGTGATGATTTTGGTGGGACCAGACAACTAACCAATGAGTATGAAAGTCATCTAAATCCTTCCAGAGTTGGAGAAAGAAGGATTGGACATGTTAGATTTCGACATGCCCGACCCTTGTTTTTCCTTAAGTTTTCAGGAAGCTAAAATGGTCTTTGTTTGAACTGCTAAAGGGGGACACTAGTGAGATAAAATGTTTTTGTACTGTCCCTGCCCTCCTACATGATGAAGCAGAGCTGTACACTACATTTCTAGGATCTATAGATTGCTTATAAATCCATAAAATCATATCTGCTCCTCAGCTCTCACCCCTCCCTTCGGGGACAGAGGAAATCAGCCTCATGCAGCAGCAGTGACAGGAAGTGTTGGGGTGTGGACCCTGGGGAGTGGGGACTCAAGGATCATCTTACATTCTTGCCCCATCATACCTCTGTATATACAGGGGGCGTGGACCCTGGGGGCTTCACGATCATCTTATATTCCTGCCCCCTCACCCTTCTGTATGAACATGGGGTGTTGCCATTGGCCCATGATCATACTACAATCCTGCCCCTGATATACATGCTATGTAATGTAAGAACAAGGATGTTCTCCATTCAAATAGCAATAATGTCACCAAGCAGATATAAATACACTGTGATTCTCTGCTGTAGATTGATATGACGGTGCATAATGTGTGTTGTCATGTATCATGCTAGGGGCACAGGCAAAGCACTGCATTGGTTGATTCAGCACTGCCATGGTCTCCCCTCCCCCATATCAACTTGGTAGCTTCCTGTCCCCTGAATCTTTAGCATTATGCATGACTGAATTTTTTTGTCCGCGAAGGGAGGGGAAGAGCTGAGGAGCAGATATGATTTTATTGATTTATAAGTGAACTATAGATCCTAAAACTGTAGTGTACAGCTCAGCTTCATCATGTAGGAGGGCAGGGACAGTACAAAAAATATATCTCTCCAGAGTTCTCTTTATTCAGCAGATTGTCTGCACATACACACAAAAAATCACAACAATTACACTATGAGGGAACACGGCCTCAGGGTACGTTCACACCAAAAGATTATCATCTGCAGCAAAAATCTAAAGCAGACGCTCAGGTTTTAGCTTGATCTGCTGATGGCTGCACACAGATCAGCCCATTTTTAACCTCTAAACCTTGAGTATCCAATGCACGTTCCAGGGTTTACAAAACCGCAGCAGAACAATGAATAAATGCCGAAGCCAATTTCCCATTACAAAAGATGAGAAGCATTTCATGGGCATTGTAATGTGGAGTTTAGCACATAATATTTGCCAAATTCCGCGTGAAAATTGTCTTACCGTTAGTGACATGTTCACACGTTGTGTTTTTAATCCGTTTTTTTTCATGAGATTTATGCAAAGTAAAAGCTGCTTTTTCCAGCACCAGCAAAAGCCATGAGATTCCAGAAATCTCCTGCACAATTCATTTTTCTCCTGACTGTAATGTAAACTGCTGTGTTTTAAAGAAGCAGCGGCAATTCTATCTGGGCTTTGGCAGCATTTCTTCACCAATGAAAGAAATGACAAAGTGCAAAACTCGACTGCTGCATTAATGAGGCTTTTGTGATGAATGAAAGTAACTTTATTAAACATGAACTGGAGACAAATGACACCAAAAACGCAGCAAAAAAATGCGGCAAAAATCTGCTTTTCGGAAGCTTTTTTTGCTATCAGCAGAGCAGGTTTTGGCTGCAGAAGAAAAAAAACACAGCAAAAATGCAAAATGTGAACATAGAGCTTGTGCAAGGGAGGGGGTGATCTATAGGGATGCAACAAACATCTCCTAGTGAAAGAGACAGCAAACAAATTGACCTAACAGAAAATTTGTATCGGTCCACTGCTGAAATAAACAAAGAGATTAATATAATATATATAATATATATATATATATATATATATATATATATATATATATATATACACACACACACACACACACATACATATGCCTACACACATACATACAGTATATATACATACACACACACACATGCATAATCACATACATATTATATATATGCGCAGACACACAAACATATAAATATACACACATTATATATGCACAGACAGACACACATATATATATATATATATATATATATATATATATATATATATATATATATATATACACAAACACATACATGCATATACACACACATATATGTATGCACACACACACATTATATATCTATATGAAGCTCAGTGTATGTATCAAGCCCCACCCACTCCAGTTAGCCATGCCCACTTCATAGCCCACCTCCTCACAGACCCAGACATTTTATGGAAGGGGAGGAGTTATGCAGAGAACCAGCCAACATTCTATGGAGGGGGAGGAGCTAGAGGCAGAATTCTATGGAGGAGGTAAAAGCAGAACCAGATAACATTCTATGGAGGGGGAGAGCTAGAGGCAGAATAAGACAATATTCTATGGAGGGAGAGGAGCTAGAGGCAGAATAAGACAATATTCTATGGAGGGAGAGGAGCTAGAGACAGAATAAGACAATATTCTATGGAGGGAAAGGAGATAGAGACAGAATAAGACAATATTCTATGGAGGGAGAGGAGCTAGAGGCAGAATAAGACAATATTCTATGGAGGGAGAGGAGCTAGAGACAGAATAAGACAATATTCTATGGAGGGAGAGGAGCTAGAGACAGAATAAGACAATATTCTATGGAGGGGAGGAGCTAGACAGAATAAGACAATATTCTATGGAGGGAGAGGAGCTAGAGGCAGAATAAGACAATATTCTATGGAGGGAGAGGAGCTAGAGACAGAATAAGACAATATTCTATGGAGGGGAGGAGCTAGACAGAATAAGACAATATTCTATGGAGGGAGAGGAGCTAGAGACAGAATAAGACAATATTCTATGGAGGGAGAGGAGCTAGAGACAGAACCAGACAACATTCTATGGAGGGGGAGGAGGATCTAGAGGCAAAACCAGACAACATTCTATGGAGGAGGAGCTAGAATCAGACGTTTATGTGCAAAATAATCATTCTATTGTATTATTACTAAGAACAATCAGTTACTATGCCCGGGCAACTCCGAGCTCTACAACTATTTATATTTATATATATATATATATATATATATATATATATATATATATGTGTGTGTGTGTATATATATACGCATATATACACACACACACACACACACACACATATATACACATGCATATATGCATATACTCACGCATATACACATATGTACATATATATACTCACGTATACACATATACACACACACACATATATTATATATATATATACACATACACACATACACTCACATCTACACACGTGCACATCCATACGCATACACACACATTATATACATAGATATATACACACACATATGCATATGCACATGCACACATATTAATGTAGACACATCATACATACACACACTACATTTATCATGTACACACACATATACATACATATATATATATATATATATATATATATATATATATATAAGCTGGGTGCCCGATGCACATGCATCGGGATTCTAGCAGAGCGAGTCTCTGACTCGCAATGGCCGCTTCGCGGCCAATGCTTCGCGCTGCTAAGGCGACTCGCCATGCCCGCTGCGCGGGCATAGCGAGTCGCCTTAGAACTGCTCGCAATGGCCGCTGCGCGGCCAATGCTTCGGGCGTATCCACATGACCACGCTGACTCGCAGCATGAGCGGACTCAGAAGGGGCAAAAAACCCATTCGTGATTATATAATATATATATATATATATACACACACATACACTCACATCTACACACGTGCACGTACATATGCATACCCACACATTATATACATAGATATATACACATACATTTGCACATACATTTGCACATGCACACATCATACATACACACACTACATCTATCATGTACACACATATATACACAGTTCATACCTATATAATTCCACGTACCTTTCTGCGCACAGTACATATATATTGTAAGTACATACAGTCCCTTTTGGATCTTGCATATAGTTTTTTACAGCTGATATTTTGCAGATTTACAGGCGTCTGCAGAAGTTTTGACTCCGACAAAAAGTCATCCTAAATTAACCCTCTGTGCGCACAATCCCCATCCTCCTCCCCACCTCCACTAACGCCTCCCAATAACCATGCTGGATAGTTACAGAATATCACATCATAAATACTCCCATCTCCAAAGCACCGACACCCCAGCAATGTTATCAGTTACTTTTAAAAATCCACATAGTCCACCCAATCTACTCTTCATCCCAATAATAAAAAAACCTGTGACCTGATCCGCCGGGCAGGAGATTCAGCGCAGACAGAGACTGGGAGCGATCCACTGTGTAAGAAGAGACGAGGAGGATTAGTAATAAGGAAGCCGGCGACCGTGTGAGCAGAGCGTCAGTGCGACAACGAGAAATCACAGGTGAGTGTGCCAGGAGGCGTGTGAGAGTCTGCAACAGGCAAGTGTGACAGGGAGGTGTGCAAGAGTCTGCAACAGGCGAATGTGCCAGGGAGGTGTGCGAGAGAGTCTGCAACAGGCGAATGTGCCAGGGAGGTGTGCGAGAGAGTCTGCAACAGGCGAATGTGCCAGGGAGGTGTGCAAGAGTCTGCAACAGGCAAGTGTGCCAGAGAGGTGTGCGAGAGTCTGCGACAGGCTAGTGTACCTGGGAGGTGTGCGAGAGAGTCTGCAACAGGCAAGTGTGACAGGGAGGTGTGCAAGAGTCTGCAACAGGCAAATGTGCCAGGGAGGTGTGCGAGAGAGTCTGCAACAGGCGAGTGTGCCAGGGAGGTGTGCGAGAGTCTGCGACAGGCTAGTGTACCTGGGAGGTGTGCGAGAGAGTCTGCAACAGGCGAATGTGCCAGGGAGGTGTGCGAGAGAGTCTGCAACAGGTGAATGTGCCAGGGAGGTGTGCGAGAGTCTGCAACAGGTGAGTGTGCCGGGAGGCGTGCGAGAGTCTGCAACAGATGAGTGTGCCAGGGAGGTGTGCGAGAGAGCCTGTGACAGGTGAGTGTGCCAGGGAGGTGTGCAAGAGAGCTTGCGACAGGTGAGAGTGCGACAGGTGAGTGTGCAGGGGAAGTGAGCAACAGTCTGCACCCGAGCTGCAAAGATGCAACAAATGGTGACTAAAGTGTTAATAGAAATGAAGTGCGCTGAGGCTGGAGATATGGGTGTACAATGAACCCAAGGGTGTCTGGTGGGCTGATATGGTCCCCAGCTCCAAAGGTGAGGGCTGAAAAGTTTAGTATGTTTTATAGCAATTACCCACAATGTTCACGGGGTGTAGGGTATACAGAAAATGTATATGGTGCAGTGTGTGTACTGTGTGTGCACTGTGTGTGTACTGTGTGTGCATTGTGTGTGTACAGAGGAGAGAAGAAGCAGCTGGCCATCTCCCAGCTCGCAGGCACCGGACTTCAGTCCTAGTTTGGAGTTTGGGTTATGAGGTTCCCCCCAGCGCAGGAGGACACAGAAGCCTCATTGGTGTCAGCACTTGAGAGAGAACTGTGAGGAGGAGCGTGGACTGAGGAGGAGGAGGAGGAGGAGGAGGGAGATGGAGGAGCAGGTGAGTATGAGACACCAACCAAAGTGCCTGACAAGAAGATATCAGACGTGCAGGGTGCGAGAAAAGAGGAAGAAGGGGGCAGGCGAGGGGTGAGGATGATGATGATGATGATGATGATGATGACGGGTCGGTTCTACACTGTTAACCATCAGCTGACCAAAGTCTTCTAACCTCATTCAACAAATGGAATTTAAAAAAAGTCCTTTAACCCCTTAAGGACCAAGCCTTATTTTTGCAATTCTGACCAGTGTCACTTTACGAGGTCATGACTCTGGAACGCTTCCACATATCCCAGAGATTCCAAGACTGATTATTCATGACATATTGGACTTCATGTTAGTAGTAAATTTAGGATGATATTTTCTGCATTTTTTCACCAGAGTGTTTACACACAGTGACAGTTCAAAGCCATGACAGGTATAGCCATCGTTGGTCATTAAAGGGTTAAAACTTCTTATTCAGAGTCCAATTCACTTCAATGGAGCTAAACTGCAATAGCAGACAGATCCTATCAACAAGGGGGGCGCTGTTGGTTTTGTTTTTTTAAATCCTATATGCTGCAATTCTGAAGCGTTGGTTGGGAGTATATAAAATAAGCGATCAAATGACTGCAGGTTCTAAAAAATATAGGTTAAAAGAAAATAATTGAATAAATAATCCCAACTTTTATTCAATCGAAAAATAATTTAAAATATAAAATAAGCATATTTGGTGTCGCCGCATCCATAAGGCAACATAAGACCTGCAATAATGATTCTCTGATCATGAACATTTATGCAACTATCTCAGAGCTCGAATTTTACTGCAAAAAAAACTGCAAAGCTGCAATGAAGTCCCATGAAAGTCGCACTGGAGTCTATGGCAGGTTTGTCGCCTGCAGCAGAAAATGCAAAACTCTGCAACGCGTCATTCAATGTTAAGTGTCGCTGCTGCGATTCCAGCATTGTGCGACACACGTAGACTTGGAAAAGTCCAATTAACAACAAATTAATTAACCCACCAGGAAGAGGTTAAAGTTGCATTTTGGTGCAGGCAGAAAAACTTTCTAATGAGGCACAAAATGTCTTCACCACAAGGCATCTACATATAAAAGGTGAAGCAAAGTCCAAGGGTGAAGCTGCTGCTCCTGGAGAAAACGCTTTGTAAGCGCTGAGCTCGCTGGGCATCACCCGGATGAGCGGAGGTGGCAACGGGGTTGTGACGGCACAATGTGGGCACAAAGAATGATCGTCACGTCCAAAAGACGCTGACAGCACGAACCGCACTATAGAGGAGGGCATGACTGCACCGAAAACCGCACACAACTTTCAACTTCGCCACAAAATTGTGCAGCAAAAAATCTGGCATTACCATGAATTGTCAGGGCTTCACAGGGCTCGTTCTAAACTGGCACAGTTGGCAATAACACTGCGTATTTTCTTGATGCCCTTTACTGGCACAAATGCAATATGTGCAAACGTCTGATGAATTGAAGAGCGCTCTAAGGTACCAATTTGCCCCTACGCCTGAGGATACGTGCACATGGATCCGATACGCTAGCAGCGCAGCAAACAGGATTTTGGAAAAAATATTTTTGCAGAAAGATTTGCAGGGCCTTACATTAGTAGCCTGTGGCCTCCAGACAGAAAACTGTGAACCTCCTTCTACCTGCCCGTGAGCCCAGCACCTCTGCTAATTAGTGGGCTGCATGCATTAGTGATGTCCTGCATGCATGCATTAGTGATCTCCTGCATGCATGCTTTAGTGATGTCCTGCATGCATGCATTAGTGATGTCCTGCACGCATGCATTAGTGAGGTCATGCATGCATGCATTAGTGAGGTCTTGCACGCATGCATTAGTGATGTCCTGCATGCATGCATTAGTGATGTCCTGCACGCATGCATTAGTGATGTCCTGCACGCATGCATTAGTGATGTCCTGCACGCATGCATTAGTGATGTCCTGCACGCATGCATTAGTGATGTCCTGCACGCATGCATTAGTGATGTCCTGCACGCATGCATTAGTGATGTCCTGCATGCATGCTTTAGTGATGTCCTGCATGCATACATTAGTGATGTCCTGCATGCATGCATTAGTGATGTCCTGCACGCATGCATTAGTGAGGTCATGCATGCATGCATTAGTGAGGTCTTGCACGCATGCATTAGTGAGGTCATGCATGCATTAGTGATGTCCTGCACGCATGCATTAGTGATGTCCTGCACGCATGCATTAGTGATGTCCTGCACGCATGCATTAGTGATGTCCTGCACACATGCATTAGTTAGGTCCTGCACGCATGCATTAGTGATGTCCTGCACGCATGCATTAGTGATTTCCTGCACGCATGCATTAGTGAGGTCATGCACGCATGCATTAGTGAGGTCATGCATGCATTAGTGAGGTCTTGCACGCATGCAATAGTGAGGTCATGCATGCATTAGTGATGTCCTGCACGCATGCATTAGTGATGTCCTGCACGCATGCATTAGTGATGTCCTGCACGCATGCATTAGTGATGTCCTGCACGCATGCATTAGTGATGTCCTGCACGCATGCATTAGTGAGGTCCTGCACGCATGCATTAGTGAGGTCCTGCACGCATGCATTAGTGAGGTCCTGCACGTATGTATTAGTGAGGTCCTGCACGCATGCATTAGTGAGGTCCTGCACGCATGCATTAGTGAGGTCCTGCACGCATGCATTAGTGAGGTCATGCAGGCATTAGTGAGGTCCTGCATGCATGCATTAGTGAGGTCCTGCATGCATGCATTAGTGAGGTCCTGCCTGCAGCACAAGTTGTAGAGTCAGTAGTCCGAAGAGGAGCTGGGCATGCTGCAGGTAGTCATGTCATTTCAGTAGAGCAGGAGGAGATAAGCAGCTAGAAGGAAGCTCTGGTGCCACTTATCGGAGGGAAACAATAGGATCCTTTATTCCCTCCAGTTTCCCCAAAAACATTAGATTATAAGATCATCAAGACAACTGGGGAATGTAATAGTGACCCAGACACCTATAGTGTCATCATTTCCTAAAATAAGCACAAAGATAGTCCAGGAACCTTCAACCTGCACCAATGGTCATGACCCACTGCCTGAATACTGTGCTACCATCACATGACTCATCTGACTATATTGGGGTCTGTTAAAGCTCAATGAAAACGTATTGATCCATCAATTGATATGTTTGGAGGGAAAAAAAGAATTTAAAAACAACCAAACATGAGCCTTATAAAGCCCTCACTACCTGCAGCTGCCACTAGAGGGAGCTGAAACTGAGCCCAGGGAATGTACAGAATGCAGGGAGCTCCCTCTAGTGGTGACTGAAGGTACTGAGGCATTCATGATTCACCAGTACATCTACTGCAGAAAAACAAAGCTCCAAACTCAGCACAGATATGATGATGTACATGAAGACATTAAATATGTCAGGATTTGGGAAAAAAGTACAACACAGAGTTAAGAAGAGTACATTAACTGCTACTGTTGATATCACCAAATTACCATGTCAATATATAACTCACAAGCATCTCTGGAGACCACCCCAAGATCAAACATAACCTTTGAAGCCCACCGCCAGGCATCACCCAGACCCCAACATAAGAAGGGAAGGTTGGAGTAGAATCATCCATTAAGAGGCCCCAAAAACGAGGGAAGGAGGCAACAAATGAGAGCAGTGATCATCTGAGGGGTAACCGGGTGTATGGCGGGATCAATGGAGGAAAGGATAACGGAAGAGACAAAAACTGAGGAAGGTGACATGGAGTGGAAGAAAGCAAGAATGTGTGTCAGAAAGAGGAGTATAAACATCTATGGAAGGAAGGAAGGACGGATGGACGGACGGACGGACGGACGGACGGACGGACGGAAGGACGGACGGAAGGAAGACGGACGGACGGAAGGAAGAATAAGAAGAAGAATAAGAAAAAGAAAGAAGGGAGGAAAAGAAAGTAAAAGAAAGGAGGAAGGAAAAGAAAGGAAAAAAATAGTGAAAGAAGGATAGAGAAAGAAAGAAGGAAGGAAAAAATAGAAAAGAAAGCAGGAAAAAGAAAAAAGGCAGGAAAAGAGAAAGAAGAAAAGAAAATAACGAAGAGAGGAAAGAAAAAGAAGAACATAAAGAAGGAAGAAAAATAAAAGGAATGGATGAAAAGATGGGAAAATAAATACAATCCATAGGTATGAGAGACAGAAATGAGATAGATAGAGAGATAGATAGATAGATAGATAGATAGATAGATAGATAGATAGATAGATAGATAGATAGATAGATAGATAGATAGATAGACTCACTTCTGTAGGGAGCACAGCTGCGGAGGATGAGGGGCTCTGGAGCTGCTGAAAACACTATAAGGAGATTATCAGCAGAGTGTTTAAGCTGTTCTCTTGCAGGGTCGCCCGGCGCCCCCTCGGCCCTCATCCAATCACATTGGCCCCCCCATCCCCTGCGCCTGAGGCTGAAAATGTCACTAAATGCTCAGATTTACTAGACGATCCATGAGCCGAGAAACAGGCAGCAAGAAATAAAGAGCGAGAAAACCAGCTGACACCTCAGATCACTGAAAAATCCAGGGGCCCCAAGCTAAAAGAGGGCCACTACCACCTCCAGAGCAGCCAGAGGCTTCTGTTACACAGACTGCTCCATTATGAGAAGCTATTGGGCTGTAAAGGACCCATATTTCGTTTCTGCACAGGGGCCCTATTCTGTCTATATCTGCCCCTGGAACATTCGCTCTACTTTTCTCTGTTATCAGCTGTCTCATCCCTGTCATTAATACTCCAGACTATCGGTAATACCCATCTTGGTGTGGATGGAGTCCACAGTGATTTGATTAAAATGTCCACAAAACAAGTCACGCTGGCTGCAACCAGAGGACAATAACGGATTGTCCCATATGACAACACTGACATGTTTATTATCAGCACGGTTCCCGAGATAGGAGCCTTTTTATATAGTATTAGATTTAATGGTCTTTATCAAGAGGCAGAGCTCAAAGGGTAATTATGCAGAGCAGCCTAAAGTCATACCCCAAAGGATCCAAAGCCGCGCCCAAGATCTGCAAGTGTGATCTGTAGCACGCCCCCAGAGGATCCCCGAGAGGCCGCGTCCCAGAGAATCCGCAAGAAGCAGATCCATGAGCCACGCCCCAGAAGATCCCCAAGACTGCATCCCAGAGGATCCCCGAGAGCCGCGTCCCAGCGAATCCCGCAAGAATGCAGATCTGTGAGCCACGCCCCAGGGGATCCCCAAGAGCCATGTCCCAGAGAATCCTGCAAGGTGCAGATCCATGAGCCACGCCCCCAGAGGATCCCCAAGAGCTATGCCTCAGAGGATCCAGAGAGCAACTCCCAAGAGGATCCGTGAGAGCCGCGCCCAGAGAATCCCGCAAGGTGTGGATCCGTGAGCCACGCCCACAGAGGATCCCCAAGAGCCACACCCCAAAGGATCCCGCAAAGTGCAGATCCGTGAGCAAAGCTCCAAAGGATCCCCGAGAGCTGCACACAGAGGAATCCTGAAAGCCTCGCTCCAGAGGATCCACAATCCACGCCCCAGAGGATCCAGAGAGAGCCACGCCCCCTATTAAAGACCCAAAAAAATAGCATTGACTAAACAGGTTCTGATCTCTTGAACCATGTGGAGGATTTAAAAAAAAACACCAGGAGGAGCCGTAGGAATAAAATAAGAAACACTGGACCCTTTTGAGCCGGTGGAGGGGCTTCAGGATGGAACGCTGACTTGACACATACAGGCACTGGTCGGCCCCCGACTCAGCCCCAAAATAACAATGGGAGATAAGTAACTCACAGGGTCTCCTCTATTTCCCATTCTTCAGACCTTTGTTCTTGGATTTTACTCCTTCATTAAGGCACCAACAAAAGACCATTATATGAGTATTGTTATGTGACTGATTATTAAAGGAAGTTCACTCTCTGCCAAAAACACTCATACAATACAGATCATTGAGGGGCCGAGTACAAAATAGAAGAGAGGAATTCACTTCACTGTACGCCAGGCCCTGCTGAACACCGCACCAAGTGTCACAAAACCGCAGCTGTAACTAAACTTAGCTGAGGCTTCACTATAGATGGCACTTAAAGGGGATTTTCCCTCTCCGAATAATATATTGTGGCACCAGTAATAAGCCGATCATAGGCGATCCCAGCGATCAGCTGTAATATATGTCTCATAAGTGATTCATTCCACTACAGCAACCCCGCAGGTGAAGAGAGGTATTACACCATTCTTACAGAAATCACATTGGAGGAACGTTTCCCTGCTTTTTTTCCAATCTGATAATTATTGTGTCCAAAAGACTGAATAATTCTGAGTTTTAGCACAATGCAGTCTTCTTTGGACAACCTAATAAAAAAGAAACGTTCCCCTCTATACTTAAAAAGTCAAAGTGAACGCTCCCTTTAAGTGAGAAATGACAAGCCCCACACAGACGAGATCCCTTTAAGACGTGATTCATGCTTTGGGGTTCAGTCGAGGTTTCTTGCAGCCAGGAATTGTCCTGTACCTAGAGCGGAGCTCCACGGTGCAGTAACTCCCTATGGGCACAGATTTTACTCTGCTGCAAGGCACAAAAGAGACCTGGAGAGCTCTGGTGACATCTACAGGTGAGAAGCTGGTATTACACCTGTGTCTGTGCCTATCAGGATCATAATGATGATATTCCCAATGGTCAAGTCAAAGTGTACCTGCACCTTCAATAACTACTGCCAAACCCCAGCTCGGCTATATGTTACATCTCCCTGCCTCATACACATGGACACTCTGCTGGGATGAGCGTGCATACATTATAATAAGGTGAGAGGTGTAAGATAATACAAGATAGCTCTGTGCTAAGGCTAATATTCTCCAAACATCTAAATCTCCTGAATGCCAAACTCTGTTGGACATATCAGGAATAAATTCTGCACACGAATGCCTAGAATATGTGACTTTTGCAGAGTTTGCATGGAAATTTCCACCCTTCAGAGTAGTGTCATAGCCGGATTTGATGCAGATTTTTCTGCAGAATCTACTGTTGAACATTTCTACATTTGGGGATTTGGCCAATAGTTAAGCATTCATACTAAAGCCATGACATAACTCTCAGTATGAGCTGCTGGCCTGATAGAGGATACGTAAAAAGAATTGCCATTTATAGAAAGCTGGTGAAAAACACACAGAAGAACATTAGAATTACATGGAAAACATCCACATAACGGCGGCACAGCCAGGGCCTGACCCGTAACCTGACCAGTGGATATGATCCATGACCTGGGCACGTAATCTGTGACCCGTGGACCTGACCAGTGGATCTGATCCATGACCTGGGCACCTAATCTGTGACCCGTGGACCTGACCAGTGGATATGATCCATGAGCTGTGCACCTAATCCTTGACCCGTGGACCTGACCCGTAACTCATGGATCTGACCCATGACCTGTGCACCTAATCCGTGACCCGTGGACCTGACCAGTGGATCTGATCCACGACCTGTGCACCTAATCCGTGACCCGTGGACCTGACTCGTAACCCATGGATCTGACCCATGACCCGTGCACCGCATCCATGACCCTGGACCTGACTTGTGACCTGTGGACCTGACCTGTGGACCTGACTCGTGGACCTGATCTGTGACCTGTGGACTTGACCCCCTGACCCATGTACCTAACCCGTGGACCTGAGCTGTGACCCGTGGACCTGACCCGTGGACCTGATCCATGACCCGTGGACCTGACCTGTGGACCTGACCCGTGACCGGTGGACCTGATCCATGACCCATGGACCTGATCCATGACCCGTGGACCTGAAGAATGAGAAACTTTACTAACGTTTACCGTAAGTTTTACTTCCTTGTTCCAGGTGTATCTGGAGATTCCCCTCTGGCATCTCCTAACCTGACAGACCGGCATCATCATTCCCAACACAGGAGGCTGCACGGAAAATACTTCTCTGCCAGAGGACGCCATCACCGTCACCAGAAACAGGTCGATAGTTAGAGCAGCCCAACTGTTGTTTTTTTTTAACCCCTTTATGACTAGGACATACCTATACGTCCCAGGTCGCCTCCTGCCCTGATGTGGTCTCACGCGCTGAGCTCACCTCATTGCCCTCACAAGTCATTGGCTGATCTGATCAGCCGACATGTGCAGCTAACAGATGCGGGTGGGATCAGAGATCAGAGATCTGCCCTCGCCTGTTTACTAGTTAGATTGTGCTTTCAAGCTCTGAACAGCGCGATCTAAACATGCGGGGGGATTTGAATTATTTCCCCGCCATCAGCGTGTTTGACCTGTGGAGACTCTCGCGGGGTGCCGATGTGTTTCCGTGACAGCGTAGGGTCAGATGATGATCCAGCACAATCCATTCTGCAAACACAATGTTTTTGTCCATTTTGAATAATTATTTTTTGCAGGATCCTTTTTTTTTTTTTTTTTAACATTAGAGTCTATGATAGAGAGACCGGATCCGGTAATTGGTCACTATTTATTTCCATTTGAAGCAAAACACAGATCCTGTACAAATGAAAGAAAACGGAAGATAAATAGAGATCAGTTACCGGATACGTTAAAAAAAATAAAATCAATTTTTGTGCACACAAAAGTTTTGTTAACAGAAACGGGGTTGTGCTGGATTCACGATCTCCCCATGATGAACTGGATTGTGAGAGTTTTATAGCCTAATGAAGATTGACAACCACCGTTTCTCAACTTCAGGCCAGGTTAAATCCAACAGAGGAAGACGTCAGCAGACTGGGAAACAGTATGGAGCCGGCAGCGTTTGCTCTAAAGTTTTGATGCTTTGGAGGCTACGACTCCTATCATCAGTGTTAAGCCCCCGTCACACTAAGCGAGATCGCTAGCGAGATCGCTGTGAAGTCACAAATTTGGTGACGCAAGAACGACCGTAGCAGGCTGAAGGCACACTGTGCGAGGGAAACTCACATTGCACTTGGACCAGTGTTGCCCTATCAGGCAGGGCAGACTGGTGCGAGTCCCCCGCACTAAACTTGCATTGTGAGTCATGCGATTCTGACGCGCGTTAGGCCAATGCAAGTGTATGGAGTGAGAAAATCTCGCCCCCATACAGCACATGGTGCAATAATCGCAAATCGCTTTAAGCTCGCCTGCTGCCAAAGCCGGCAAGTTTAACATTACCACTTTCCCCGTACAGTAATTAATCATCTTGCACCTCTGTGTCAGTGGTGCAGGATGATTAATAAGCACCCAGCTGCTGGGCATCTATGTGTCTTTTTTGGGGTTAAACAGCATATGCAGCATCTGTGCGGTATATCAGTACAGATGCTGCATATGCTGTATTTAACCTGGTTAATAAAGAGTTAATATGTGTTTACTATGTTAGCACCATGTCTCTAGGGAGTGACCACCCTCCCTAGAGACATGGTGCCTAAATTCATTGGTGGTTCAGGGGTTAATTGTCTATAGTTTTGTTTAGCTGGCATTTGCCGGCTTTCTGTAATTCTTGCTGAAAGCCGGCGTCTCCTGGCTGTCAGCGCGCGGTATGCTACGCAATTAGCGTAAGTACATTGCTGGGCAGCGTCCTCAATGAGGAGCTGTCCCAGATACTTACACTAATTGCATACTGTACCCGCCGCTCTCCATGGTGCTGAAGAATTCAGCATCACCTCCGTAGCCAGCGCACTGTTTCAAGGAGTGTACCTGTGTGTGAGGTAAACGGACTGCATACTGTACAGTATGTCCATGTACAGCCGAAGGAAGGCTCATCTTTATTATGCACTGTGCGGTTGATGGAATCTCCAAATAAGTGGGAGATCCCCCTCAATGATGCTTATATGTCCCCAAAAGAATCTCATTATCTGGAGGGCTGTTGCACAAATTAGCAGACTATTCATCTTTACCCAGTTGGTTGTTGCCACAGATCCACCCATGTGCCGTGCACTCACGATTCCCGTTTTCAATCTATGTGACCATTTGCTTGTGATACGAATATTTTCGATCAGGTGCCAACTAGACTTTCTTCCACTCGGACATTGATAAGTGAAGAAAAGTCTAGTCTGCATGTGACCCACAAGTATGTACATAGTGTATATTATCCAAAAATAAAAACCTCCATATCTAGTGTCTGTGAAGACCAACTCTAGTGGCTTGTAAATACGGTAATAAACAGTGAGATATGAAGCCCGTCCTCAGCGATGCAAACCTTCATAGCTTGCCAAAGCCAAAATCTTCCCCTGACCAATGAGAAGTCTCAATATTAGCTGCCCCCTGTTCATGCAGACCAATGAGAAGTCTCAATATTAGCTGCCCCCTGTTAAATGCTGACCAATGAGAAGTCTCAATATTAGCTGTCCCCTGTTAAATGCTGACCAATGAGAAGTCTCAATATTAGCTGCCCCCTGTTCATGCTGACCAATGAGAAGTCTCAATATTAGCTGCCCCCTGTTCATGCTGACCAATGAGAAGTCTCGATATTAGCTGCCCCCTGTTCATGCTGACCAATGAGAAGTCTCAATATTAGCTGCCCCTGTTCAAGCTGACCAATGAGAAGTCTCAATATTAGCTGCCCCCTGTTCATGCTGACCAATGAGAAGTCTCAATATTAGCTGCGACCAGGTCATGCTGACCAATGAGAAGTCTCAATATTAGCTGCCCCCTGTTCATGCTGACCAATGAGAAGTCTCAAGATTAGCTGTCCCCTGTTCATGCTGACCAATGAGAAGTCTCAATATTAGCTGCCCCCCTGTTCATGCTGACCAATGAGAAGTCTCAATATTAGCTGTCCCCTGTTAAATGCTGACCAATGAGAAGTCTCAATATTAGCTGCCCCCTGTTCATGCAGACCAATGAGAAGTCTCAATATTAGCTGTCCCCTGTTCATGCTGACCAATGAGAAGTCTCAATATTAGCTGTCCCCTGTTAAATGCTGACCAATGAGAAGTCTCAATATTAGCTGCCCCCTGTTCATGCTGACCAATGAGAAGTCTCAATATTAGCTGTCCCCTTTTCATGCTGACCAATGAGAAGTCTCAATATTAGCTGTCCCCTGTTCATGCTGACCAATGAGAAGTCTCAATATTAGCTGTCCCCTGTTCATGCTGACCAATGAGAAGTCTCAATATTAGCTGTCCCCTGTTCATGCTGACCAATGAGAAGTCTCAATATTAGCTGTCCCCTGTTCATGCTGACCAATGAGAAGTCTCAATATTAGCTGTCCCCTGTTCATGCTGACCAATGAGAAGTCTCAATATTAGCTGTCCCCTGTTCATGCTACGCTATAGAGATATGTCGCGCAGCGTTCACCCTCCTGCAGGGTCCAGGTCGCTCCATCACTTCTTGGCACAGTGATATATTCACCTTCCACTGGGTAATTCTGTTTGTAAGAAACCTCAGAAAATGTAATAATAAATTACTAATTTGCATTGGGGTGTGGACAATTTCCACACACTGAATGCTAATTAACCCACATTCCTGCGGTATTCAGTCATCATAGTCTGTAGCAACAACAAAATCAACATAAAGGCGATTGCAAGAGTCACACATGGCTAGAATAATATTGATATTGTTCTGGTATCTGCGGTGGCAGGTGTGGCAGAGAAATGGATGAAGGAACTGCCTGCACCAGGAATAATACTGTTACTGGACACTATAATAGTATTATTATTTATTATTATAGCACCATTTATTCTCTGCTGCTTTACATGTGAAAAAAGGGGCATATGTGACTTATCCTACATGTTTCACTAGCTTTCCAGTTGTCTCTAATCTGGTGGGTAGAGACCAGCTGCATTGATGTGTCCCATACACAGCACAGACAGACGGGATTCCTGCTCCCCTGTCTCAATGCTGCACATGCTGAGAAGCAGCAGCATGGAGGACATTATACAGCAGTACTGAGCACAGAAGAGGTGTGTCATATATGATACAGTCTATATAGAGTCTAATGCATGGGTATAATGAGACACATGAGACATACGCTTCTTAAGCAGCTCTTGTATTGCTTCATACAAGTTAGTGCATCAACAGGATAACATAAATGTAGTTGCAGAGTGCAAGGCAAACAACCAAGGACATCAGAGCATTAAAGCATAGCACAAGTCATTCAGAGTCCATTACTTTCCTGTCAGATGTTGCTGGCAAACAGGATGATTCCAGGCAGAGTGAATCCAGGCTTCAGAGAGCAAGACACAAACTGGTTGCAGACCTGATTCTGGAGCACAGGTTAACCAGCTGAAGTAGTTTAAAAGGGCAATTGGCAAGAAACAGGGCAGGGACATCAAAGCTGAGGACTCCATATTGTTTGAGGGCAAGAGTCAATGCACAGGACAGGAAACAAGATGGCCGACGACAAGCTGAGAACTCCATATTGGTTGAGGGCAAAAGTCATTACACATGACAGGAAACAAGATGGCCGACAAAATACACTAAATGCAAACATAACAGATATAGCAAAAAAGACTGAAAACCTTACATTACTCCCCCCTTAGGGACAGCCTCTGGATGGCCCCAGTCCAGGCTTTCCCGGGTACCTCCGATGGAACTGGCGGAGTAACCGAGGAGCATGGAGATTGGAGGCCGGCTCCCACGAGTTGTCCTCAGAAGAATAGCCCTGCCACTTTACCAGGTATTGCACCCCGTTTCTACGCAACCTGGAGTCCAGGATCCTTTCCACGACAAACTCCTCCTGGCCATCGATGAGTACCGGAGCAGGAGGGGAAGAAGAACGACCAGGGAATGAATTGGGAGTCACAGCCTTTAGTAGAGAAACGTGGAACACGGGGTGAATCCTCATAGATCTTGGAAGTTGAAGGCGACAGGCAACGTTGCTGACGAGCTTATTAATCTTATAGGGCCCAACGTACTTATGACCCAATTTGGATGATGGTACTCTCAATTTAAGGTTCTTAGTTGACAGCCAGACCAAATCTCCTACCTTGAAGGTTGGTGCAGGTTTACGAAACCTATCTGCCGCTTTTTTATACCTGTCCTGAGCTGATTCCAGATTCTCTTTAAGCAGATCGAGGTTCCTTTGTAGAGAGGTGATTCTGTCGGCTACAGCTGGAAGAGATGAATCTATGGGAAGTCGAGGAAGGATGTTAGGATGATAACCCAAATTGGCATAAAAGGGTGACTGCTTGGTGGAAGCGCTCTGTGAGTTGTTATAAGAGAATTCAGCCAGTGGAAGCAAATCCACCCAGTCATCTTGTAGGTGGCAGATAAAACAGCGGAGATACTGTTCTAGGGTCTGATTAGTCCGCTCGGTTTGTCCATTTGTCTGCGGATGAAAGGCAGAAGACAGGTTAACTTTGATGTCCAACGCAGCACAGAAGTGCTGCCAAAACTTTGAAGTGAATTGCACCCCTCGATCAGATACAACCTCATCCGGTACGCCATGCAGGCGAAACACATTTTGAATGATTAAGTCCGATGTGTGTTTTGCAGTGGGTAGACCAACACACGGAATGAAATGGGCTGCCTTTGTTAACCGATCCACCACCACCAGAACTGTGTTCTTTCCTTGAGAGGTTGGCAACTCCACAATGAAGTCCATAGATATGGATCCCCATGGACGGGATGGAACGGGTAGGGGTTGTAATAGACCCGTAGGCGAAGATCGTGGAGTCTTGCATCTGGCACAGACTTCGCAAGAAGTGACGTAACCTAGAACATCTCTTCTGTATGTGGGCCACCAAAAGAAGCGAGACAGGAATTCTTGAGTCTTCAGAACTCCTCTATGCCCCGCTATCTTAGAATCGTGGACGAGTTGCAGTACTCTCACCCTGACTGCTTCAGGAATATACAGGCGTTGCCCCTGAATCCACACACCGTTCTTATATACAAGACTTACTTCACAAGACGGTTGTGCCAGCCAGGGATCCGTATGGTATGCTTCCTTGATGTCGTTAAGCAAGTCTTGATTATGAAGCACTCCCAGGAACCTGGAATCAGAGATAACAGTCTTACGAGACGTGAGTGGAATTGTCTCAGTTGAGTAGAGTCTAGACAACGCATCGGCCTTTCCATTACGCGATCCTGGCCTATAGGAGATAACAAAACTGAATTGGTTTAAGAAAAGACTCCAACGAGCCTGGCGAGGAGTCAAGCACTTAGCCGATCTGATAAACTCAAGATTGCGGTGGTCAGTCAACACGATTATCTGCTGCGCAGCTCCCTGAAGGTGGTGTCTCCATTCCTTGAAGGCTGCGATGATGGCCAACAATTCTCTATTACCCACATCATAGTTCCCTTCTGCAGGAGACAACCGCCGGGAAAAGAAAGCACAGGGATGTAAGACTTCTTTCTCACCTGTCCTCTGGGAGAGGATAGCTCCGATGGCACTGTCTGAGGCATCCACCTCTATTATGAAGGCCAGTTCAGGGTTAGGATGCACCAGAATAGGTGCCGTGGTGAATTTCTCTTTCAAACGGGAAAATGCTTCTTGAGCCTGGGGGGTCCAGGTAAAAGCAGAGTTCTTGCGGGTAAGCCGCGTAATGGGAGACACAACCTCAGAAAAGTTCCTGATAAAACGCCTGTAGAAATTAGCAAACCCTATAAAGCGCTGGACCTCCTTCACATTCTTGGGGACCGGCCAGGCTTTAATGGCTTGGATCTTACCCTCATCCATACTAATTCCTCGTGATGACATTACATACCCCAGAAATTGGATCTCCGTTCGATGGAATTCGCACTTCTCCAGTTTGATATACAGATGGTGTTGTCGAAGGCGTTCTAAGACCATCTTCACATGTCTGTGATGCTCCTCTGTGGAATTAGAAAAAATCAAAATATCATCCAAATAAATGACAATGAATGTATCCAGGAGGTCCCTAAAAACGTCATTCACCAAATGTTGGAAAGTTGCTGGAGCATTACATAAACCGAACGGCATTACTAGATATTCAAAGTGTCCGTAGCGTGACCTGAAAGCTGTCTTCCATTCATCCCCAGGTCTAATGCGGACCAAGTTATAGGCCCCACGGAGATCCAACTTTGTAAAGAGTTTTGCATGCCGTACTCTCTCCAATAATTCAGGGATCAACGGTAGTGGGTAACGGTTTCTGATCGTGATTTTATTGAGCTCCCGATAGTCTATACAGGGCCTAAGAGATCCATCTTTCTTCTTCACAAAGAAGATTGGTGCACCAGCAGGAGATGAAGAGGGGCGTATGAAGCCCTTGGCTAGATGTTCATCTATATAGTCTTTGAGAGCCTTTAGCTCAGGCCCTGCCAAAGAGTAAATCTTGCCAAAAGGTATTCCCGCACCTGGTAACAGGTCTATTGGACAGTCATATGGACGGTGAGGGGGTAGCAGGTCTGCGTTCCTTTTGTCACACACGTCAGCATACTCACGGTATATGGCTGGTAGCTCAGAGACTGATGTTGGTCCTTTAGGAATGGAGCAGACTGAAGCTTCTGGACTTATCTGTTTCTCTGGAAAGTGCAGTTCTTTAGTTTCCCAGTTAATCGTAGGATTCTGAGCCTGCAGCCACGGCAGTCCTAGAATAATAGGGAAATGAGGAGAAGAGATGAGCATAAATGACAGACTCTCTTGATGGTCATTACCCATGAGGACCTTTAAGGGCTCCGTCTCCTGATCCACTGGTCCAGAGTTTAACAGTGAGCCATCTACGGTCTCCATCTGTACAGGAGTAGCCTTCTTTACTGAACGTACTCCAAGTTTCTCAGCGAAGGAGATGTCCATAAAATTGCCGCTTGCCCCTGAATCAATCATAGCGGAGGTAGATACCCAGACAGAGTGAACCCTGAGCTTGAGGGGAATAAAGCAATGAGAATTGTTGTTCTTACAACTCAGCTGGGAAACCGCTGAAAAAACCTGAAAAACTGCTGCAGTAACACGTGCATCCGGCTCAGAGATAACAGAGTTCAAGTCTGAGTAATCAATGTCTGTATCCTCTACTCTCTCTGGGATCTGTGGTTCGGACCTGACAGAACCCCTCTCACAGCACTCGCAGTGTATGATGGCTGCAGTTGTCTTACGAGAACGACTGGGGCAGTTTATAATGAAATGTCCTGACTTACCGCAATAGAAACACAGATTTTCCTTTACTCGATGTTCCTTACGTGCATCACTGACCCGTCTCTGTAAAGAGTCCACCTGCATAGGCTCAGGTTCGGGTTCTCGTATAATCCTGCTCAAGGACTCCTTAGCTGGAGAGGGAGGAAATAAATGATTAGTGCGCTTTATCTCCGACCATCTCCTGTCTGCGTTCAGTAAGCCGAGCATCGATCCGAATACAGTAGTTGATAAAATCTCCTAATGCTGTAGGTGGGTCGGCACGAGCGAGTTCGTCCTTAATCACAGAGGATAATCCTTTCCGGAAAACCGACTTCTTAGCAGAGCTATCCCAAGTGGTGTCGAGAGCCCATCTCCGGAAATCCAAAGCATACTCCGCTACCGAGCGCTTACCTTGGCTTAAAGTTAACATGGCTGATTCCGCTGTAGCACCGCGGTTTGGATCATCGAATACCTGCCCCATAGCTGAAATGAAAGCATCAAGATTATTTAGACAGTCATCATCAGTCTCAATTAGGGGGTTTGCCCATGTGAGAGCTTTGTTGGAGAGTAGCATAATTATTGTCAATACTTTAGATCGCTCAGTAAGGAACTGTGGCGCATGAGCCGCAAAAAACAGTTTGCATTGATTAATGAATCCCCTGAATTTTTCCCGTTCACCGCCAAAACGGAATGGTGGTAGCTTGGGGATTCCAATAACCGGGGTTGAAGTTGGGATGTGGACGCGTCCCTCCAGAACCTCAATCCGGGTTCGTAAGTCCTGCGTGGTTTGTCCGAACACCTGCAGATTATGATCACCGCGATCCCGCAGGCTTGCAAAGCTGGTCTTCAATGCCTGTAGGTCAGCAAGGATTGAATCCGTCACGTCGCACAGATGTTTAACGGGGTCCTCCATATTCCCAGAAGCTGCACGGCAGAGAGGCTGGAAAGGAAGAAAAGGAGCACAATAGTGTTTACCTGTGGTAACACTCCTGACTTAAAAGAAGGGAATGTGCTCACCTGGAAAGGTTGTGAGAAGCCACAACCACTATCATCACATATATCGATATCTCAGATCCACGGTCTGCAGCAGCTCTCCAATGGCAAAAGATCCAGAAATCTCTATACAGGTGGCAGCAGATGCAGCACTGTCCTAGACCCAGCAGACTCTATTATGGCTCCAGAATCTGTCATATATGATACAGTCTATATAGAGTCTAATGCATGGGTATAATGAGACACATGAGACATACGCTTCTTAAGCAGCTCTTGTATTGCTTCATACAAGTTAGTGCATCAACAGGATAACATAAATGTAGTTGCAGAGTGCAAGGCAAACAACCAAGGACATCAGAGCATTAAAGCATAGCACAAGTCATTCAGAGTCCATTACTTTCCTGTCAGATGTTGCTGGCAAACAGGATGATTCCAGGCAGAGTGAATCCAGGCTTCAGAGAGCAAGACACAAACTGGTTGCAGACCTGATTCTGGAGCACAGGTTAACCAGCTGAAGTAGTTTAAAAGGGCAATTGGCAAGAAACAGGGCAGGGACATCAAAGCTGAGGACTCCATATTGTTTGAGGGCAAGAGTCAATGCACAGGACAGGAAACAAGATGGCCGACGACAAGCTGAGAACTCCATATTGGTTGAGGGCAAAAGTCATTACACATGACAGGAAACAAGATGGCCGACAAAATACACTAAATGCAAACATAACAGATATAGCAAAAAAGACTGAAAACCTTACAAGGTGAATCCAGCTGTGAGGCAAAGTAATCACTAGAAAGTAGAATGGAGAACATTATCAGGTAGAAGTGAGCAGTGCAGCTGTGCATCCAGCTCCAGTGTACTAGAAAGCAACAACAAGAGGGATGAAAGCATACAGAAATACTGAACTGAGTAGCTGTGAATTCATCTCAGGGCTGTGATAAAATACTTAGAAAGTAGCAGCAGCAGCAGCGAGGACAACATAGAGAAGTACTGAGCTGTCTAGTTTAGAATCCAACTTTCTCAGAGATAAACACGTATTAGAAAGTAGCATTATAAAAGACATTATACATAAATATTAAGCAATGTAGAGTGAATCCAGTTCCAAGGTGAGATAAAAGCTTACTAGAAAGCAACAGCAAAAAGAAAAATATTATACAACAGTACTGTGCTGTGTTGCTTCGAATCCAGCTGTGGGTGAGATAAAACACTTACTGAAAAGAGCAGCATGGTCTGTGTGTCTCTCTGCCCCTCCCACTTACTCCCTTCTCCATTGACTATAATAGGTGGCTGTAACCTGAACACTCAGTGAGCGAGCGAATAGTATACCTTCCTTTGAGCAAGATGGTTTTTAGAGTGAACAGTTCAGGACGGAAGAAGGGAGTAGGTGAAGGAAGAAGCACATTTCTTTATTAAGGACTTGTCCATCACCCTCCCCTCCCCCCACCACCAACCAAATAATAGGGAAATGTCACTTAAATAACCGAAAAAAATCGAAGGCAGAAACATCCACGTTATGTCCAAGGAAAATACAGAGGATTGTCAGGTGATGTAGTAAAACTGGTAGAACGACAAACTACATGTAGGAGAATGTCACTACCTGAACACCAGAAAACGGTTTATGAGTTTTTTATAGTAATTTTCTCAGCAGGAAGTAAAAATGGCTCATAAAGAATGAAAGATGCCGCAGCGCCGAGCGGGCGCCAAGAGGTGTGCAGATGAGGTACTGTCAGATCTATATACAGAGCCTTGTGAAAGTATTTGCCCCCCTTGAACTTTTCAACCTTCTGCCACATTTCAGGCTTCAAACATGAAGATATTAAATTCAAATTTTTTTTTGAAGAATCAACAACAAGTGGGACACAATCGTGAGGTGGTGGATATTTTAAACAAATAAATAACTGAACAGTGGGGCGTGCAATATTATTCAGCCCCTTGAGTTAATACTTTGTAGCGCCCCCTTGTGTTGCGATTACAGCTGCAGTCTATTGGGGTATGTCTCTATCAGTTTTGCACATGGAGAGACTGAAATTCTTGCCCATTCTTCCTTGCAGAACAGCTGGAGTTCAGTGAGGTTGGATTGAGGCGTTTGTGATCAGCAGTTTTCAGCTCTTTCCACAGATTCTCCATTGGATTCAGGTCTGGATGTGACTTGTCCATTCTAACACCTGGATACATTTATTTTTGAACCATTCCATTGTAGATTTTGCTTTACGTTTGGGATCATTGTCTTGTTGGAAGATAAATCTCTGTCCCAGTCTCAGGTCTTTTGCAGACTGCAACAGGTTTTCTTCCAGAATGGTCCTGTATTTGGCTCCGTCCATCTTCCCATCAATTTTAACCATCTTCCCTGTCCCTGCTGAAGAAATGCAGGCCCAAACCATGATGCTGCCACCACCATGTGTGACAGTGGGGATGGTGTTTTGAGGGTGATGCGCTGTGTTGCTTTTACACCAAACATATCGTTTTGGATTGTGGCCAAAAAGTTTGATTTTGGTTTCCTCTGAGCAGAGCCCCTTATTCCACATGTTTGGTGTCTCCCAGGCGGCTTGTGGCAAACTTCAAACCAGACTTTTTATGGATATGTTTGAGAAATGGCTTTCTTCTTGTCATTCTTCCATAAAGGCCAGATTTGTGCAGTGTATGACTGATTGTTGTCCTATGGACAGACACTCCCACCTCAGCTGTAGATCTCTGCAGTTCATCCAGAGTGATCATGGGCCTTTTCGCTGCATCTCTGATCAGTCTTCTCCTTGTTCGAGATGAAAGTTTATAGGGACGGCCGGGTCTTGGTAGATTTGCAGTGGTCTGATACTCCTTCCATTTCAATATGATCGCTTGCACAGTGCTCCTTGAGATGTTTAAAACTTGGGAAATCTTTTTGTATCAAAATCCAGCTGTAAACTTCGCCACAACAGTATCTTGGACCTGCCTGGTGTGTTCCTTGGTCTTCATGATGCTCTCTGCACTTGAAACAGAACTCTGAGGGCCACTTTACACACACCAACTTATCTGTCCAACTTCTGACCAACTTGCTGGTTGCAGTGAAATCATGGACACATTGTTCCATTTGTACACAGCCACAAAATGGAGCAATGTGTCCATGATTTCACTGCAACCAGCAAGTTGGTCAGAAGTTGGACAGATAAGTTGGTGTGTGTAAAGTGGCCCTGAGGCTATCACAGAGCAGGTGCATTTATACAGAGACTTGATTACACACAGGTGGATTCTATTTGATCATTACCAGTCATTTAGGACAACATTGGATCATTCAGAGATCCTCACTGAACTTCTGGAGTGAGTGTGCTGCACTGAAAGTGATGGTGGGTTTACACGCCGCGATATCGGCGTCCAACTCCGACCCAACTCCGACCAAAAGTCACGTGGTCCGGGAGTTGGAGCCAATATCGTTCGCGCGTTGTACGGTGTGAACGTACAATGCGATGCTGGAACGATGCCAAAACGATATCGGGGTTGAATGAGCGTGCTATTCAACCGCCCGATATCGGATGGCCGTTGTAGCCGCATCGTCCCGTGTGACAGCCCAACTACGATGTGTACGCCCACGTCACCCATCCACTCCCATGTTAACTGGTCGTTCCTGTGTTGGAGGGCGTACACATCGTTGGGACGTTGTATCCCGATATCGGGCTGTTTAAACCGGGGATGCGATGGCGGGAAAAGCGCGCTCAAAAAGCGCGCTCCCGCGTCGTTGCCTCAGATATCGTGCCGATATCGTGCCGTGTAAACCCACCATAAAGGGGCCGAATAATATTGCACGCCCCACTTTTCAGTTTTTTATTTGTTAAAAAAGTTTAAAATATCCAATAAATTCCGTTCCAGTTCACGATTGTGTCCCAAAATTAGAATTTACATCTTTATGTTTGAAGCCTGAAATGTGGCAAAAGATTGAAAGTTCAAGGGGGCCGAATACTTTCACAAGGCGCTGTACCTTATACATTTTGATCAAATAGTGTGAGCCCATCTGTCAGAATCTCAGATTGATAAAGTACCAAACTGCAAAGATGCAGCGGCCCCCCCCACCCCCACCTGGGCTAAATTTGTACAGACATTAGTATTGCATTATGGCTTTATTATTTTGCAGATACAGCAGGTGGGCTCATGCCACTGGATCAAAATGTGCAACAAGAAACAATCATATAGCAAAAATGCAATCAAAATAATCCAAATATTACATGACTAAATTGATGTGTGAGCCCATCTGTCAAAATCTCAGATTGATTAAATTACAAGTGCGAAACTGCTGTCTGTGGTGCAAAAGAAAACAAATGCAAAGATGCAATATAAAATAATGCAAATATGGTGTGACAACATGCACCTTTGCACCCGCACGATGCGGTTATACCATGAGCCTATTTTTGCTGTTGCATCGCGGTCACAGCAGATTTGCACTCACACGTTTATTTTAGGAGGTGCTGACAAACCTTTAGCAAAGAAAGAAAAAGAAAATTCAGATATCCAAATACAGTCCAATACTGACGTTCCTCTTTAATCAGGATATTTCATAAATGACTAATAAATGTGGCTCACAATGGCTCCCAGACACCTTGACCTGATTGGGGTACCTGATCTGCAGTGACAAGAGGGGGCCACACATGCAATGCATGTCTATTCACAGCTATGGGACGTTGTGAACATTCATCTGAGATCATTGACTATTCAATCGGGCTCAAGTTCCATGTTCTGGCGATCGGTGGGGTTCATTCCTGCTGATCTATCACCTCTCCTGTAGATCGATAAGACATTCTTACTGCAGACAATAGAGTGAGAAGAGTTAAAAACTGCGATGGCTGTTGTAAGAAGATGGAAGCAGGATCCTAAGAAAGTGATTTATTAGACGCGTTTCGGAGTGGATACTCCTCCTTTGGGACAATCACATGAAGATGGAAGAAGGATCCTGGAAAAGAGATTTGACGCGTTTCAGAGTGGATACTCCTTAAGGACAATCACAGGAGGATGGTCCTAAGAAAATGATTTCACGCGTTTCGGAGTGGATACTCCTTAAGGACAATCACAGGAGGATGGTCCTAAGAAAGTGATTTCACGCGTTTCAGAGTGGCTACTCCTTAGGGACAATCACAGGAGGATGGTCCTAAGAAAGTGATTTGACGCGTTTCAGAGTGAACACTCCTCCTTCGAGACACTCACAAGAAGATGGAAGCAGAATCCTGAAAAAGTTATTTATTCAACGCGTTTCGGAGTGGATATTCCTCAAAGACAATCACATTTGTGAGAGAGTATCCACTCTGAAATGGGTCGAATAAATCACTTTTCCAGGTTCCTGCATCCATCTTCTTCCAACAGGAGCCCATTTTTTAACCCTTCTCACTCCACTAGCATGTCATTCCAGTAGATATGTCTCACAAAACCAATTCAGGTGAGCAAACCTTTGCCTTGGATCACTCTCACCATCACTGCAAATAAGACCCTATTGCGCTTGTTTCTCTTCTATACCAAGACGTTCTTACTGGAATACCCCAGTTTAAAGGGAACGACGCTATACCCCCCACGTACATGTAAAAGTATTCAGATTTCCAGGAAGAATAAACAGAGGTTCGGAACAAGGCAAAATTCTAAGAAAACATGTTCCAGTATATCAGCTATTTACTAAAACAGACCCGTCAAAAGATCGGACAGATCCTCTTCTGTAGAGTCCATTGTTTCTTCACATAAAGGCATATTCACCAAAAACAATGACGATACTATGAAAAATGGCTGTGAGCCGAACCAGACGCGTGTGGAGCGTGAGACAGGTGCAAGCGGCAATCCAGGACAGCTGGACAAGAGGTAACCCCCAAGGGCGATCACCAAAATGCAAACAGATCACGGGCAGTTATGGAAATCTATTTCCAAATTCGTCAGCGGTATGCAAAACCCAGACTCAGTCAATTAGTCAGGTTTTACATTAACGTCATGTATTCTGGGAAGAATCTATTCTGAGCTACGAAACGTCCGTAATCATAGAAACATCCGGAGCTTTATTTCTCCGCTGCAGCCTGATGGATGTGACCATGAGGACCTCGCTAGACATGGCGGATGCAGAAAAAGAGGCAAGGGCCACTGGTCGAAATCTGATCTGCGATCTCTTCATATATAGGTTTTCCTTCCTTACTCCCAACGGGACGATCTCTATCGCAGACAGGGCCGGGTGGAAAGGTTTTGGATACAGAAAGCTGCTTCACAGTTTCATAAAAGATTATGTACTAGAGGGATGCAAGACGGCCATCGCTCCGGGCTCACCTACAGCTGGATATGGCAAGACGCACAATAATAAAGCAAACCTGTCAATTATATTCATCAATCCTGCACATGCACAGTGCCACTTGTTCCCAGTGTTCCTTGTGCTGCGCATGCATTGGCCTCTATCAAACTTCCAGGGTCATTGGCTTTAACACAGATTCAGGATAAGGACACCTAAAAGGTAGACAAGTACCAGCAAACCTACAGAATTAAATGTATTTTTGTGTCCGTTAAAGTGAAAAAGACACTGCGCATACGCCAGATCTCTACGAGCCTGATTCACCAGACCACACGCAAGATCAGTTTTAGCCAAAAACAGCAGACAAATCCCATTTAAGTTTCTTAACCTTTAGTTTTTATCCCCACTGCTGATTTGCGAGCACTACCATGCTTGGGGGCACAGTACTAGTAATGAGCATTTGGATACTTGGACGGGCTCAACTCGCGAAAATGCTTGAGTTCCCCATTGACTTCCATTATATTCAATATACAAGTAGAGCCTGTCCGAGCTTCAAAATGCTCCTTATGAGTACTGAGCATTGGCGCATTGTAGCTCTCGCTCATCACTAATCCCTATTAAAGCAGTAACCAGCGCATGCGCAATGCGTCTTTTTGAGAAGAGTTATCAGCTGCACATACACCATTCTTCATCCAATTTCCACAGCTATTGGTTTTATCGTTGGTCATGGATGTTTCAGGATAAAGACTGGATGGAGACAAGCGCATGCACAGAGCAAGACCGATTCTCCTGCCCTCCTCTGGGCAAATATCCTGCGCATGTGCCGCTTCCCTGCAGTCTGTGGATAACTTAGCAGATGTCATCCACATCAATTAAAAGAACAGGAGCTGGTTAGCGCTGATTGGGCCAGACAGAGCAGATCGTCAGAATATGTTCCATTAAGAAATGCATTGGAATCTGACCGGAGCTGCACATCTGAAAACCACAGATGAAGTGCCAATTTCACCTCCTGCTTTGTTCCCCTATACGAGGGCTGTGGAGTCGGGAGTCGGTGTCCATTTTGGTGGAGTCGGAGTTGAATTTTGGGAAAGTGGGTAGTTGGAGTCGGAGGTTTGACTTACCGACTCCACAGTTCTGCCTTCTACAATGCAAAGGGTGAAGGTGCAGGGAATCTGCAGCAGATTTTTACAGTCAATCTCAATAGGGATTGGAAATTCCCTTTTCCAGCAAATCTAGTATCTTCAAAGAACACAAGGAGGCTGTGTGGACAGACACACCATTGCTGTGCAGCAGTGTCAGTATGCGCTTAGTGCCCGCTACTGTTCAGCTCCGGGACCTGGAATAATTAGCCCTGTCGCCTTGCTGGAGCCAACATATCCTCCTGCATGGATCATATACTGCTCCATCTGAATATGGCTGGGATAATATTGCACATTGTACAGCTTAGCTTCCTCTGACCTACATAATGGGATCCCTGCCCCCCACTGACGGCACTACATCTGTAGTATCCACCCATTCGGCAGGAAATTACACGATGCTGTGTGGCCATTCCAAGCGGCGTTCCCTTACAGTAACAGTGTCTTTTCACAACTGGTGGGGAAATTTCACCATGATGTACAAATACCATCAGGCCTCGAAAACAAAGATGAAGCGAGCGATAGACTGGTGCAAGGATGCTGAGCACGAGAAGAAGGATTAACCACTGATCACCGGGGATCTCAGCTGACAGATCTGCGACGATCATCAATGCGTGGCAAAATATCACGAGGTCAGAGAATGGTAGAGTTGGAAGAGTCTGCCCGGGTCCTCGCGTGAAGGGGCCGCCCGGGTCCTCGCGTGAAGGGGCCGCCCGGGTCCTCGCGTGAAGGGGCCGCCCGGGTCCTCGCGTGAAGGGGCCGCCCGGGTCCTCGCGTGAAGGGGCCGCCCGGGTCCTCGCGTGAAGGGGCCGCCCGGGTCCTCGCGTGAAGGGGCCGCCCGGGTCCTCGCGTGAAGGGGCCGCCCGGGTCCTCGCGTGAAGGGGCCGCCCGGGTCCTCGCGTGAAGGGGCCGCCCGGGTCCTCGCGTGAAGGGGCCGCCCGGGTCCTCGCGTGAAGGGGCCGCCCGGGTCCTCGCGTGAAGGGGCCGCCCGGGTCCTCGCGTGAAGGGGCCGCCCGGGTCCTCGCGTGAAGGGGCCGCCCGGGGTCATCTGGTCCAACCCTCTGTTCAAAGCAGGATTCCCTAAATCATCCCAGACAGATTTCTGTCCAGCCTCTGTGTGAAGACTTCCATTGCAGGAGAACTCACCACCTCTCGTGGCCGCCTGTTCCACTTATTGATCACCCTCACTGTCAAAAAGATTTTTCTAATATCTGATCTGTGTCTTCTCCCATTCAGATGGGAAATAAGAAATTCTGTGAGCCTCAATGATATATATTGCAACATACGAGATCGGTAAAAAAGGACAGATATCTGAGAGAGATGAAGTCTAGTGCACAGTCTGGCTTAGTCCCTTACACCTATACACAAGGATGGCTGTCAATCACCAGTAAGACCACCCACTGGACTCCTACATCTTGCCCCACTAAACAACATATCAACCAGCTCATCTGTTCCTGCCCACAGATGAGATCGTATGTAGACCAAGACATGACTACGTTTATTAGGTGTTGATGTCCAGCTTGTTCCCACCTGAGTGCTCTCCGGAGGGGTCTACACACCGCCTACATGTATAGAACCAACTCCAAAGCCTTCCAGCATATTTTAGATGTGTGCACCTCACATGCCAAGTCCTGAATCAGTATAAAATGAACGATGAAAAGGGTTAAAAACCACACTACTGTGGAGAAACCATTCTATCCAAGTACCTGGACAGTGATTTATTTCTACACGTTTCGTAGAACTTCTGCTTCTTCAGGAAAAGTCACAGATGTACATGTTTTCCTTAAGAATGAGACGTTCTCTCTGAAACATGTAGAAATAAATCAATGTCCAGGAACTTTGATGGACTGGTTTCTCTACAACAGCACAGTTTTTAAACCTTTTCCACTCTTCGTTTTAAGATATCCTCCTAGGGGGACAGTTTTCGGATATCCTCCTAGGGGTACAGTTTTCGGATATCCTCCTAGGGGTACAGTTTTTGGATATCCTCCTAGGGGGACGGTTTTCGGATATCCTTCTAGGGGGACAGTTTTCGGATATCCTTCTAGGGGGACAGTTTTCGGATATCCTTCTAGGGGGACAGTTTTCGGATATCCTTCTAGGGGGACAGTTTTCGGATATCCTCCTAGGGCAGTGTTTCTCAACTCCAGTCCTCAGGACCCACCAACACGTGGTGTTTTCAGGATTTCCTTTGTATTGCACAGGGGTTTGAAATATCCCCAGTGCAGGTGATTAAACTATCATGTGTGCAATAATAAGAAAATCCTAAAAACAAGATCTGTTGGTGGGTCCTGAGGACTGGAGTTGAGAAACACTGTCCTAGGGGAACTGTTTTCGGATACCCTCCTAGGGGGACGGTTTTCGGATACCCTCCTAGGGGGACGGTTTTCGGATACCCTCCTAGGGGGACGGTTTTCGGATACCCTCCTAGGGGGACGGTTTTCGGATACCCTCCTAGGGGGACGGTTTTCGGATACCCTCCTAGGGGGACGGTTTTCAGATACCCTCCTAGGGGGACGGTTTTCAGATACCCTCCTAGGGGGACGGTTTTCAGATACCCTCCTAGGGGGACGGTTTTCAGATACCCTCCTAGGGGGACGGTTTTCAGATACCCTCCTAGGGGGACGGTTTTCAGATACCCTCCTAGGGGGACGGTTTTCAGATACCCTCCTAGGGGGACGGTTTTCAGATACCCTCCTAGGGGGACGGTTTTCAGATACCCTCCTAGGGGGACGGTTTTCAGATACCCTCCTAGGGGGACGGTTTTCAGATACCCTCCTAGGGGGACGGTTTTCAGATACCCTCCTAGGGGGACGGTTTTCAGATACCCTCCTAGGGGGACGGTTTTCAGATACCCTCCTAGGGGGACGGTTTTCAGATACCCTCCTAGGGGGACGGTTTTCAGATACCCTCCTAGGGGGACGGTTTTCAGATACCCTCCTAGGGGGACGGTTTTCAGATACCCTCCTAGGGGGACGGTTTTCAGATACCCTCCTAGGGGGACGGTTTTCAGATACCCTCCTAGGGGGACGGTTTTCAGATACCCTCCTAGGGGGACGGTTTTCAGATACCCTCCTAGGGGGACGGTTTTCAGATACCCTCCTAGGGGGACGGTTTTCAGATACCCTCCTAGGGGGACGGTTTTCGGATACCCTCCTAGGGGGACGGTTTTCGGATACCCTCCTAGGGGGACGGTTTTCGGATACCCTCCTAGGGGGACGGTTTTCGGATACCCTCCTAGGGGGACGGTTTTCGGATACCCTCCTAGGGGAACGGTTTTCGGATACCCTCCTAGGGGAACGGTTTTCGGATACCCTCCTAGGGGAACGGTTTTCGGATACCCTCCTAGGGGGACGGTTTTCGGATACCCTCCTAGGGGGACGGTTTTCGGATACCCTCCTAGGGGGACGGTTTTCGGATACCCTCCTAGGGGGACGGTTTTCGGATACCCTCCTAGGGGGACGGTTTTCGGATACCCTCCTAGGGGGACGGTTTTCAGATACCCTCCTAGGGGGACGGTTTTCAGATACCCTCCTAGGGGGACGGTTTTCAGATACCCTCCTAGGGGGACGGTTTTCAGATACCCTCCTAGGGGGACGGTTTTCAGATACCCTCCTAGGGGGACGGTTTTCAGATACCCTCCTAGGGGGACGGTTTTCAGATACCCTCCTAGGGGGACGGTTTTCAGATACCCTCCTAGGGGGACGGTTTTCAGATACCCTCCTAGGGGGACGGTTTTCAGATACCCTCCTAGGGGGACGGTTTTCAGATACCCTCCTAGGGGGACGGTTTTCAGATACCCTCCTAGGGGGACGGTTTTCAGATACCCTCCTAGGGGGACGGTTTTCAGATACCCTCCTAGGGGGACGGTTTTCAGATACCCTCCTAGGGGGACGGTTTTCAGATACCCTCCTAGGGGGACGGTTTTCGGATATCCTCCTAGGGGGACGGTTTTCAGATATCCTCCTAGAGGGAAGGTTTTCGGATATTCTCCTAGGGGATTACGGCAGCCGTTTCCTGCATAGTGTTTGTGACTGTTTCACAACCCATCCAGGTGAGCAAATTCTCGTTTTGGATTTTATCCTATAATATCAGGAGAAGACCCTATCTGCGCCATTTGTCTTTCCAGTTTTTCTATTGCCGAGTCCTGGATCAGGACTTACATATACAAGAATATATTCCAGGCACCTCTCCGTAGTTTGTGTAGCTTGGTACAACCCTACACACAGCTGCAGAGCTAGATCGATTCTCAAAAGTCCAAGGTACCGACAATCCTCCTTCACAAACACTTTACTGCTCCCAATGTACACATGAAAAAAGATGCAACGTTTCAGCCCCGCAGGGCCTTTTTCAAACTATTGAAAGACTTTAACTATGCCTTGTGTGGCAGAAATGGTGCAATTTTTTTGCACCTACTTTAATGTGTACACCGGGAACAACAAATTTTTTTGTGAAGGATTGTCGGTGCCTTGGACTCAGGATTGAGGGCGGCTGCACCGTGTCCGGGACTTTTCCTGATGAAGGGCAGAGGAGTAGTGACTGGTACAGCATGTAACCCATGTAATAGACGGAGCAGAGAAGCCTCATCAGTGAGTCCACGCTGCCAGGACCTGCAGGAATGTGGAATAAACACCGGTGGATCCTCACACATCATAACTCATCACACAGGACAGATATTATACACACGCCAGGGAGGTGCGCCGCCATCTTCAAAGCAAAGACCGGTGCCAAAGCTAAAGCTGGACAGCGGTGCTAAGCCCAATGTGGCGCCCCTGCGGCTAGGCGCCACAGGGTAGTATTGCACTTTAATATTAAAATATGTTTTCCCCTGTAAAATTGCTAGTTCAGGGTTAAACCTGTGGAGTCTGTACTTACACCCACTTAGGACCACACCATTTAGAATAGGGGGGCCCGTAATTTAGTAGGTCCCAGGAGGGTGGGGATGGAGCCTAGGATGGGGTGATAGGAGAGAGAGACAGTTTTTAGTCAGACGGTGCTGAGAAGGCAGACAGGAAGGACAGGCCTGACAGCCCAGTTGACAGGAAGGAGCCCCATCTTCAAGTGGGGGCCCAGGACAGCAGGCAACAGACCAGGACTGGTTGGAGCCAGCTGGTCACGTTGAGGGAACACCGGCAATGCAGGAAGCCGAGGCAGATAGCAGTTCGGCTCTATCTGCAGACTGACGAGCTGCAGGCCCATAGGAACCGAGTTGCTGAGAGCATCACAAGGTACCTCTCCCCTCAGGACCACAAACAGATCCTAGACCACAGGAGTAACGGCCCGAGTACCGGTGGCGGGTGAAGCAACTGCCCCGTAGGAACCGGTAAAGGAGAACCATGCCCCAGTGTGAGAGATCAGAGGACTGGTAAGGGAGCTCTGCGAGGGTGGTAGAAGTGAGGAAGAAAGGAGACCCTGAAAGACAAAGAACGCAGACATCTAGGGACTCCATAGGGGAAATCCTGAGCTGGCAACATCCACCC